>OZ022576.1:25892334-26492334 GCA_963669155.1 Arbacia lixula | reverse complement strand
TTCAATGTGCATACAAACATAATGCATCTGAAATTTTAATGGCTGACAAAGTGACCCTCAAATAAAGTTTGTGTATGGTCACTAAAATTAAAGAAAATATCCCTCAGAACAGCATACACAGGAACAAAAATGTATAAATCAAAGCACCTGTTCCCAAGAAAGTGACTCTTACAAGACAAGGGGATGACAAGAGCTCTTCCTGGGTGTGACTCCACTGTTGAGATACAAGCCACAGGAGTCCATGTGTTCTACCTTCATTATCAGAGAGGGCAATCATGTATTGTCATCCCCAGATTCAAACCGAACATGGAACTCGAGGGCATTAGGAAGGAAGGATAAAATGCTCTGTTTCCTGACCTCGTTGCTGCTGCGCCTTGCTCTAGTCTACTCCAACATTATGATATCACATCTGAAAAGTGCACTTATCCCGTTTCATCCTCTTCTATTGCTACAATAATATTTCGCTTCCTCTCGCAGGCTTAGCAGGACTAGAAGACTCTCCTTCTTACATAGGAACTGCAGGATTCACGCTGGACTTGAACCGACAAGCGGGGCCTAGTAGGAGCTTCCTGCGCTGACTTCCTCTACGAGTTAAACATGCAACGCAGCAGGAATATACCCCCGCAAATAAAGGCAACAAACTATTTGTTGTCACAGTGGGGAGAATCTTCATAAACAAACCAGAGTGTTACCCATATGTCCAGAACATGAACAGAAAGTGTGCAGATAATTTGCTATAGTGACATGAAGACACAGCATGCAAATTATTTTGACAAGATCACTTTGTACATGTATGTAAAATTCCTTGCATTATACACATTCACTTCTTTCCTTGCTGGCCCTCCATACCTCACTTAATATACATGATAGCACATCTATCACTTTCTTCACAAAAAGAAGGGAATACGTGTTGAAACAAACAGCATTTATAATGGACTATACCACTACAATCTTACTTGAAACTACCTACATGTACGACTATCAAAATAAAAATCCATACCCTTTTTGTATGAACATGTATGTGTACCCATACACTTCATCAACCATTTGTATTGTTGTTGTTAATCTCACTGCTTTTTCTCTGCAGATGGAATATACCCCTGTCAAGATTACTGAGGAGAAAGATGGCTCTCACCAGTTTGTCACTTTCAAATTGAGCACTATGGCAAAAAGAGCACTTGTTATGCACCATACTAGTATAATTTTACTTGTAACTACCTACAACAATCAAGTAAACATCCCTTTCCTTTTTAAATACCCATCCAGTTCATCAACTGTTTTGATTGGTGTTGTTAATCCCACTGTCATGTCTTAGCAGATGGAATAAATCCCTGTCAAGATTACTGAAGAGTAAGATGTCTCTCACCACTTTATCACTTTCAAATTGAGCACTTTAGTGGGCGGTGATTGTCAATCCCTATCAAGCCATCACAGAAGCAATCCATCACAGTCCCAAAATACCCTGTTTACACACACAGGTACATCCCCACTACCCTAGCATCCTGAATCCTGACAGAGACTAGGCTTCTGCATTCCCATGGTTTCTGCACTACTCACAGCACGTTTCAACAGCTTCCTGTAGAAAAATACTCTGAACATGCTCGAGTGAAAAAACCCTTTAAGTTTTATTCCTCCATTTTAATACCAGTACATAGTTGCTTATATGACAATAAATCCATGCCAAAAGTGTCCCAAACTTGTATAACAATTTCCAACAGCATAAAATATGCCAGATATTACTGGGATCCTGCTTAATCATCCAAAAATTCTTTTCAAAATATCAAATGTAAAATCCCCAACTAAGCTCACATACTAGAGCTCTGAAGTATGATGAGAACCGCATTTGAAGTGCCGATAATTTCAGCCCCACTGAATCTAGCGACCATATTCCTTCACAACCACACCAAGCAGACCTCGGGAGCATTGCAATGGGGACCCATCCATCATACTCCCAAAATAAACGCCCTTCCATCAAGTCATGTTGAATGCTGAATGTGGGCCTATATCACATGCCTGATGTCTTCCACAGGACCAGGCAGCCCTTTACTTTCTCCCATGCCCTGGGCTTCCACACAGAGCGGATGATGGATTCCATTGCATGGCTCACTTGATTTGAAATAGATTGCATTAGGCCAACACCTCTGTGAAACATATGTAGTCCTACTTTTTCCAACTTCTCTATGAACAAAACCCTGAAGCGCACAACTACGTTTCCTTCATTCTGTAGTATTTATAACTTTTTAATGATTCATCTATGAATCCATTCTTTCATTCTGGACAGTGACGAAGAGTATGTTGTTTCTATTTGATGGGAGTGTGGTACAGTAGTTCTAGTTTCTCAATACCTCATGAAAAATTACCTTCTAAATTTCTCAGATTTATTTCAATCTGATATACCTAACAATTGTACTCAAAATATTCCAGGCACTTTGAGGCAAACAAATCTGTATAATGAGGAGTTTATTAACAGAAAAAGAGTTTTAAAAGAAAAAAAATACCCCAAGACTGACTTGATACAAAAAACAATGTGGACTGATCTATAACAATTACCCTCTCTGGAATTATCTTTCTGGATCTAGTAACTATGACAAGTACATTTATGTTAATTTACATAAAACAGAAGACAGAATGATAAATGAAACAAAAATTATTGATATCGGACAAATACCACTTGAAAAATGATCTTCCCGGATGCACTTGAAACAATTAAAAGTATTTTGGATCTCTCAGAAGACACAACAGCATGAACAATTTGTACTGATCCTCAACTAATCCAAAAAAAGATATCTTCCTGTGGATGTACTAGTAACTTAATAGTGTATTAAGTTACCTAGAAGGGAGAACAAAATGATGGATGCAAATTACGTGGAGTGATACTGGACAAATACTTTCTAGATGTACTCGTTAGTAACTATTAAGAGTTTATTAAGGGAGACAGAATGGTGACGTACCTTCCTGGGTGTGACTTTATCGACTCGGTCGTACTGGCAGACTCCCTTGAAGCTGAGGCCCAGCCACCAGGGGATGCCAGCCTTATCCTTCACCTCGTAGTAGTGCACTCCGTATGTGGGCAGCCCCTCCACCAGCTGCATGTAACTACAGGGCCAAAGACAAAATCAATACACAACTTAAGTCTTTCAATATCACATCATATGATCTAGTCTGTAGACAATCATGTGTCAAAGGTAATGAGAGGGTTAACAGATCATCATCTAGCTTTACAGAGAGACTAGAGAAAGATGCTTCGTTTTCTTTACCAGGTGCATGTCACAGGTCCAAATAGGAAACCAAAGCATGTCTTAACCATCTTGGTATGAGGCCAGAGGAAGCATGTTGAGGTTTTACACAATGCTGTGTCCTCATGGGACTGAGAGGGTTAACTCTTGATGTGCCACTTGTGGACCATTTCATTATTAATACACACATTTCATGTACAGCAGCATTTTGTCTGGCACTCACAGTGTTAACAGATCATCATCTGGATTTACAGAGAGAGCAAAGATGGATATTTTGGGGGGGTTTTCTCTGAGGGAATGAGGGAATATTCTTTTCTACCAGCTGCATGTAACTACAGGTCCAAAATTTTAACACTTTGTGCCCCACTGTGCATTTTTGCACCAATGTTACACACAAAATCAATATAGCAGCACTCAGTTTAGCATAGAAAGGGTTAATCTGAATTTACAGAGAGAGAGTAGAGAGAGATGGATGGGTGATTCTTTCTTTCAGACGGGGAGAGAATATTTTCCTGCTAATATCCTCAAGGTTGCTAAGGAACAAAGAGTGACGGGAGGAATGAATCAATGCAATGGCCACAGGACCACACAATCCATCTCCGCCCCGCACAACATATCCTTCTTGCATGAAAACAAGAAACTTTTCCCCCTTTTTTCATGTGTGAGAGAAAGAGAGAGAGCTGTTTGAATTCACACCCAACCCAACCCAACAATGGGTGCGCAGATTTGAAATGAAGATGAATGGAGTTGAGCTTGATGGAAATGAAACCTTTGGGGGTTTTGGAGCCAGATACAAATGTAAATCACGTTATGATGAGTTGCGACCAAGGGCATGCTAGGAGGGAGAGTCCCACGGAACACACTGCATGAAACCGGAGAATGATCGATTCTCGCCTTTCATCTTGTTATACACGGCTGGGAATAAACATGTACATGAAGACAGAACAATTTGCATTAACTTGTGCATTTCGTGTTGATTACACGCAACAGATGGTGCGAGACAGTCTTCAAACTGACATGAACTGGCATTACCATTTTGAACATTTTTTATTAATGAACATAGTCAGAACAAACAAAGCTTTCAAGGATACATGTGAAGAATAATCGCTCTAATGGAATATAAAGATAGAAAACAAAAAACAGTCACTGGAAAATACCCTCAGGAACTTTATAATGGTAATTCAGGTACTACAAAAGGGAAAACGACTGAAGGAGACACTACACGTATATAGGGTATGAGACCATTACCCCCTTTCGCACTGAATTCCATGCCGTTTCAAATCAATCCTTTCATCTAGGTCTACTTCCACCTCACGTGGCAAAATTACTGCTCCCTTTTACCTTATCAGACATTATTGAGTTATTTCCTTCTATTCGTGCAAGCACAGTCCTCAGGAGTCATTTTCTATTCTTGCTACATGTATTTCCATTTCATTCCCGGCATAAATGTCATGCTTGCTGAATGTAGTGCTAGTGGGGAACGGGTCTTTAAGAGGAAGTTAGCATATGGTTTCCATAAGACGTTTTAAACGGATATCAGATACATATCAGTGAGGCTTGAACTTCTAAAGAATTTCAGTATAAAAAAGGAAAATGTAATCCAAGCCTTCAGATTACACAAGTACACAAACGCCTAACTCTTTGCATGCCACATTTGCCTTTTTTCATATTTAATACACACCAAGTTGTATATAGCAGCATTTTGATTTGCAAAGGGGTTAAAAGTCATATGGCAAATCAATCCTCTTTAATCCTCTCAGTAGCACAGGCAATAAACTGTTTTATTCTTGGCATGGGACTGTCAATATTTGGTACTGGGAAGGTAAAATGAAAAACAATAGCTTGCAAACAAAGTCTTTATGTTTCCTTATACATTGTAATCCCTGATCTTTAAGACTTGGACATCTCATGGAGCATGTGACCCTTCTTGTACCATTGATGCATTCTGGCACCAATAATACACACAATTTCAATTGAGCATCACTTTAAAGGTAGCCCGTCCCTTTTGCAGACCCATTCTGAAAGTTCCCTGAATTTGTCATCATTTGAGAGGGAGAGGCAATTGACAAAGCGTTATATTCGGTTCTGAGGAAATAATTTTCGATAATTGATCGAGCTTTCTTTATTCGTACCAATTTGTAGAAATCTC
The DNA here is from genome assembly GCA_963669155.1 of Arbacia lixula. Lineage (NCBI taxonomy): Eukaryota > Metazoa > Echinodermata > Echinoidea > Arbacioida > Arbaciidae > Arbacia > Arbacia lixula. The sequence continues at coordinate 26,486,949 of OZ022576.1, read as the reverse complement.
AGTGAAAAATAGTTAGATTTTCATTTATTCTACGAGAGTAATAGTATCTCTGACCTTAAAATTTCACAGATGGTATCCCAAAGATACGTACTAAATATGTGCAAACTTTAATGAAGTTTGCAAATATTTGTAACAGGGACGGGTCAACTTTAACTGGCATAGCAGGGGTTAACCCTATATGTGATAGATTATCTGCCATTCTAGAGGCAGCATGGCACACAATAGGGCCATTCTCATTACAAAAAATTGCGAAGTTAAAAATCACAAAATTTTACAATCGTTTTCTCATTACACCAAAAAATCGTGAAGTTACGCAAAGTTAGAAAAATCGTGATTTTTCGGAACGAACTACGCATGCCCAGCAAGCTCGATCGACCATTCCCGGCATGCAATTCGTTTCGCGCGTAGTGGGATGTAAACCAAACAAAGACTGTACATAGAGCGCTGCGCAGCGCTATGTCTTAAATGTTTAAAACATACAACGAAATTGATTCGCTCGGTCAAGCTAGCTTCAAGCAAAACTTAGTAGGGTTCGAATGCACATACGCACAATCGCTGTGTACAAAACAGCAATCTGACGCAGTATTTTCCCGAAGGAGCAGGGCAATCCCGTGGTGTAAACATCTTTAATAGTTCAACATATTCCGTGACTAGGCTCGTCTAACATCTCGATTAGTTGTTAGACTCATCCCAAATAAGGTTAGTCCAAAGTTCATCTGTGACTACAATTAGATCTAACGTTAGGTTACCGGCACGTTTATTAATTTTCCGTGGCTAGTAGTAGCAGCAGCTACCCAGTACTGCTAGTGCTACATGTAGTGCATAACAACGTTAAGCGTGTCAAGATGAAAACGCAGCGCGACTCTCCACTATAGACCAACTTTTTTAAGACCTCATTTATCAGTTTTCTTAGTTGTAGAGTATGCAGCGCAGTGCGGTCATCACCAAATTGATCTAGTTTAGTGAGTGCAGCTGCCGTCCATACAGTTTTGCTTTGACGTTGATAGATAAATAAACAATACACAGTAGAAACATGCAGTACTAATACGACAATCCGCATCCCATATGACAGTAGCCTAGCCTGTAATGTATGTAGTACTGGAGCGCACATATCAGCTAGCTACTCGATCTCATTGCAAAAAATCGCGAATTTACAGTGCTAAGTTAGACAAATCGTGCCCTGACTTACGAAGTTTCATGCAAAGTTTTGGACGGCTGTTGGCCCGGTTGCTAGGCAACTTTCACCCTGACTTCGCGATTTTTCTAACTTCGCGATTTCTTAAGTCCAATGAGAATGGCCCTAATGAGTTAATGTTGACATGACCAATGTTTTCATGTCTTCAGTAGAGCTGACCAATTTCCTGTCATTAAAGTGACCAATTACAACTAATAGAAGTTCTCCATGCGCTCTACACAAAAAGCAGCATGGCGCTCGTAATTGGCGTTAATTTGCTGCCTTCTTGAAATGTTTGTTGCTGCAACTTACGCAACACAGCACAGCACATTCAATTGCGTAGCAAGCCTGGAATATTTGGAATGCCTTTTCATCATAGTAGCATGCAGCGCTGTTAATCACATGTAAATACCACTCCAGCAGGAGTATGTTAAAATCTCTGCGATGCTTGCTGAGTTGATTCAAGCATTGGGGCTAAACGTTCCTCCTCCCTCTTTCACTCACTCACTCTCTCACACTTTTTTTTTCTCTCTCTCTCTCTGTCTCTCTCTACAGATCAAACGATTACTGTACGCACTGTAGCTTCATTCAAGGATATTACTTCAAAACTTACAAAGCAGCAGGGGAGAAGTGTACTAGTATGGAGTCGTGACTCAGTCTTGATAAGAACTGTATTGCCCTATTTGCTAAAATGTTTTGCAACATGCATCACTTAGAATGCCGTGGCTTGTATGATTTTACTGTAAATAAAATCCAAATAACAATTCCTCCTCCATAACTTATATTGCAAATGTCCTTAGGAAGTATCTTATAACATTTTGGTGTCTTTTCCTATGTTAATGAGCCATTTTTTTTTTCATATTTATTTCCTCAAACCAACTACTGTACTCTGACATTGAAGCATATTCAATGTCACCCTGGGTAAGTTTGATATTGTGACGTATTGTTTTACACTCTAAGACTGACATACTCAATATGTCGTCCACTCCTAACAATCCGTAAGCTAATACTCCCACAGGGGCTTGTTAAAATACTGAATTTATACCATGATTGTTGGACATAATTGGGGTAAGCCTCTATATGTCCCCTTCATATTATGATGATAACTATGAAGAGGTAGAAAGGTAGCTGCTTCTCTAGTATAGGTTACAGGCTATATAGTATGCTTCTTTCTGATGTACTGCACTGCACAAACAATTCAATCTAGACACACAGCCTAACACTCCTATATTACTTTATATCACACAGCAGCAAAGGGAGATAAACTTAGATTTAACTGCAGGGTGGAGGAAAGAAGCTGCATGCCCACAGGCTAGAACACACGCTAAAGGTGGTAAGAGAAGATGGAGATAGTGACAAAACATACTACAGTAATATGCCCCATCCCTGCCCTTTTCTCTGAGGAAATGCCTCCTTCATATATCTTGGCACTTGTCATTACTTAGACCTGCCACACGGGTAAAACAATCTTCACACCCCAGGGTTAAAGTGTCTTTAATGCACTTAAGCAAGTTTAATGAATATGTACCCCCATCTGCTTCTCTATTGGCTGAAAACACTGCAAAAATCCACACTCTTGATTAACACTAGACAATGCACCACTTGAACAGCTTGAGAGAAAAGAATTACATCTTGAAACACTTGCTCCCCTTGTAGAATGTTCCGAGATACTTGTACTCATACATGTAGGTGAAAGCATTTTATACACTGCTGACGAAGTCATATCCATCAGTAAATTGACTGAGAAAGTATGTACAAAAAAAGTCCAATCAACATGTATTTTTTTCAACTCACATCCTTTCCATAGTTACAACATGTGCATATATACGTGCTTCTGTACACAAGATGTCTAACTAAGAACTATGGCAGTACACAGTGTTTAAGTCTTTATTCCTTAAATGCAAAAAGCACATGTAACTCACTCAATTCATTGTTTAAATCTTTGGAATTCATGTAAACACAGAAACCAAATGTACTTGAGGTATGATTTTTCCCTCTTCACTTATGAGGGTGTTTTAACAGTTTCACTTCCCTTTTCAAAACAGATACTACCTAAGTTTAATGATGGCAGAATGTTGTTTCTGCATTTTGGCTTGGTTTGGTTTGTACCCATCCTTTGCAAGCTTTGGCTATCATTCTGTCTCCACCAAGGACACCTAATATTAGTTTATTTGCACACCGATATATGTATATACAGACCATAACACACAATGGGAATTTCTCATCAACCACGATATTTCCCACGCTTGTATATACACTAAATGCTCTTGTTTTTTCTCTTTTAAATAAAGAGGAATGAAGTCTTCACAAGTCGGGCAATGTTGTATTGAAGCTGTCATCACAGTGTTAAGCATCCGTAACATCCCTCGCTCCCCGCAAGAGATAGACACTTTCTCAGGATAGATTACAGCTGAAAAGAGGTGCGAAGAAAAAAGTCAACCGAATTCTCGTCTTCTCGGGCAGTGGGGTGTCATCACCCTCCCTCTGAAATCAATCGCATCTTGAGAACCATTTACTCTTAATCAACGAGCCCAAATGAAGGGCCGGGCCAGGGACGCCGCTGATTAGTAGCCCAGGGTTCAGGGGTGTCACAATCACAGACCAGACAGAGAGGGAAAAGGGTCATTGATCACCGAGAGGAGGAACCATTTCAGTGCCAAGAGGAGAGGTACTGTCCTCTCTACTAACCAGTTTCCATTTCCCTCAGCTTTCTCCTTGTAGTCGAGTAATTTTGTACTAGATGGAGGTAAGAGCACTATAGCTGTGTGCAAAAATTACAAAGCAGGGTATTACTATGCTTAGGGTCCGTAAGAAAACCAGTGTGAAACACATAAGACTTAAAGGGCATATACTGTACTGGGAAGACAAAAAAGCCTTCAAATGGTGTTCATGAGAAATCTTCCTGCCAATGGTCTTAAATTCATGTATTGCCCATTTTAGAAACTTGCTGAAAGTTATTTGCCCTCAAATGATCCACATTTTCAGTTATTAGTGATTTAATTACAAATCCTCAAAATGTTCAGGCCAAACAATTTCAGGATTTGTGATTTAATCACTAATTACTCAACATATGGATCATTTGAGGGCAAATAACTTTCAGCAAGTTTCTGAAATGGACAATACATGAATTTAAGACCATTGGCAAGAAGATTTCTCATGATCACCATTTGAAGGCTTTCTTGTCTTCCCAGTACAGTATATGCCCTTTAAACAAAACAAAAATGAATATATATGTTTCACAGATGATTAACAGCAGAAAAATACAGTATATAACAACAAAATATAATTTCATCAATCAAAGTAAATGTGACTTACAACAGTCTTTAGGAAAACAACAGGAAAACAAAAAGGGCCGCATTCAGCATTTTATTTCCACACTCCTTAGTCACTGTAGAAAAATTGAATTTCTAGGATACATGTAGTTCACTACTTGGAAGATGATAGTAAATCATTCCACAGAACAGACCACTCTCCCCTACAGCTGTTCAGAGGACCGTTCTTCTTGCAGATTAAAAAAACATCTGAACAGTGACCATGAACTTGATGACCACCAAAACACAAACCAGATGGATCGCTGAGAGAAATTAGACCTTTGTTCACTGACCATTTCAAATGTGAGAAAACTGACAGGGCAGAACAGAGGGCCTGTAATCATTGGACTTGGAGACACTTTGCATATCTTGTCCATTCACGGTGGATGCATTTTAATAGGGGTGAGATATTGATTTAACACAACGGCCATTATTAAGCCATTATTCCTGCACCAGATGGCTTCCTTGTCATTCAAATCAGCTCCCCAGACCATAATTAATCTGTTCACAGTGGTGGGGTTCTTTGTTTCCAGGGGTCCCAAAAGCAAATTTACATGGTTCATGCGTTAATTCTCAAAATGAATATTACGTCTACATGTATTATACAGTATGGTAAATGAACACAATGACCTGTCCTTTATTATTTAAAACTATATGGGACTTCAGGAGGTTTTTATGTTCTCTGTTTCAGGAAACTTAAAACACCACAGCAAGAATAGGATCATTAACAAGTACACGTACATCAAGACAGTTCACATTATTTTAATATCATCCTTCAATCTAGACGTGATAATATGTGGGGACACATAAGGCATGATGCACAATGACTGAGAGCTTATTTGCTGACATAAGATATGTCTCAAAGAAAATTGTTTGCTCTAACCTTTCTGTATCCACAGAGGTTGGCAAGTATTTGTGGGGTCCTCCATGTATGTTATACACTACATATCATCACGACACCTTTAGAAATATACTATCCAGCTAAAAGATTATACTATCTGGTCAGTCACACAGAAAGGGGGGACTTTTGTTTTCTGAAAATATAAACATGAGTGGCTGGAGATGAGCTGATAAGATGGCTGCTTTCATCTGTGTACACATTCATGTACATGAACTACACACAAAGTATAGTAAGAAAGATATGTACACACTACATGAAATGGGAGAGGGGTGTCTTTAGTTGAATAAATTTGGTCAAACTGCTGGTAAAAAAAAGCCTGTACCCAGGCCTACACTCCCTTCAGACAAAACTAGTACACTCTTCATAATTCTAGTCTTTACATGTATGTACAGCATGTTTTTTTTATCTCTACAATTTTTGTACATTTTTTTTCAACTTTACAGTATTTCTATTAATCCTAATTACATGAAAATTATATATAAAAAAAGTTTCTTTTTCTCTTTCAAATCCAATATACTTCAAAACCACAAACAAGACTAATTCTGTACATGACAAGCAATCCCTTGTCGTACGTGTACGTGACAACATGGACTAGGGATGGATTGCATGTCATTAACATACATGTAGCACCAGTCTTGTGGTGATAGACAGCCTATCCTATGTAGACCATAATTGCTCAGACCTATTCTTGGAATGATTGGAGGCCCACTGGCTGATCGAACCGTGCCTCAGATAGGAGAGAAAGGTCAAGTGTTGCTGCTGCTGGATTGCTTCATTTAAGTTTACTCGGTCAATACCACTGTCTGAAAGGCACACCGGCTTTCTAGAGCACAACTGGACAAGGATCGAGTGATCTATATTCTATAAAAAAAAAAGACCCGAGGCAGTATTTGAAACAAAATACAATGCTTTATAAGACGCTTTCATACATGCATTAGTAACTTGTATGACTGAAACTTAAATCATTACTTCTCTGCAATATCAGGTGTGACAAAAGTGTAGTGGAGGGTACATATTGGAAGAATTATATGTATATTACAACACAGACCCTTCAAAACTGTTATTGACAGTAAGGATAGAAGTGGTGAAAACCATTATCAATAGAGCGCCTTTCTGCCATGACCATTTAATTGGTCCTTTTCTTGTTTGATTTCAGGAAGCCAGCATAGAATCATCTCAAAATGATAAAATCATTACTTTCAACAAAATCTGGAGGTAATAGCGATGGCAGAACAGTTTTGCCACTCACTACCCCCTACCTTTAATTTGACATGACTTGTTGGAGTGCACGAAAGCAGCAGTACACTACTTAGAATAGGGAGAAGAGAGTGCGATATACATTAAAGTATCAGGTGGCCTGGCAGCTGTCAACGCTGGGCCTGAAATGGAGACTAGGTATGTGGGCAGTGACGTCAAGGTCTTGCTGTCACCCAAGCACCTTGTATTTCCTTTCACTTTACGTGCTAACAAGCAAGATACCAAATACTATAATTTTATTTACAAAGAGGGCTACAACGAATACATGTACATTGTATTCTTACTATCACAATGTGACCTTCCTTCCATTCCTTGTACTATTCTGAACCAGAGAATAAATAACTCCACTTTGCTGGGTAAATAATGATTTTCTGTCGGCACGCTCACTCCACCGATTCATATAATATCGCAAGGTTGTCTCAACACGCGACATTTAAATCACTAGGAGAATTCACAAAGAGGTCTATACAAATTTACATGGAGAGATTCTTCACATTGCTTTGTCCTTCATCGAAACTGAATGGTACCGTCAATTCTGAGATCCAGGAAGTGTAAAGTAAAAAAAAAAAAAAAAAAAAAATTAATTATTTAATTCTATGTATAACAGTTAAGTTTTTTTCTTCTTAAGTAAGTCACATGCACTTAAAATAAATTTTATTATTCAGTTGAATAATGTGAAGGGTGTATCATGGAACTAGAATGTGCACTTAGCACATAGTAAATTATGTGGTTCAAACTTTCTAACAATGGCTGCTCACCATGATACATCTGATTCATTCATTATACTTCACTCTGCCACCCTGGTAGCAAAATTACAGTTTTCACTTATGTTCTTCTAAACATGTCATCTCAATATGTTCCACATGGAGTGGTATGAAATACTATAAAAGGCATTTGGAACATTTCATTGGCTAGTTATCTATTCCTCAGTGAAAGAGACTAATAGATGTTGAGTGCATCCTTTCGCCTATGCACCCCACAATAAGCCAAAATGAAATAAAATCAAGTAGAAGGAGTGATCACTCTTTCAAAAGACTAATACACTAGTGATAATGGACAACCCTGTTAAAACATCTGAAGATGTGTGAAAAATATGTTCCTACCATATGTAAACCCTAAGAGCGTGACAGTGCTGACTCGTATCTTATTTAATACCAGACAATGTGTTATTTGGTTGCTACTGTGCATACTTTTATTACACATGCCAACTCATACCTTTCAAAAAAATAACTATAACAATTTACTGCCCATTGTATGGCCGATGAGATCACTTAATAATGAAATTCACAATTATAATAAACTCTGGAATGAAAGGAATGAAGACTTACCAATGACTGTCACCAGAACAAATATGTACAATCCAGCTAAGGTATACACACCACCATGGAAACGGGCAAGAACAATGTGTCTTGTCATTTACTAATTTCTGCCTGAATCGCCATCATCATTACCATCACCGTCAGAAAAGCATATGCATGGATTCATTCACACACCGCCAACCCAACGTCTGTCTGGCAAATGAGACCGCCTCTGCCCTAACGAGCTAGCAAATGACTAGCTTGAGTGCATATAGCTGCTGCCAATGGACACAGAGCTGATGCTATGTACACCAACGTATCCGTGGGTGTATTCAGGTGGAAGTGTGTCCCTGCCTTACTCTGTGAGCAGACACATACACACACACACACTGTAACGTACATTGGTCGGGAGGGCCTCTCTGCTCTCTCTCTCTCTCTCTCTCTCTCTCTCTCTCTCTCTCTCTCTCTCCTTCTCTCTCTCTATATATCTTTGACTTTCAATTCACCTTCTTTCTGTTGCTCTTTTGTATCTTTTTTCTTATCCTTATAAATCCTTATCCTATCATTCTCCTTTTCTTACTCTTATTTTCCCCTTTCTCTTTCTCTTCCTCTCTATTTCATCTTCCCTCTCCCCATGATCACCGCATTTCTCTATTTATGTCTCTCTCTATCTCACTCTTTCCATTTTTTCCTTCCTTCACTATTTCACTGTCTCTCAATCTGCATCTCTTCATAAGTCACTTCATTTCATCTGCCCTTTATTGTTTTATTATTAATGTCTTCTCCTTTATCCTCTCTCTCTCTCTTCTCTTCTTCCTCTGTATTTCTTTCTATCCAGACCACTCCCCACACCCTTCTCTCTCTTTCTCTCTCTTCTCTCTCTCTCTCTCTCTCTCTCTCTCTCTCTCTCTCTCTCTCTCTCTCTATCTCTCTCTCTCTGTGTCTCTGTCTGTCTGTATGTCTGTCTGTCTGTCTGTCTGTCTGTCTGTCTGTCTGTCTGCCTGTCTGTCTGCCTATCTGTCTGTCTGTCTGTCTCTCTCTATCTCTCTCTCTCTCTCTTTATCTCCTTCTCTTCTCTATTTTTACCTTCATAATAATGTAATTCACAAAATTGATAATTGATATATGTCTTATAGGCAGGAATATATTTTGATTGTAACAGACATGAGCATACAAGCCATCACACAAAATTTCTATACCCTGACCTTGAAGCCCCTCATACACAAATTTGATGGCTGCATTTGATGTTTTTTGTCAGGTCTATAAATGGCCTGAAATATGTCCATCAAATTTTCCTTTTATCTAAAAAAAAAAAAAAAAATCCATGCCTCATACAGTAGCCCTTTCAATTTTCTAGTGAACAACATCTACACACTTTCTACAGTGTCTAATTCCCATTTGAAATAAAGATTGTCCAGCACACACATACACACACACTTGGGGGAATCTTGCACACAAAATGGCATTATCCCCAATCAGTATCATAATGCAATTAAATGACTCAAACTTTTGTGAGTCTCTGAAGGGAATATCACATCAGGTGTTGGCCAAGATTAGCAAGGAGAATTTCACAAACTACACCTACTGTATATGCTGAAGGACACAAATGGCACTGTGCACACAATATTCATCAACCTGCTGTGTTGAGCACACAATACATTTCATTGCTTTTTTCTTAAAGTTGATCACTGCAAACAAGTGAACAATATTTAAGATTTTACCAGAATATTCAATATAATCCAGAAAATCCTAAACCAAGTATTTTCAAGATTTTTTTGGAATGAGATTTGAATTTGTCTTCCCTGTAAGTGTATAGACCACCTCCATCTCAGAGCATTAAGATCACCACAAAAGTTCTGCAACTCATCTTGCATGATGTGACCTCTATACCAGAAGAAATGACTCAGCTCCTTACAATGTGCATCTACATGTACATGTGCATGGACATGTATCTCTACAGAAAAACAACATGAGTTATATTGTTCATATGAGCAACTAGTCCCAGGGTGGTCCCCGGTGTAGACGACGTCTTGTGCAATCACCGCACATTGGATCCAGAAAGTGATTGTAAGCCATGCAATAATTTACTGCACCACACTTTAAAACAGTATCAGTCTTAATATTCTTATCTTTTGTGCTTTCTTCGTGGCATGCATTTCAAAGCTGCCCACTGGCATGTCCAGCACAGATAGAAAAGAAGTGACATTCTGCCCTTTTGATCCATGCATAAAAGAATTTCTGGTGACCCACCAGGACTAGCCCTACTTTTAAGCAATGAAGTTATTAAGTGCTCAACCAGGATCAACCAAAAAAATACACGGGGGCGGCGGGCGAATTCGCCGCGGAAACACCTAAAAGAGCCCCCGAAACAGGCCAAAAATGCAATTTCGTGGGCGACACAAACATAGGAAATCGCCCCCGTAACATTTGCCACACGACTACTACAAGCAGCCAATCCTAGCTTGACGGCCGCGCACTGCACTGCGGCAATTTGCACATCGAAGATTGAGAGCGCGCAAGCAAACACAGCATGTTTCACCGACTCACTGTACTGCTGAATGCATGCTGTGTGTAGTGCAGTATCCATCGCACGTGAAGCGTTTCTTCCATGCGCGCGCGCCCGATATCTATGGTAAGCCGTTCCCGCCATAATGCGTGCCAAAAACCATACGCGTACGTTCTGACTTGCACGCGTATGGTTTTTGGCACGCGTTTTGGCGGGAACGGCTATTCATAGTTTCTTCCATGCGCGCGCGCCCGATACGAATGCATAGTGCATACCTAGCTAGGCCTAGGCGCTGGGCTAGACGGCCAGTCGGCCATGCATATGATCGTACGTACGTGTACTGTACTGTGTAGTGAATGCAAAGCATACGGGGTACATGAATAATGAATGCTTCTGTGGCGAGCTTTGAAGTTTGAGAAGAACATGGATAAATTCCTGGTTCGAGCGGAAACAACAGGGGATCAGTATCTAATGACCCGTTCATTAGCGGTACGACTAAAGCAAAGAAGTTTTCGGCTTCCCGTACAGCCGCTCGAACCAGGAATTTATCCATGTTTTTCTCAAACTTCAAACTAGCTTAAAAACTTCGGCCGTCAAGCTGCTAGTGCTATGCTATGCATGGCATAGTCAGACGTCAGCGACTCAGCTCAGTCAGAGCCAGGGGCATAAACGTAAACATGCACAGTACATACGGTACGGTAAGTACAATTTGATATAAATCTTGTGATCTAAATTTAAGATTTGATAAATGTTATGTAGATCTAATGTAGTTGAATTTTGAAGATTTTCAATGTCAAGGAATATGAAAAAAAAAATGCACGGCAAACTGTGTTGCCCATGAATGGTCACAACGGGATAGTCACAATAGCTCTCCCGTAGTTACGGCCGCCTTACTAGTCGGCAAACGGGTATGGCAGCTGCTGTGGCATACCAGTTTGCCGACTAGTAAGGCGGCCGTAACTACGGGAGAGCTATTGTTTGATTGTGACTATCCCGTTGTGACCATTTATGGCCGGGCAACACAGTTTGCCGTGCATCTTTTTTTTCATATTCCTTGACATTGAAAATCTTCAGAGTTTAACTACATTAGATCTACATAACATTATCAAGTCTTAATTGCAGATTACAAGATCTATATCAAATTGTACTTACTGTATGCACGTTTGTGCCCCTGGCCCTGGCTAGTCTGACTATGCCTGAAAGCCGAAAATTTCTTTGCATTAGTCATATCGGCAATGAAATATTTAACCTGAATCAACTTTTTAATTTGTTAACTCCCCCCCTTTTTCGTTTTTTTTTGGGGTCAACCCCCCCCCCCCCTCCTCTTTCGCCTCCAATTTTTTTAGATTTTTTGGCTGAACCCCCCCCCCTTACAAAAATCCTGCGTACGCGCCTGACACACACAAACACACACACACACAAAAAAAACGCAAACAAAACCGCGAAATAGCTCCAAAAATTGTAGCCCTGGAAAGTGGAAAAAGAGCCCTGGAAAATGAAAAAGTAGCCCTGGAAAATTTTTAAGTTTCTCCAAAAAGAGCCCTGGAAAGAAAAAAAGTAATTTTTTGGTTGACCAGGATATTTCCAATTCTCCCTCGACACAACACTCCAGTGTTATCACAAATCCAATGTTAATAGTTCTTCTGACATTGATTTTAATTGATTGGGCCGGATGGCTGTTGACCGTTCCTCATGTGACTCGGAGAGATAACTTGGTATCTTTTCCTGTTTTTTTCTGAGCCAAAGAGGAAGTGTATCCATCCTGATGACCAGAGAGACAAATTAGCCCCCCCCCCCCCCCAGGTTCGATGGTTCTAATCTTCTAAACTTGCATCACAGCTGCATGCTCAGACAACTATTATGATTCACATAAGGATGTTCTCTTCACCTCTCTTTACAACACACACAATAAAAAACAATAAAGAGTTCTAATGCAACTTCATCATCGAACAAATGCCTGGAAATCACAAAATATTAATCCATTTACACATACACAGATTTGGAATATCAGAAAAATGGGAAACTAAATCATGACTTTTTCATGTTTTGTCATTTTATACACAATCTTGAATATGTTTTGTGAGCACTTAAAGCATAATGAAATTACAGAAAAGCTGTAGATCTAGACCTATCATGTGACACAAGAATTGTACTGTTTATTTATGTAGATTGTTTTTATGTATGGGTTACTTGAATACAGGTTCCAAAGTATGTGATCAAGTGGTACAGCATATAAGTTGTTCATCTGTCATTATGTGGTACGGTATATGAAAGGGGAAGTTCCCTTGAAGAGTGAAACTCCATTTGCTAATACACTTTCTTTAATTTAAGTGCATAAGACTATTATTACAAGCTTCCTGTTAGAGATCCGGATAGCTAATTAGAGCCTATCACAATAATCACGTTTGACGTAACATCAAAGAAGTCATTCTCTCCTCTGCTTCCGTTCTCTGTTTCCCTCTCAATCTCTTTCCTCACTCTATAAATTCTCATTATACAGTCAAACCTGTCTTAGCGGCCACCTGTCTATAGCAGCCAACCTGTCTATAGTGGTCACTAAAATGATTCCCCTGGAGAGAGATCACGTGTTAAAGAACCTGTCTATAGCAGTCACCTGTCTACAAAGGCCACAATTTTTGTTTCCCTTGGGAAGCCACTATAGACAGGTTTCACTGTACCTTATTCTTTCAATTGAATTGGTGTAGGCATTCTGCTATGTGTGTTTTTTCTGTCTTTCCCTCTCAATTTCTCTCATCTCTCTACCATATTTTGCTGCATGCTACTACTTTGAAAAGCTTTTTATACTATTACAAATGTCACCTTGGCTACAGGCATGGCAATCAGAAAAGAGGCATCTGGCCTCTTGTGGCAGTGACAATCAGCTCATCTCACTTAACAAATTAATGACTCCATTCATACATTAGAAATCAGAATGGTGCAACACCGATGATGGAAATCAGTGGCTTTGACTGGTGGTAATGAGAAACCGAATACCTCCCATATCGATCAATGGAAGGAGGTGTGCTCACTATGAACACATACAGGATTGGAGGGTGGGAAGGCAAGAGAGAGGGGGGAGAGAGGGAGGGGGAGAGGGAGGGAGAAGGAGAGAGAGGGAGGGGAGAGAGAGGGAGGGGAGAGAGAGGGAGGGGAGAGAGAGGGAGGGGAGAGAGAGGGAGGGGAGAGAGAGGGAGGGGAGAGAGAGGGAGGTGAGAGAGGGGGAGGGGGAGAGAGAGGGGGGAGAGAAAGAGAGAAAGAGAGAAAGAGAAAGAAAGTGGGTGGGGGAGAAGGGGAGGGGGGAGGGAGAGAGAGGTAAAGAGGGAGAGAGGAGAAAAGAATGCGACAAAAAGAAAGAGAGAGAGAGAGAGAGAGAGAGGGAGAGAGAGAGAGAGAGAGAGAGGGAGGGAGAGAGAGAAAGAGGGAGAAAGAGGGAGAAAGAGGGAGAAAGAGGGAGAAATGGAGGAGAGGGAGAGAGAGAGAGAGAGAGAGAGAGAGAGAGAGAGAGAGAGAGAAAAGTAAAGAGATAGAGAGAGGTAAAAAGGGAGAGAGAGGTAAAGAGGGAGGAGGAGAGAGAAAAAAGGTGAGAGAAAGAGAGCGAGAATGGTGCATGTAATATGAGTCAGACGGTCGGGCTACCATTGACGCATTAATCAGACATGGTTTGTGCAGACAGCTTGTCTTGCACTGGAGGGGGGAAATCATAATATTTAGATGCAAACTGTGCCCTAGCAACAGCAGAGCGTGTACATTCTTGTGAGATGCTTTATCCTCCGGGCTATCGCTTCGCTCCTGCTGTTGCTAAGCTCCTGCTACTAGGGCTGAGACTTCCCAGGGGCGGTGTACGGTGAAGACAAGTAACGCTTCGGTATTCGTAGATGTGAATAGGCTCTGCGGCTAATGTGACAATTAGTGCAATCAGTCGTGAGCCCCGTCGGCCCGGCAGCATATTAGTTCGTACACAAATAACCTCTGCTCTTTACAAAGAAATTTCTTCATCAGGAGATTGTCTTCATCAACATCAGTTCTGGATCAAAGCATATTATTCTAAGGAAGCCAAAGTTGATATTGTTTCATCACACATTTCAACATTGCTATACTGGTGTCAAATTATTTGCATGTGAATCTTGGAAAATACCAACAACACACATCTATCTACGGTAATCACATCTTAAAGTGTTATATGTAGCTCACCTAACAGCTCGGTACTCACATGAAAAATATCTAAACTACCAGGTACTTCAACAACAAAAATTTTAATTTTCATGATGCCAACCTGTCTCCAGAATTGAGCAAACACTACTTAAGATTGGACATGTGAAAATGTAGGCTGGGGTGGAATGGGGCAACTCTTTCACTATCATTGGCATGAAGATGTGTAGTAAGCCATTAGGATTTTCCTAGGCCTGGGCCCCCGTTGCATAAAACTTACCATTAATGGTATCTCTAACATCAATGGTAACTACCATGGTAACATTGCTGGACAGCCAATCAAATTCAAGGTTTCTATAGAAGTTGCCATTGATAGCAAAGTTACTATCAATGGAAAGTTTTATGCAACAGGGCCCTAGTAATGTAAGGGTTAAACTGAAGCTGGGAATATGAGACTTACCAGACGATGCACTGGCCGGTGCTGAGTCCACCCAGCCTCTTGTAGTAGAAGAGGATCCTCTCCTCACAGTAGGCTAGTGATGGATGTTCCCTCAGCGTGAAGTGAGGCAGGACAGGTAGCTTCTTCAGCACCCGGTGGGCTCGCTGGTCACTGCACAAAGAAGTCCATCCAAAAAATCACTTTAACAATTATGCTATCACACCTTGAAAAATACATTGATTTAATACACATTCTATGCTCCCTTGGAATCAAGAGGGTTTAAAGTACAAATGTGTGGACATGCCATTAGATTTATTTGTCATGTATCTGATGTGCAGATAAGTTCCTTTTTCTGTGAAACTTGCTAATAATGACTGTTTAAAGAAGACACGAAATGTGGTCTTAATATTCAGGTGGTCTTTATGTACAAGTTGCAAGAAAATCAAAGGGAAACCAAAAATGTAGTCTTTATAGGCAGGTGGTTGCTGATGCGGATCTACCTTATTTCTCTTAATACATGTACATCTTCCTTAGAAATTCCAGTTAGCATCAAAATTTTATGACTGAGCACTATATGACTATTTAAAGACAGGGGGTCCCTTACTTCCTTTTGCAGGTCAATTTCTTTCTTTTTTTTGTCAAAGCCACGGAAAATGGAAGAAGATACAGTATCAGAACTTCCCTCACAATATAGCCTAGAGACTAGAGACCGCTTGCACTATGGTCCGCATCAGTCCGTTCCACAGTGCATACGTTCAAGAGGAACAATGCCAGTATCACACGCTGACAGGGTCAATATGATTATGTAGACTGTAGCCAGTATGTTTCAAACGTAAACAAGAACAGTTTTTCACTTTTCCTGAAAATGTTTGTGAGATTACACATTATCGTTAGGGTATACTGCTGATTCCTGCCGAGTTTCACAACTTTTGCCATTGGGACACCCTATCTTTAAACTAAGCTACATTGTAAATCAAACAGAGATTTGCTGATACAGGTCATTCCTACACCTGTTGTATGCAAAATCTTGAACTTGTTCAGATACGAAAGTGCATTTTGAGTGACTGTGACAGAACAGGAAGACCAAAGCCCCATCGAAGGACTCTTCAGGCACTCTTGATTAAGTGTCTGTTTACATGATGGTCAGTATCGTCTGGGTATCTCTACAGTTCAACTTCATTTGATATGGTTTTCCTGTTATGATTACTCGCCTACATTGTACGACATGTAGGATGCAATGATACAGCCACATACTAAATGGAGTAGAATAACATGTTATTCTAACTTCAGCGTTCATGGAATTCGCTATCATGCAAAAATATGAACACAGGAAGTCTACACTTGCCTCTTCAATGTTTTGTTCAAAACTGAGCTCTATACAGCAGCAATAATGCTGACATGAATGGCCTTGTTTTGCAAGTCACGATCCTTCACTCACTCTAATGGTACAATGTATTACCAGAAATCAACCTTCTTCATGTACATATAACTCCCCAGTCCTGAAGTAATTGCAAGTCTGTGCATGCATTTGATATCAACCTCCTAGAAATAGCACTGTAGATGTACTCAGAGGCAACTAAGTGAGAAAATTAAGAAATTGCCTAAAAAGGGCACTTGCTATCGGTTACAGCAGCAGGATAAAGATCAAATTAATGATTTCCTGACACAGATTTATTTGTATTAGCCCTTGAGAAGTTCTACAGATTGGCTTACTCTACCTACATTTCAATTGGAGAGAATTGCAGTTTCCAAATGCTGTACGTTAATGACTAGAAATCTGGGCAATATTTAGTATTACATAAAATATGTCTATTATAAGTGGCTGGATTTCCACCACAAGCCCTTTCCGCTTTCCGTTAGTTTTCCAATATGATTCCTACCTAAATCAAAGATTTTCCAATCAGAGTTTGACATATCCTACAAGCAGGCCTAGATGGGTCTCACAGCATTGTACAAAAATAACATCAATTACTAGTAGCAATACTTCTCAAATTCATGATTCCTCTGTCAATCTAAGACTTTCCAATCAGAGTTGTGTCATGTTACAAGTACACTGTGGGCATGTGTATCATACAAATACCCTAAAATAACCTCAATTTTTAGTGGTATAATTTCAATAAAAAAAAAAATTAGACAACATACATAAACATATACATCCCTCTTCAGAAATAGTTCTCATCAAATGTCTTCAAGTATCAAATCACTTGACTCACCTCCATTTTTGGTGGTATAATTTCTTTTAAAAAAAAAATAAGACAGCATTCATAAACATGTACATCCTTCTTCAGCAATAGTTCTCATCAAATGTCTCCAATTATCAAATCACTTGACTCACCTTGTATAATCTCCCTCGGTTGCTTGCAAGACATAAGCACCCAGTTCAAACACGGTCTCACTGTCAGCTTCAATGTCACCCTGTCAGGACAAACACAGACAATGAAAGATACAAATAAGCCACAATATAATTCCTGATGCTTTGTATTTCTATTCAGATGTGATGAACAATTCAATAACACATTCATATCTACAAGCATAGTACAATATAGTTGTGTAAATGGTTTCCCCTGTAACTGAGGAAACTTTTAAGTGAATATACAACAAAGTTCTTTCATTTCCCCTGCGATCAACATTTGAAAAATGCACCTTGTAATCCAAGAGCCATGTCTTGAAAGCATTTTCTGGAGATAAGAGGACAAACTGCAACAATTTTGAGAATGTAGATCCATCAAGCCTATACTTCCTACAATGTACCTGCAACCCCATATAAGGTTATCACCTCTGTTACATGCACGCACAGCAATATCAGGTATATTCCACGCATCTTTTGCTACAAAACAATCTCACTTTCACTCCAGACCCAGAGCCAGAGGCAGAGGCAAGGCGCTGGGTTTGATATCTGGAGTAACCCTGGCATCATTCCTGTAGCATTCCGTGCATCACATGTGACACATGACTAGTATGGGGTTCTCCCAGTGGGACCCCATTCACCTGGAACTAGATCTGTTTATCTGCTTTGCTGTGCAGACACATAGGACTATCGGGTAACAAGCATCAATGAAATACTATACCAAAGGCATCCCATCTAGTCTAATGTGGTAATGTTTACTCCATCTGACTTGCATGTCCCAGATACTTTTTGTTTACATGTGTTTCTCGCATAATACAATTGTAATGTACATTGTAGTAATAGGAAGTATACTGTATCTTTTGTTAACGTCAAATAATGCAAATACAAATAATACATGAATTAATATTGAAATATTTTGCAATATCGTGATAGAAAATTAAATATAATAAGCCATATTACTAGAGTACATATTACTTAACATTTTGAAAATGATGACTACTTGTATCCAATCTATGTGAAATCATGTAGAGACCATACTGTACCACACCTTCATTTAACTATGCTGAACTAAAATGTAGCTAAAACGTTTAAGGTTGGCAATCAAGCAACTAAACACCTGCATCCACCGAATACAAGTCAGCATTCCGTTAAATTTGAAATAAGGACATTACATTTATAACATTCCTTTGAGTTTGGTCTGTAAATGTCACAGCTAAACGTCATCATGAAACCCAATTATGGAACGTAGAAGAAATCCACTGAGAGCTCTACAATCTTGACAGGAAAGAAAGTCTGGATTGAATTAAAAACACCCAGCCATGTAATGGTGTGTGATTGGAGTAATCATGGGAATACAGAATGAAATTACAGGAATGTAAGCACTAAGCATTGTACTGAATATGTACATATTTTCCACTAAATTAATAAGGTCCATATGTGTGTGCCTAATTGCATGAAGTTAAAGTTTCTTCTCCTGATATTTGCTATCAAAGTGCAAGCCTGTGATAACAAGGTTGAGAAGGGGAGGGTAAGGTACCAGTAGTCAAGTATACATGTACATGTAGGCTGCTACAAACAGAGAAACTCTAGCAGAATGATTTAGAAAGAAATCAAGGAGTTAATTCAGGAAAGAGGAAGAAGGGAAGAAGGTGAAGATGGTGGAATTAAAGTAAGAAGAGGAAGAAAGGCATCAGGAAAAAAGGGAAGGAGGATAAAAGGAAAGGTTAAAGGAGAAAGAGGAGAAAAGGAAGAGGGGGAAGAGTAGGAAGGAGGACGACGAGGAAGAGGAGGAAGAGGGGAAGAGGAGGAAGAGTTAAAGAAGACAGAGAAGAGGAAAAGGGGGAAAGAAAGGAGGAAGAGGAGGAAGGGGAGGAAGGGGAGGAAGGGGAGGAAGGGGAGGAAGGGGAGGAAGAGGAGGAAGAGGAGGAAGAGGAAGAAAGGAGGAAAAGGAAGAAAAGAGAGAAGAAGCACATTGGGGGAGGACAAAAGAATGAAAAACATTATAGCAAGAGAATAGGACAATAAAAGAAAAAATTGTACATGAAACGCTGATGTGGTAGAAAAAACATATGCCAGCCATTGATAATTGAGTGTTGAAAAACTACTATTCCTATCACTTGAACTCTAAACTCCATTGATCTATTCTGCAGAACTCTCCTAATGTGCTTAGCAGCAGCAGCTGTATGGGGCAGAAAGCAAACAATTTCTCCCGACAGTTGTGAAAAGGGTTTCATTAAAAGTCTAAATGTCATATCAACATTCAGCCTTCAATAATACATCTTGATGTGTACCACAAGCAAACATTGCCAGGTTCTTGAAGCCCCAGTTTGATCCATATGGATGATATTGTGCCGTATGTAATGGCATGACCAAATTCTCTTAATAGTTGCCATGACATGGAATGACTTCAAGAAAAATCACAGTGGACTGATGTAAATCTACTTCCTTCATGAAGTGTACATACATTTACTGTAAGTACTTGTACACGAGCGCAGTTTGCATTTGCTATCACCGAAACTCTTTATGCGCCATTGATGCATTTTTGCATAAGTCATATATACACAATCCCATAAAAGAGCAGTCTTTCTGGCAAACACAGATAACTGGCAATATGGCAATTATCATACATGTATCAAAATAACAGTTCTTAGAATGATTAACTTCATGAGTGATACCGATGTGTTTAATAATGTGCTCCAGTAAACATAAACATTAGCATACATATTGTCATTCACAGTCAAAAGGATCTATCAGGACAATACATTTCATTTTAAATGCTGCCCTCTATGCCGCATGTGAACTCACCTTGAATACAGAGTCTTTGGCGTGTAGGTAGAATAGTTCAATAGTAATACTGTCCCTGAGTTGGTTAATGCTCTCCGTGAAGAACTGGACCCTGAAGAAGAGGGTGAGGATCCCTGACTTGATGGGGAAGTCATGGTCAAGGACCTTCTTGTCCAGCTGCAGCCAGTTGTAGTGATTTCTGCCAGGGAGAACAGGGGAGGGAGATCAATATAATAATGACGTACATTGTACATGTAAATGACTGATGTACACTGGTCAGTACTTTATACATGTAAATGACTGATGTACACTGGTCAGTACTTTATACATGTAAATGACTGATGTACACTGGTCAGTACTTTATACATGTAAATGACTGATGTACACTGGTCAGTACTTTATACATGTAAATGACTGATGTACACTGGTCAGTACTTTATACATGTAAATGACTGATGTACACTAGTCAGTACTTTATACATGTAAATGACTGATGTACACTGGTCAGTACTTTACACATGTAAATGACTGATGTACACTGGTCAGTACTTTATACATGTAAATGACTGATGTACACTGGTCAGTACTTTATACATGTAAATGACTGATGTACACTGGTCAGTACTTTATACATGTAAATGACTGATGTACACTGGTCAGTTCTTTATACATGTAAATGACTGATGTACACTGGTCAGTACTTTATACATGTAAATGACTGATGTACACTGGTCAGTACTTTATACATGTAAATGACTGATGTACACTGGTCAGTACTTTGTAAAGGGAAAGTCCACTCTGAAAGTTGGTTTAAATAAAAGCAGAATCATGAAAGAAACAAACTAGTGAAGGCTGAGACTTTGTTTTAATTTTTCTGCTATATTAAAACCAATTACACTTCATGGATGACTTTCCCTTTAATTTTACATCTTTGCAGTTGCATCTGCAGACACAGTTACAATTGGCTACTGAAGAAGTAATTTCTGCCAGAAAGAAACATGAGAGGAAGATCAATTGTATGATAATGGCTGACAAACTGATAATTTTCATTCACAGTATCTCTTCACACATGGCTACATGTACGTACACCTCCACTACATGTTCTAATGTAGCAGTAGTGAATTGTGAAGAGACAAAATGATTTGAGGTAAGCAATATTCATAATGTATTTACAACTTTCCCCCTTAAATGCAGACTAATGAATTATGACCTTCACCTCTTTCTATTGATTCAGCTTCAATGGGAGGAATACACCATGAATCTCCATGTATTACTTCAATAGTACATTTACATTAGTCACAAAACCTAAGACAAGCTTTGGGGGTTATACTATTAGTAATGTATTGTATTGATTGAGAGTTGTGCATTGCATAAAATGTAAAAAAAAAATGTCTTTTCAATTAATGGTCCATCGAAATGTACCAGCACCTTGTAACTTGTAATATAATTCATTGGCGTAGGTGGCTATCATGTATGATTTCAGTCATTTCTAAGTGAATTATGCTGATGAGAACAACAGATGGAACAATGTGAGGGTAATTTACTACATAGTTGATGTACCAGTACCTTAAAACAATTTTTACAGAAAGGTGAAAATTCAACCATGGTGCAATATCATTGACGTAAATTGAATATGCTACAGCATCATTACTGAAATGTTTCAACCCATGCAAGTCGCAACCACATACACTTGTTCAATGAAATGAAAAATTAGATTTTTGCAGATAACTACAGTAGTTAGTTAGTTACACCACTAAAAAATACATGTACCCTAATAAGCAAACTTTTGGATAACAGGTGAAGAGTTTTAGTTCACTATACATTATACATATATAATGTAGCACAGTTAATTATAACGTGGAATACAATTTTATCATCAATATTTCATCTATTGGACATACATTGGTAAATAAAATATTACATTTTAATCAAAGTTTTTTTTTAAATAATACTTTACAAAACCATGTAAAGCACTTTGACACATACACGCACAAGCACTGTCTGTAAAAAAGCACTGTGTATGTTCTTGGTTATACACGTACAGTATGTACTAAACACACAAAGTACGCTGCACATACCTACTGCATATGGACCTACATTTAAAAAAAAACTTTTTTATTACTTTCAGCACCATATCATTACAAAAACACATTACTCATGTTTTACCTTCCAAAACAGCCATATCAAAAGTCTGAGTCATCTTCATAAAATTAATACAATTCTTCAAAATTCTCTTTGTTTGCTCCTTCCTTGACTCTAGTTTTGTACCCCTCCCCTCTCCATTTGTTTTGCTCCCCCCCCCCCCCCAACTCCACCACCTCTTCACATATTTCTGAGATGACATCTAAAAGCAATGACAATATCAATGTGATGACAACTTCATCACAATATTGAAACCCCCACAATGCTACTCTGTACAACCACCCCATTACCATCTGTCTTTCATCTCAACCACAGAGGGAAGACCCATAAATACACACTGTGTACAGCAGGGTGCAGGCACGTAAATAACCCCCTTTGTTTTGGTCTGGTTTGAGGCTTGCCTGTTTGCTGCACCTACTGTCTAATGCTACAACAGAAATAGCACCATGATGACTCATCCACAGTGATATCAGTCACTAGGGGCACTGACTCTGAACAACAGAGGGCTCACTACTGATTTACAGGTCTGACATATTTAGCAGTGCTCGTGAAGAATGTACAGGATACCAAAGGACTAGAAGTTTGCCACAAAATATTAGATGGTTGAGACCGATATCTAGTCATTTGGGTGGGTCTTAAAATTTACAAATGTATCATGTTTAAATCACATTTAAATATCTGTACGTCAAAAGATCCGATTATTGAATTCAATTAAAATTGGAGAGAGAAGAGGAACCAGAAAAAAAATGACAATAAGAGAGGAAACAGAAGAAATAAAAGGAAACAGTAACAACAATAAGGAAATTCCTCCTCCAGTTGTTTGGATTGGCTCCTGAGCCTGGAATTTTATCAAGAAGTGCCTGGCATTTGCAAATACAATAACAAGATTGGACAAGAAAGAGTTCTCACAACTGCATTGTTTGTGCAGTATAACATTTCTATATAAATTATAAACTTGACTTCCCTGTGCAGTGGCACAATAATCTTACATTGTTGATACACTGTGTGATGGCATATCACTCTGAGATAGATAGGTGAACTCTGCTGCTTTGTTTGACAACCTTACTCACAGCAAGGTGCGATTCCATGGAGCCCTATGAGTCAGTGTGTGTGTGCTTTGGAGCTGGACATTGCTAGACTCTTAGCTCACCTACAGACAACCCACTGATGAAACCACAGACTTACACCCTGCTTCAAGTTTCAACACATGAGGGCACTCTATAACCTTCACTCATTCCGCTCCTTGAGTTGTGAAGGATCTCTATTCATCAGTGCAGGGATTTTACTGTGTTGATAATACAGTGCAGTGGTTTTCTATTATGTAGCAGTTGAACAGAACTTGTGAACAAGGATTTACGGTCTTCAAGTCTTCATTGTGTCAATCATTAGTCATACAGGCAAAGTGGTTTTGACTCTTCCAACTAACTTGTTTTCTTTGGGCTTTGCACACTAGCAATTCATTAAACTGCAACAGTCCAATACAAACACTCCACTATAAAAAAAAAAAATAAAAAAAAATCTTCTTCTTTTTCAAACATTTTTTTTAATACAGATCATATTACAAAAAATATAATTATACTGACAGGAAAATTGGTACATTAAAACCTGAAAAGTACACAATGGTGTGTACACAAGGTGACTTAGTACTGGATGTTGGAGCTGTTCTGAACATGCTAAGAACTCACTTTACCTACTAACGATACACAACACACATCAACATAACAGAATGAATTATTTTAATTTCCTCAAGTACAACTTGCAGCTGGGAGAAACTGTTTTTCAAAAAATGTGCTCATCTCCTTCATACAAAATAGTGTACATTTTGATATACACTCCAGCTCAAAGGAATTGGCATGGGGAAAGGGAAGGGCAAGAAAGGGAAGGAGCAGCAGTTTTAAACCGTGGTATATTTTGTCCAGTTCAGCAATGAACACTATGCTTTTTAGGCTAAAGAATTATGTTTCATGCTAAACTGAACAAAATATACCGCGGTTTAAAACTGCGGCTCCTTCCCTTTCTTCCCTTTCCCTTTTCCCATGCCAATTCCTTTGAGCTGTAGTGTATTTCCCACTTAATAATCCCTCCTCTAAAGATATATTTTGAAGAAGAGGTTTTGTATCTTTTCACTTCCTGTAGCACCAAACTTTTCTTCCCTTTACAAAGATGACACTCTACCTGGAAACAGTTCCAGCGATGTGGTTAGCACTCATTAGAGGAGTACTACCACTAAAATAGAATGATGATTTATAAACCCATACAGCAGAAACTGTGGTTTTACTGAACAACAAAATCTATTACCACACAAATTTGTTCACAATGTAAGCTCACAGACTATACAGAACATGTACAGCGTTTCTCCCATTCTGTTTCCGGTTCCCTGAATCCTATCACACTGCTCTATATCTGAGCAGTCAGGCTGCTGCACGTCAGTAACCACCTTTTGTGACGTACTGATGGAGGTGACCGCAGTCACAGCGTAATTAAAAAGCTATAATGACGAGAGTCCTCTATGGGGGCCAACTTCCTACGGGTTGAATGACACTCCATTTCAATTCCTACTGATTAATTCTGGGCTTTCTGGTGTTGAATTCTATGACCTGTATTCACATCGATGGTTAAACCATGTACTAAACGTATATAAACTTTATGGAGTGCAAAATAAATAATCTGATGCTGTCACAAAAGCAATGATTTTCATCACAGAATCACAATAGTGGTAGTGGGTGATTTCAATTTTTCAATGTAATTGTTTTGTTGACAAATTCAAATATACCGTAGTGATTAAGTGGCCAAAATCAATCATATCGAATCAATAACAATGTCCCATGTTGTTTTATGTCGCGTCCCACAAAGTTAGTTCAGTTTTAGTACACGTAAAAGGTAAACCACCATTGTGAATAGAGTCCTAATATGCTACTTTGGGGACACAAACCCTAGTCCATCAGTGAGTCAGTGAGTCTGAATTTGAAATGCAGAGACTAACTTGTATACATTTCAAATGTTTATGCATAATTTCTGACAAGGACAGGAGCAGCAAGTCAAGCTGTAGCCTTCCTTCCCTGAACATATATTGTGATGGTGTCACAATACTGCTGACCTGGCTTCCAAGCTTTTGAACATAACTTAAAGATAAGAATCTAATAATCACAAGACTAGTTACTCTTTCTTTCTCCTCTTTTCTCCCTCCGCGCGAGCCAGAGAAGGAATTAAGAATGATTAGTCTAATGCAACTAGACCCATTTATTGAATATTGCACTTTAGATTGAAAATACCCAACAGCTTGGGTGACAGGCTACAATGCAGGTAGGTTCTGCCCCTGATGTGCTTGTACATGGACCTAAACTTTTATGGCTGTGTTATGAGTATTGTTGCTTCATCTTACACAATTTACATGTACAGTACATTGTCAAGAAATATCAGTGATGAGCTATCGGAAAACATATTTCTAGTCCTCAATTAAATGTTTCTCTTCCTAATTAGGAATAACGAGAAATGAGACACACACTTTATGTCAATTACCGGAGCTACATGGAAACTGATTGAACTTTGATTAGATTTGATGTACCAAATTACCAAACAGATAAGAAATTTGGTTTAAACAAAAAGAATTTATGGTGTGCATACCATTGCTATATGGATCTCCAAAAGAAGGCTACATTTAAGAACATGAAGTATGTATTTCAATCATTCTGTTTGGAGCACAGCTAACAAGAAAAAACACACAATGTTCACATAATATTAATAATAATAAATCATTTATAGAGCACAAAAACTATATTTATATATTCTACTGCGCCGCAAGAGCTTATATGCACTTCTACTACATAATGCTGTATAATTTTTTAATCATGGTCAGAAGTAAATTAGGTCTATGTTTAGAACAAATAGGTTTTCATCTTTGATTTAAAGCTGTAACAGTTACATACTGTAACTTGACAGTTCTGCTAGCCACGCACATACACATAATTTATTCACAGACAAATTAATAAGATTACATTAATGTTGACTACACGCACTCTCCTAATGCACAGGAGGCACACTTAATGTATTCATATGAGAGAACATACTGAGGCTTCCGAGATAAAGTACATGTGCCTTGGCATTCGAGCTATTAGCCATCTGGACTGGCAGAGCATTAATCAATTAACCTTCTGGATACAGCAGCAATGTTATTTTGTTACAGCACTACAAATTTGTGTCCTTGTGAAACGCTGCTCTTCGCAACAAAAACATATGGGGCAATCATACAATTGTTTCACAATAGAGAGTATTAATCAATTTCAATCATTTATATATGATGTATCATACTAGAATTACATGGATGCTCTCTGCAAGAATTTGATAGCAGGTAATTCCTGTAATTCCCCTGCCCCCCCCCCCCCCCCCCCCACCAAAAAAAAGGTCCATAAACACAACAGAATTTATCCACTTATATGATGTATGATGTCCTTTTATGTTATGCTGAATAGCTCTTTGGCTCAGAATTAACCAAGCCAAGGGAAATAACATCTTAGTCATTCATTGTAAGTAGTGCCTTGAAATCATATGGAGTGTGTGTGTGTGTGTGTGTGTGTGTGTGTGTGTGTGTGTGTGTGTGTGTGTGTGTGTGTGTGTGTGTGTGTGTGTGTGTGTGTGTGTTTGGATTTCATTTCCTTTTCTGACAGAACTTTTCTTGCTACTTCCTCAATAGAAGATTGAAGACTACTTGCAATTTAAGAAGTGCTCAGGAAGACTTCCCTATAGGAGCCTCTCGATGTCTCTTTTCAATCAAATTTGTTTGAATACATGTACTTCAATTGCAAACCTTCTACATCATCTCAAAATGTCATTGTAGTACTAGAATATCAAATTCCATGAAATGAAATGAACAGTTCTTTTCATATGGTTCCAAACAACACTATAATAGCCATTAGACATTCAGATGTTCACTCCATATTTGATAACAAGCTTGAGGAAAGCTGCTTCAAATAGGACAAGAGGGGAGCAATGTAGGGGAAAGAGAAGAGGATTTGCTGTAATTCTTACGTCTCATCCAGGAACGCTAAACCAAAGTAATCCTTCTCCTTCAGACTGAAGTAAGATGCCACAAGGTCGAGTAGATCACTGGCCAGTAGTTTGGGCTGCAATGAAGAAATGAAGAAAGAAGGACTCAAACTTATTGTATGGCTTTTGAATACATAACAAACCTAATGTAATATAGGGAAATCATTCAAATCAATCATGATTGTGTTGGGTATTAGGCTCGATTTTACAATGGACAATACAATTTGCTTGATACAAAAATATTGATTGCTTACACATAATACTCACACAACACAGTAATGTTCAACATACTATGAAGTAGTAATACACACCCAATGTAATACCCATAAATTAAGTGTACATACATGTGTACACCCTTACCAGCCGATTCCTGTTGTAAAAATGTCAATACCCCATTGAGGCAATGTAAAAGGCAGGAGAGACAATGATTTTCCTTTGAATTTATTGAGAACATAAGTCATCATTCATGGGTAAATCAAAGCCCTTAAAACAATGTACAAGTTTGCAAATAAGTCTGTAAAACATACAAATATGAATTATATTATTTTTGACAACATGCACATATTAATCAAATGTACTTTTCATGCAATGTACGTTGAAATACCGGTACACAAAGCACCTGCCTGTCTGACTCTCATACATCTCATGTGGTAATTCATAGTGGTTATGTGGCGATATCATGTCTGCAGGACCCATGCATTAATCCCATGATGAGCTTATTGATTAATCATGATAATGCCCCCTCAAGGTTACATGTGCTCATTACACTGATTGCAGTCTTCTCCGATTAGCAGGGAAACTGGGACATCAATGGCAGGGTTTTGCATTCAGGAGCAGTCAGCCAAGAGGAGCACTTCTACTTCTTAAGTTTTTTTTTTTTCTCCTAATGAATCCCTCTCTATCAGTATCAGAAAATAAAACAATATATATAGTGTTGAATAAAGAAAACAGCTGAGGCTTTAACTTTTAAACAAGTGCATTGTATAATATACACGTAGATGAAAAAGAGTAGGCATTATGATTTTGCTGGGAAGGGTTGTTAAATTCAAATACTTCCTGGTTGTAATTATTTAGATGGTTAATATTTTATTTGGAACAAAAAGAACACATTGACCTTTGAATCTGGTATGCATACTACAACATCAAAGAGCTGTCAAAGTACTTCCATCTCCTTGCCAAGCCCCATGAAAAGGGCAGAGTGCACAGACAATAAAGAATACAAAATGTACAAAGGTGATCCAGGTACTTAAAGGAAACAATGAATGAAGTATTCCTAAGAGGGGGAAATGGCATAAGGGAGCACCTGCCTCCCTCTCTCTACTTCCTGCAGATGAGATAATGGTTCACCCCACAATTCTATTCATTAACTTCTCTCAAGCAAACTGTCTTTGTATTTTGGTTTACACCAGTGATTACAAGCAACCTCTGGTGATTAAAAATTAAAACAAAATTGAATTTCTTAATTCCCCGAACAATAGGTGTATTGTGTTTGTAAACCAGTACTGTACAATGAACCAGATGTTCATAGCTGTTCCTATCCACTCTCATTCCCACGGCCAAGGATTAGCCACTACTTCCCCCAGTTTGTTTACGTTGCCCCTGCACCTTCTCTCTCTGTCTCCCCTAGCATTCTCACCCCAGACTGTTACATAACATGACCACCACCAATGCTGTGTATATATGTGTGTAATATACCAGAATAAAGGCAGTTGCCACTCAGACACCAACCAAGCAAGTCCTCACAGTTTCCTTCTTCCCCTCAGGATATAAGCGGTCGAATGTAGGACCTTCCGTGCGCGGCGGGCCCGCGCTGGGCTGCGCCGACGAAAGAAAAGGAGGAGGAGAAGGAATTCGACACAGACAACAGATTAAGACAACAAAAGAGACTGTAAGAAAGAAGCAGCAGAGACAATGATTTCTACACGGCAACACGAGCCACAACATTTTCTCCAGCCCACTGCATGCGGCTGCGAACTAAGGACCCACTGTACCACGACACTGAGGTGCCTTCGACGACGTACGAGTACGACAATGGGTGCAACGGCGACTCCCTTGATGATGACGATTCCATGCAGCCGAGGAGATCCAGCTACACAGAGCTGTGGACATCTCCAGCAACGCTCATGACGTTTCCAGCCCTCGAGCAGCGGCTGATGAGCAGAGGCGGACCTGCAGCTATACTTGACAGCTGGGTGCCTGCAGCGATGACGTACGGCCACATAAGCCCGTACCACGACTCTGGAAGAGAGACAGCTACACGAGCTACGATGAGGACGACATTGACGATGACAACCCTGGCAGAGGAGTTCCAACTACACGAGCTGTAAACTAGAACTCTGACGACGCCGACGACGATTCCAGCCCTAAGCTGCGGCTGATGAGCTGAGGACCTGAAGCTACATGACAGCTGAGTACCTGCAGCGAAGATGTCCGGCAACCAGCGACAAGATGTCCTGCGTGAGCCCGTCGACAATGTACGCGGCCACACTTGAGCCCGTACAGACCGTCCGGTATGTTTGAGCCACAGCCTGGCTAAACAACGTACGCCTGCGACGACAAAAACGAGACAACCACGATGACGACTCCGTGAGAGCGATGACTTAACGACGAAATTAGCGAGAACTGAAACGACAAGGAGAAGAGCGATGCCTAAGAAAGCGAGAACCGAGACGTGACGAGAGGGACTTTACGACGATGACAGCGATTCCTGATGACGACAACAGCGCAAGCGAAGACCGCCGTGACCGTACAAACAAACGGACACTCGATTCTGATAATGTTTTATGTTCTGCCTCAACAGCCAGCACGCGATCACCAGAACATTCACCACATGAATACGCTCAATTGGACATTGATGTGAAGAGAATTTGAATCGACTTTGCATTTGAACTGGAACTTGAAGAAATATGCATCAATTGGACTATAGACTGCATGTTGTGATGCAACACGATCTAAACCGGAACGTTACGCATTCATGGACTTATAGAAATACGAACTCAGTCTCAAAGGACAATTTCTGAACTGTATCTCATATTTCCATGTCATAACCCTGTGATTTCACAAACTTTCAAATGTTATGGTTTGCATTGTAGAATGTTTCAGTCATAATTATTCACCCATTTGCAAGAAGAAGAGATGATATGCCACGTATACTCTATAGATTAACTCTCAACCAATGTAAATGTCGATCCGATGATATGCCTTGAGGATCGTACAACTCGTAACTATTTATATATATAACACTTCTATCTGTTGCGATGAACTCGCGAAGAATTTGAGTCTAGGGATGTCAAAGTAGATTTAATTGGAACAATCTGAGGTTAGTTTTTAAGTCGAAAGAATATTAAGTTTATCACACATAGAAAGGATTACATGTATGTGGAACAGTCCAAATGTTCTTTCATTTTGAAAGGATCAAGCTAATTCATTTGTTTTCTCTTATAACGAAATAGAGAGGAATTCAGGATAAAAAGAGACGGTTTATAGCCTAAGTTCAAACTTTGTTTTTTGTACATGTAATGTCTAGCCAATTGAAAGTTGATACTGATTGTTACTTGTTACAGGTTCGATACAAGTCAATACAAAGATATGTTCAGTATGTTAATAATTCTTACCATGCCAAGATGGAATTAGTTGGATCCAAGGTTAGTTTAAAATTCAAAGGATGTTTATATATTTACTAGTTCTGTTGAAATGAGAAGAAAAGGAAAATAGGGTGTAACAGTGTACTCTTAAGATAGATAACTGAGGGCCAAATTTTGTTACTCTGAAACACTTTGGAAATTGAAAGTGCTTATATACTTGTCTTCATATTTGAAGAATTCAGTGTTGTACAAACACATGTACATGTTCAAGACAAGTCAGGTATGTTCAAAATGTTAACTGTTCTTTCCATGCGATCGTGCTGACCGATCAAGTTTATTTAAGTATACCCCCATAATGTCTTTATGTTAACAAGCTGTTAGATAAGAGTGTTTTACATTTCAAGTGAGAATAA
The DNA here is from genome assembly GCA_963669155.1 of Arbacia lixula. Classification (NCBI taxonomy): domain Eukaryota; kingdom Metazoa; phylum Echinodermata; class Echinoidea; order Arbacioida; family Arbaciidae; genus Arbacia; species Arbacia lixula. Next base: position 26,455,601 of record OZ022576.1, on the reverse strand, counting down.
TTCGAAGTTGCAAAGACATTCATTTTGTACATTCACCTGTATAGAATTAGAGTGATAAATCAATGTGTGTCTGAATAGTCGGTAGAAGTATCTCAGACATAGTTCAAGTAGATAGCTCAAGTTATGCTGTTACAGTTTAATTTATCAATATGTTCTTTTTATAAGAAAGGGAGGGATATTGTGTTTGTAAACCAGTACTGTACAATGAACCAGATGTTCATAGCTGTTCCTATCCACTCTCATTCCCACGGCCAAGGATTAGCCACTACTTCCCCCAGTTTGTTTACGTTGCCCCTGCACCTTCTCTCTCTGTCTCCCCTAGCATTCTCACCCCAGACTGTTACATAACATGACCACCACCAATGCTGTGTATATATGTGTGTAATATACCAGAATAAAGGCAGTTGCCACTCAGACACCAATTAAGCAAGTCCTCACAGTTTCCTTCTTCTCTCAGAACACAATAAGGTGCCTCTCTCTCTGGAGCTGTTCATGCTTCAATTCAAATGCAAATTTGATGTACTCCAACATGGATGTTCACACATTCGAGAATTACCATACGCGTTGGAGGAACCGTTTTATCTTTAGAACGTTCCCCTATGAATTTGAAATGGAATTAGCTCCCCCTGCACTGCATGTAAATATTGCATACAGGTAACGCGGTTTTTATTCTCCATCACAAGGGCTCATTTCTGCATGTTACCCCTCATTGGTAAATTGATTCCCTGTTTATGATATCCCATTTGATGAGTCAAAGCTAGTGGAGTGGATCCAGATGGGGTTTAACGCTAATTGCAAGTCGCATCACTGGGAGTCCCCGCTGCTATACGGCCAGCCATCACCATCATCATGAGCCCCATGTCTAACCATGGATGAAATGCTGGCTCCGTGCCCCAAACACGCCCCTAACTACATGCCCAGGATGGAAGTGGTGCTTAAAATGGCAAACTTAATTTTTTACGAATCATATGAATATTCCATACTGATGTTCCAACTTTGAGGAGGAAAGGTACTTTGACCTCATTACTGACATAATGGTATTTTTTTTAATGCATAGGTTCCTCTTTTCATCCTTATCTGATAAATCCTAGGTATAATGACATCAATAAGCAAACCAAACACGAAACCTGATGTAAACATCTTTTTCAAAATCTTAATCATCATATCTTAATAGTACTTTGCAATCTACTGCTGCAAACCTCTTTCTTTCTGTCACACTTCCTCAAAATTCAGAAAAAAAGTATTATCAAAAAACAAACTGCAATTGACATTGCTCCAAAAAAATATAACATATTTTATTATGGTAAACTTTTTTTTTTCATTCTATTCTAGTCATCAATCATTTTTTATTTGCCTAAGTCTTTCTTGTGTGCATGCATAAGGAACGATGGCAATGCACTCTTCAGATTCAGCACACGTAGAGGCACATCTGAGAGGTAATAAATATTTACTTTGATCCAAGTGCTTTCAGTGCGGTCAGACAGACAGCGCATTCTCTCTCCCTCTCTCGCTCTCTCTCTCTCTCTCTCTGTCTCCCTGTCTCTCTCTCTCTGTCTGTTAGTCTGCCTCTCTCTCTCTTCCTCTCTGCCTCTCTCTCTCTCTCTTCCTCTCTTCCTCTCTCTCTCTCTCTCTCTCTCTGTATCTATCTATCTCTAGCCCCATGTAGGAATATGATTAATGTGTGTCCCAACTTATTCTCATGCCACACAATCCTCTCCAATGCACCATGCACCTGTAATACAGGAGCAGATGTCTCATGACATTTTATTTACATTCAGAAAAGAAATTATGTGCATTATTGGAGAAAGACATACTGCAACATCTGACAGGATGAAGACAGAATCCTCATGCTTTCTGCAGTTGGCTCTTATCTCACAAAAGCATAAATCATTTGAAAATAAACATATCCTCAATTTTCATTCCAGACTTTACATTAAAGGAAGTACTATAAAGAGTGGTCCTTAAATCATACTTTGGGTAAGGATTTATGTCCTCTTTGTGCCAGCAAACACTTCCCTGATGGTCTGCATTTCCACCGTGATTAAAAAAGAAAAAGAAAACCCAGCAAACAAGTAGATTTATGGGAAGGTGGATATGTCAGAGAAAGAGATTGTTCAAGATGTGAGGAAACTCAGACAAATAGTAAGAAAGTTAATCGAGGTTTAAAGCCTGTATGACTAACCATTAATTCTTGCTGCCAATTTTACTTGGGCACATATAATACATACTGGACACTGTCCTGTTTTTCATACATTGTCCAAGGGATAACAATTAGTCCACACAATATGACACAAAGAACAGCTGATATTACATTTTAAATTTAGGTCCGAATGGAGTTACCCATGAAGGACTTCATATTGTACGCCTGTACATTTGTTATACTTTTTGAACAGTCAATTTTTACCAGTTTTGATTTTCCTCAAAGTCCTATCTGCTTCTCTGTCATCATTCAAATCAACTTGTTTTCATGGATTTGTTTTCCTTTAAATTGGTATCAACTGAGTGTGGAAAATCAATTTAAAATCATATGTATCAACATCAATCAACCGATTTTGTCAATTCAAAAAAATTGTGACACCTACATGATAGTTCCCTACAATGGTAATGTACAAGTAAGGGATAGAATTAATGACTTACCAGTAGTTTGAACAAATGGCCACAAATACAAGTTTTATGGTACAAAATATCACATTTGAAAAGAAGGATGGGGGGAAAACTCATTTATTATTGCTTTAAAGATCAATAGCAAAGAAGTTACTTTTCCAAAATCTGGAGATCTTGGCCAAGAATTTCAAATCAGAAACAACCATACATCTACCATGTTGTGTTGTCTTAGTTTGGGCATTATTAGTATTTTAAATTGTGTAACAATCAAACCTCATACATGCCTTGCCTACAGAGAATTGCATTATACAGGTTGAGTTGATGTTCATTTCATAAGACTGCAAGTAGTATGAGAAAGACTTGAGATCCTGTTCATCTATCTTCAGGATAAGATAGCAAATGACTGAAGACAGCATCTCAAAGTGATTCATCCTAATTCTTCTTGGCAGATTGAGGAAGACGCTCTCTCCCTCTGAGACAATCCTGGCACACAACACAGGCAGCAGCGGATCCATCCTCACTCCCACTCCGTTTCTAGCTCTAAATAACCACTGTCATCCTATTAACCTTTCTTCTTGTGAGTTCATTGAAACTAAATGTACCACTGGTTCTAGCCCTAACCTACACTCCAGCTAAAAGGAATTGGCATAGGGAAAGGGAAAGAGAAGAAAGGGAAGGAGCCGCAGTTTCAAACCGCGGTATATTTTGTCCAGTTCAGCATGAAACATGATGCTTTAGCCTAAAAAGCATCATGTTTCATACTAAACTGGACAAAATACCCCACGGTTTAAAACTGCGGCTCCTTCCCTTTCTTCCCTTTCCCTTTCCCTTTGCCAATTCCTTTGAGCTGTTGTGTAAGTGTAGGTGGTACTTCAATGTATGTACAAAGATTGAGTAGCTGGGCTTCCAAGCAGTCCATATTGAAAAAAAAAAACACAAACTCTTTAGTTTACTCATAAGACTAGACACTTTTTCACTTTCCTCTCCATGGGTGAACCTAAGAAAATAAAAATAAAGACTGATTCATTACGGCAGCTCGATCTGTTCAGTAAAGAGTTTGGATCAAAAATACGTAACAGCCTGGCAACCAAACTAGCATTGAGAGTTCAATACTTCAAACATTGAGATTCAGAACAACAATACAGAGTATTGTAGAGAGATTTTTGTGATAACAGAAGTATCTGATACAATGGACGAGGAGAATTATTTATTCATGACAATAAGTACTGATCATCAGTAAACATCAGTGGGTGTACAGTAATTCAGGCATGCATACAGGACAATAAGTTGAACATATCCATGAAGAGGTAAACATGTAAACAAGTCCTGCACCAGCATTTGAAAACAAGTTATGCTTGTACACACTTGTGACAAAACTGTGAAGTTGATATGAGCATACATGGTGCACATAAAGTAAGCCTTCATTGTACAGTTTGTACAGTATAAACCCAAATATAATACACATGTATGTATGAGTATAATTGTATTTTTTTTCCTCAATAGTGAATTTCAACTCTCAAGATAAAAATCTGTGTACCGGTAGCATAACTCAAAAAGGCAATTTGTCCACTGATAAATATTATTGCCTCTCAAACAGATCAGAGAGTCACTTAAGATTGGAAAAACCATTATCTGTGCTTACTAAATGGCAGTCCACTTGTCCCCTTTATGGCCTCATTAATGACGTTTGTGCATGGCTGAATTCCATTTCAAATAAAAATTGGATCCATCAGCGGCTCAATTGACCTCACAACAAACAAGAAGGGGGAAGAAAATGAATATTCTCGAGCCTTTTGATACGGTGGGATTCAGTAACAAGCTCAATCTATAATGATGGAGTAAAGAAGCTTTCTGGAGCCAAAGATGATTTAAAAATTTATGAAGATGACTTCTGTCAGTGCTCTGCAAAAAGGGGAGAGGAGCAAAATCTGAAAAGAGAAGCAGTGGCAGTCTTTGGCATGGGAGAGGACGGGGATGGACAATCCTCTACTAACTGAGAGGACAGAGATGAACATAATCTGTAATTTTGACCTTAATGACCAAGACAATTTATGAGGAATCACACTCCATAAAACACAAAAATTCCTTCTAATCAAAACTAAGAATATCAAGCATTTTACAAATATTCAACAAGTTGAGCAAAGTTTTACAAAGTACAATATATGTCATGTTTAATTATATTGATGACTAGCTACAATGACACTCGTTAACCTACAATTATATTTTAGAGATGATCAGACTATGGGAAAACTACCCAAATATTCATTCCCTATTGTTTTTTTCCTGATCACACTGCTGACAATATACCCAACGGAGGAAAAAAAATCAAGCATTTTTGGCCACTAATGCACATGTTTTACAATGACATACTCTGCTCACTGATATGCCCTGCATGCATTGAGCGTCAACGTCTAGTGATCATGTGTCCAAAACAGTCCAAATGTGGTCAGACTAGCAATTATCTTTGGTATATTCATGGATAACAAGATACAAGATACAAGATACAAGATATTTTATTCAGTCCAAAATCATGGAAATTTGCTTTCCACCAGCACAATAACACAACAATATATTGAGATACTTGAGACACATATAAACAATAAACAATAAACAATGAGTTAGAAAAACATATCTAAACATGATTGTAATTCGTCTGTGTAGGTGTAAATTATGTACTGTATGTGACATAATAATTAAAGACTGAGAAATCATTAACTGCGAAAATTGGGTTCATATTTTTCATTTCCTTCTCCTTCTATTCCTGGTGTAATAAGATATATTATATTTACTTTGTTTCTTCGCCAATTTTGATATACTGTCATATAAGAAAGAAACAAATCAAAATAATTGAATTCAGTGTAAAAAGATAGAGATTTGCTTTTGACCAGCACAAATTTCGGGCACATATAAACAAGAAAAAAAGAGTTGTGAAAAACATATGTAAACATGACTGGAATTCACCATGTATATATATATGTATATATTCACATATTTCAAAATTTCAAAAATTTCATAGATTTCAAAGTGTCAACAATTTTACATTGTCATATAAGATAGATACAGAATACATTATTACAATATTACATTATTATTTACTATCGTTTGACAATTTGGTTGAACGTATGAATGGAGTTGGGAACAAAGGATTGACGGAAGCGTGCTCGATTTGTACGTGGGGCTCGCAGCCTGATACCAGAACGATTGAATGTGTAGTATTGATTGAGTGGGTGACTTTGATCTTTCATTATGTTATCCATTTTTGATAGTAGTCTCTGTTCGAACAAGTTAGTAACAGAAGGCAGATCGTTTCCTATTATGCGCTGTGCCGCCCGTCTCACTCGGTCTAAGCGATTCCGATTTTGTTGCGTCGCGTTGCCATAGTAGCACACTAAGTTATACGATAGTATGCTCTGGATTAGGGCCTGGTAGAACAAAGTCAGGATTGTCTTGTCTACATGAAGATTTTTCATAATCCTCAGAAAGTACAATCTCTGATTCCCCTTTTTGCTAAGGCCATGTGTATTTTCTTTCCAGTCAAGAGTGTTGCTAATTGTACTACCCAGGTACTTGAACTCGTTCACTCGTTCAACCTCATTGTCGTGCAAAATAAGCGGTTCGTGTTGTACAGATTTCTTTCGGAAATCGAAGACTACTTCTTTTGTTTTCGATGCATTTAAATGAAGGTAATGTGCATCGCACCACTCCGTGAAGGCCGTAACAGTTGACACATATTCATGTATTTTTCCCTCTGTGAGAAAACCAGTTACTACCATGTCATCCGCATATTTAATGATGGTACACGTTTCACTGTCACTTACAACTTCGCTAGTATACAGGGAGAATAGAACGGGAGATAGTACACACCCCTGAGGAGCTCCTATGCTAATCACTTTGGTTTCAGATTTAAAATCGCCAAATCTTACTGTTTGTGGTCTTTCTAACAGGAAGTTATGAATCCATAGCACAGCTAGAGGGTGAACATCCATTTCTATAAGTTAATTGGCAAGTAGGTGTGGCGTAATGGTATTAAATGCACTAGAAAAATCGACAAAGAGTGCTCTGACGAAGTTCCCACTGACATCCAAGTGTTGAAACACCCCGTGAAGAAAACATAACACTGCGTCATCTACCCCTCTGTTCTTACGGTATGCAAACTGTAGTGGATCAAGATGGTTACCGATCTGACTCATGAGTCTTTTCAACACTAATCTTTCTAGGCACTTCATAGCACTGCATGTCAACGATACTGGTCTAAAATCTTTATACTCGGTGCACCTGTTACTTTTTGGTACAGGTATTATTGTCGATGTCTTCCACAAAGTTGGGACAATGCCCTGATCTAACGAATTTTGAAATAGTTGTGAATACACGTATGCAAGTTGGTCTCTGCAAACTCTAAGGACTTTGTTACTTATGTTATCAGGGCCTGAAGCTTTATTCAGTGCCAGACTGGCGAACACTCTTCTAACATCATGCTCTGTTACATACATTCTACCCACATCGTTATTCTCTTGCACGTTAGTTTGCATAGTAGCCATGAGATCTTCATTCATGATCTTGAAGTCTTTGTTATCAAATCTGCAGTAGTACTCGTTAAGTCCCTCTACAAAGTCTTTCGTTTGCCCATGTGGCATATTCTTCTTTGCCTTGTTATATCCTGTCAAGTTTTGCATTGTTTTCCAGGCTGCCCCAGTGTCATTACCTCGAAAGCTCTTTTCAATTTTGTCTTTTTGAGCTTTCTTACAGTTAACAATAAGTTGATTGATGTTCTTTTGTAGGTCTCTCCTTAATACATCATCATTTTGAGAGACTGCTATTCTTTTCTGCTTCATCAGATTCTTTAGTTCTGAAGTGAACCATGGTTTGTTGTTTGGGTAGACCTTTATAACTTTACTTGGTATTGTAAGTTCAACACAAAAGTTAATGTAGTTTGTAATTGTTTCGACTTGATCGTCCAGAGATGTCGCACCTTCAAGCAATACCTCCCAGTCCGTACAATCAAGGCACGCGCGGAGTGCCTCTGTGTTGTCCTCCGTCCAGGCGTAGCGTTCCATGGTGACGGGTTTAGTTCTTTTCAACTTCTGCTTGTAAGTAGGGATTAGATGGATATTCTTATGGTCTGAGCTTCCCAGCTGACAGCAGACTTTGCTGGCGTAGGCTTTCGGAATGTTACCGTAGCATAAATCCAAGAATGAGTCGCCCCTTGTTGCGACGTCGATGTATTGTTCATAATTAGGTAATTCCTCGTTCAACCGGCATTGATTGAAATCCCCCATTATAAAGATGGGTGCGTCTGGAGAAGACGTTTCTATGGCGTGCGCGTGGTTGGCGAGGTAGCCGCTTGCTGTTGCTATGTCTGCTCTAGGATGAATGTAGCACACCGTAATAAAGATCTGCGGGAACTCCCGTGGAAGATAATATGGACGCAACCCAACAGTAATATATTCTATATCAGGAGTACATTTGATATCTTTGACTGTCCAGTTAGTACACCATCTCCTATTGATGTAAAGGCATACTCCCCCTCCTCTCACTTTTCCTGACTCAGCCGTACGATCTCCTCTCACAACATCAAAATCAGGAATGTCAATTACATTATCTGGAATACTGCTATTCAGCCATGTTTCGGTAAAACCCATCAAACAGGCTTCTCTATATTCGTTAAAATGGCGGGTCGATGAAAGCAGTTCGTCCATTTTATTTGGTACTTCCAAGTGTGATTGAAGCAAAGGAATTCTTGCTGGTAACTTTCTCTGGTAAAATCATGGCAAGTCTAGTCTACCTCATATATGGGACTTAAAAATAAAAATACAATAATATTTTAGTACAGGTAATAATCCCATAGTCAGGCCGCCCCTACTGATACACTACTCCTTGGGTTTGGGTGTTTTCTTACAATCTGCACACCACAAAGGACCTGTCTACAGCTAACCTGGCTGCTAGGCTGTTTGATATTCTGATCCCAACTTATAAATAGAATCTAATACTCTTGGAATAGTCACGGTACAATTCTTCTCTTTCCTCAGACCTAGAGAAGATATGAAGAAATGATACTTAAAAAGTCCAATGCAACCAGACCTCCTTTTTTTTATTCTTTGGGTTACAAAATGCCTACCAGCCTGGAAGGCCAGGCTAGTCTACAGCAGGATGAGGTCAGAACTGTAAGACTATCATTCTCTGAATGTTTTTCCATAAATCCTGGCACATTCTTCAGGGTTAAATTTCCCAATTACAATGAAATCAATCTTTAAAATATCAACACTTTCCCCAGGGGACCAGAGGGTAAAATACAACGTTCAAGTGAAGTTGACTGGTGACATGCAACTTTCAGTTTTCATACACCATATACTGAAATTGCTGTATACTCGTACTCTAGTCTTTAATTTGTTGACATTCCTCCAGCACGAATATATTTCCCAAAGAAAAAAGAAACTGTGACTGATGATACATGTTTACACCACATGCCATTTGTCATAGTTACACTGTACACGAAGGTTACCTAGACAACATATGCCATTGCATTTCTACACGTACATGTACTTGTTTTGTATTGTCCTTGTGAAGTCATATCAACAAAGTAACAACAGAATGGGCCTGCTCCCTCCCCCTTTATGAACTTAAAATGCCCTTTAAATTGGTAAAGCCTGCTACTGTCAGCCTGCAGGAGATTATTCATAACCAGATGTACATGTTCATAATCTGGTTATGAATAATTCTCTACTGTATACTCAACAGTCTACATTATACATCTACACAGTACACACTGTACAAATATGAGATATGGATGGTTGGTACGTGTACATGAGGTGATATTTTAGTAAATGCCCTCTCACTCTTACCTCGAAAATCCTGGATAAATCCAAGTAATGCATACATACATGTCATGAATACACTCATGTACCATGTTATGGTCATATAATGACAGGGCAAACACTTTGAAATGAAGATATGAGATCAGGAAATGAAAATTACTGCGAAGCATGTACTTCGCTAATTTTGTGATTGCTGCTTGCCTGCCTACTCTCTCTCTCTCTCTCTCTCTCTCTCTCTCTATCTCTCATCCCCCCCCCCCCCCCCCCGCCCCTTTCACATTCCTCTCTCTCACTCTCACAATCTTCCTCATACTTTCCCCTTAATGATCCCCTATAGCTCTCTCCCTCTTCCCTCATATATACTTATCTTTATATCTATATATCTATATATATATATATATATATATATATATAGGTGAAGACAAACAAATTAAATGAAACGCCGGAGAAGAAAAATTATTCGAATTTCTTGATAAAGGTCTATGACCGAAAATTCGAATAATTTTTCTTCTCCGGCGTTTCATTTAATTTGTTTGTCTTCACCTAGTAATCAGCGCCATCGCAACCTCTCTTCTTCTATATATATTTTTACATATATATAAATGTAAGAAATTATACATATACAACAGCTTTGGCAACTCTTTTATTTAAATATTTTGTGAAAGAAATATATATATATATATATATATATATATATATATATCTCCCTCCTCCCTTATATCTCTCTCCCATTCATTGCCCCTTTCTCTCTCCATCTCTCTTCCTCATCTCTCTTTCTCTTAACTGTTCATATTCACCACCTATACACAAAATGAGCACAACATTTTCGGCAATTTTGCGAATGCATTACCGATAGCTGCATATATGAACGGAAATCACTCAAATAATGCGGTATTTGCTTCGTCCTTTTTTCCGCCTATTCTTCAGCTATTTTGTGGACTGAGACATACTAAAATTAATGTAATATCACAGTAAAAGGAATCCTATAAAACTGCATCTGCAAAATAGCTGTAAATGTTGCGCCTTGTGCATCGCGCATTGGTGTGTGATTTGGTAATCGCAATGCTCATATGGCTTAGTGGAACATGTCACTATCCCGTGTTTGCTCTAGCTAGGAGTGTGGAGAGAGTCAAGCTGTCCAAAACACTGCAATATTATGTCTTTTTCTGTGTATACACGTATGAGCAGTGTTTTTAGAGGCTCGCAGGAAACTTTCTTACCAATGTGCATCAGTAAAAATAGCGGTATCATCATGATTATGGTATCTGAAGAGGGCTTCTGTCCCTCAATCTCTCTGTGCCTCTGTTTCTCTCTCTCTCTCTCACTTTTGCTCTCTATCTCTCACTTTCTCTATTTTTCTCTTATTTCATTGAAAGCAGTGATACAAAATGTATCACACGTGTGAAACATACAATTTGACCCATATTCTATTTGAATCAACCTGATTTTGGCCTCTTGTTTAGATGGATTTAAAGTGGATATTCAGGTTTAAGGCAAACACAGTACATGTATAACTCATCAATTGGTTGTTTTGGATGACTCAAACTTTAAAGCTCAGTATACATACATGATGTCCTGGGTGTGGCAATTTTGCAGTAGCTCAGCAAATGACCGAGCTGGTACTGTGAAAAATCTATGGGATTGGCAGGATGAACTAAAAGATATGTGACCGATTATTCAAAGCGAACAAAATGAATTCAACCATCAGCATGCTAAAAATATAATAAGCTACTAAAAACAATGTGGATGTTTGTCAACATCATTACTCAGCAGTCAGCACTAAGGTGTACTGATCAGATGCTAAGCACAATGCATTATAGGCTTAACCACATATAAATACACTCAACCATGTTTTTTTGCTGTCATCTTTTGTTTCTCTTCTCCTGAAGCTCATTCATAAATATTTACTGAAGGTCAGGATGCAGTGCCCCTAAGTTTGAGAATTTATCATAAGCCTGAGAAACATGACTAATTACAGAGCCTATACATGGCTCTCTGCCGATTAAAGAGACATAAGATAGCAAGTGTTGTGGACCAACTGCTGAAACGACTCCTCTGCTGCGCTTGATGGCACATGGTGAGGGCCACCTGCCTCCTAGGGGTATGCTACACCCATCAGCCCCCATCACCAGCGGGCATACCAGCACAGCAGACTAGGCTGAGTGATGGGCTCAGCTGGCAGCGCCATGCCCACTGACCTTAATCGCTAATAAATACATTACTTTCAAGTTACTGATCACTCATCGTTGGAAAATCATCCATTCCTGCCCCACAATGATTGCCCATTGATGTACATGCATGCATATAGGCAAGGAACACAACATTTTACTTCTAGGAAAGGTCAGCAAGCAGAGAGAATATTTCCAGCAGAGTTAAGCTGAGATGATTTTACAAGTTCAAGGGAATCCTGGCAGGTGGACAATAAAATGTCTCAGAGCACCATATGTTACCTGCCAAGCTCTTCATATTGGTTGAGCACACTTCTACTATCAGCACAGTAATCAGTTACCTGTGAAAACACTACTGTAGATGTCAATCAAAATATGGACAGGAGGATGTTTAATTCCATCTTTTTATATATATATATACATGTAAGTAGCAGTATATATTTAAACATTTCCTAAATATCAACCCACCAGTCACTTCTAGACCTTCTATTTACATTTATCTACCCTGAAGCCAGATAGATCAATAGCAATCTTAATGTTCCTAATGGAGACTTCATCTAATCAAGTAGAATTAAAAGGATATTAGAAGATAGGAAGTCAGGGTAACCTGGCTGCATGTATAGGCCTACAAGACTGGGCAGTTCTTTGCAGTGAATGCATCAGTGTGCTGTGGGAAGTGACGAAGCCTCATGCCGCACTACAGATCATGTGACCAGGTGCTGCGTAATGTCACACTCACCGTCAGATCCAATGGGAATTCTATTTCAGTCATTTTCCTGAACAATACTCTCCTTTGGAAAGCATGTCTCATTTCTAATGCTCAAATGTAATCCCAGGAGATCATCCAAGCAGCACCAATGTCACATGCCATGTTTAAATGCTCTATAGGACACCACTTTCCCCCGTTTCAGATTAATTACGTTCAAGTTTCATCACGTCACCCCATACATGCTTTCTCCCTACCCTCCCTCCCTACCTGTCTCTTTCTTCAAGAGGACAGTGCAAATTAAACAGAATGACACACGACAGGAGCAGACTGGCCGAGTTCAACCCCATCATGGACTGGCTGCCTGGCTGGCTGGCCACGCAGTCTCGTTGGGATTTTCTCACAATGACCTTGCCCTGCCGATATTCAATTTTTATGCTCGATCTCCTGTGAAGATGGGTGATGAAGACATGGGTAAAGGGGGGTTGTGAGTCACCCACGGGGCTGGCTGGCCAGGTCTGGCCAGGTCGGGTCGTCAGGCCATGGGGGAGGAGGAGGAGGTGGAGGCGGGGGTAAAGCCCAGATAGCTGAGGCATGAATCACACAGGGACCAGACTCACCTGCACCAGTAACTCGACTCTCCTCTCATCCAGAAGGACCACTTGTGTTCTCCGCCCCTCACTCATCTGAAACGAGAGAGGAATAAATGAAAAATGTTTAAAGCATTTAGTCATATTCTTATCAGTTCTATCAGGGGGGAATTTTAATATTTTCAGGGGCTGCTTTTCAAGCCTGATGTCATAGCACAAAGATATTGAAATATGTTTTTGCATTATTATTGCTTGTCATTTTACATGTAAATATTTAATACCCCCCTCACCACCACCTCTCAATCTCCCCCCCCCTCTCTCTCTCTCTCTCTCTCTCTCTTTCTCTCTCTCTCTCTCTCTCTCTCTCTCTCTCTCTCTCTCTCTCTCTCTCTCTTCTACCTCACATTTGCATACACTCACACACACAATTACTGTAACTTATGTTTATGAAAATGTACTTTAGGTATACATGTACATCTCATGAACCAACAACCAATACATGTGAGTGTACATGTAGGTCCGTGGTTTAACCATATGTGTCAACACATATTGATTCTGTCCAATGATATAGACTCTGTTGCCATGCACCATAATTCCAATAGTCCATTTTCTTCAATCAAGAAGTAAATATATCTTCACTAGCTAAATAGAGACATGATGTGAAGGCCTTACGTCCATTTCATCCTTGATAACCAATCTATCAGCAACTGAAATGAATTGAGGAAGTCAGATAAGTCAGCCGGTGATTGGCTGAAGAAATTGACTTGTAAGCTTAAGTGGAGGCAATTGGAAGCTATCAGGTTGGGTCAACCTGAGAATGCATCCTGTCCTCATTATTGTCATCAAGGCAGATCACGAACTGGTCTGGCTCAAATCCAGGATCAGGGGTGTTTACATACTTGAAGTGTCAACAAACAAGTGCTATTTCTATTTCTGGAAATGCAATGTCTGTCTATATTCTATGTTTATTCCAGATGCATTAAAATTATACTAACAGCATTCCCAATTGTTGATGGGTTCTGGAACACACATCTAAAAAAAAATGACAAAAAGAATGTGTTCCTTTGTGTTTTCTTGTTTATTTGTTCTTTTGGGACATAAAGTAACAATGAAACATCGTTATTAGGCTGATGAAGTACATTTAATGTGTATTATATTCCACATACTATATGTTGTTGCTATGTTGCTATATGATTGGTCAAGAGTTGATCACGTGACGAGGCGTAGTTTTTCCTATTAGATCACCTGAGAATTAAAGTTTGTTACACTCTACGTGATAGTACTTTTTGGTTTCGCTGATCTCTTCACTCCTCACAGTCCTAATGCGTGATTAATATTTTGAGTACGCGCTAAATAAAAGTGTATTACACTCGGACTATCAGTTTTAGCTCGAAGCAGACGACGCCGCGGTGCGTGCGGTTAATACAAATTTGTGGTTATAGTGCGCTGCACCGCGGGCGTACATACAAAGCAGTGCGAGCCTTCCATTTCCCCCACACAGTATTTCACCAAAGCAAGTGTGCAATTCTCTACCATCTCGTACCAAAATTGACCTAGAATTTCACTTTCCTGTATTTTATTAGCATTGTGAAGGGTATTCTCGGAGGATCTATGTTCTCACCGATACCGCACAGGTAAGCGAATTTCGATTACTTCTTGCTTTTCCGACAAAATCTTACGAATTAGCGTCACTATGGCATAGTGTTCGTTGGAATTTGTAGAGTCTATATCGCAACGTGCACAAAGGCATGTATATGTATGTACACGTACGTACAACTACGAGCAGTGCAAGCCTTCCATTTCCTGGTACATTTCCCCACACAGTATTCCACCAAAACAAGTGTGCAATGCTCTATCACCTCGTACCAAAATTGACCTAGAATTTCACTTTCCTATATTTTATATGAATTATGAAAGGTATTCTCGGAGGATCTATTTTCTCGCCGATACCGCACCGGTAAGCGAATTTCGATTACTTCTTGCTTTTCCGTCAAAATCTTACGAATTGGCGTCACTATGTCATAGTGTTCGTTGGAATTTGTAGAGTCTATATCGCAACGTGCAAAAGGTTAATTTGCTTCCAGGTTTCGGAGAGTCGCGTGAATATGAATCATGTAGCCGCACCGACCCAAAAGCTTTTGTACGTTAAATTGTCATTTATTTCATAGATTGTTGGTATCAGATGTGGAATATAAAGCAAATAATCAACTTTTGGTTTCAGGCAATGAGACGAACTATCACTTCCTCGGCGATCTGAATGTATACGCTATCTTTCCTCAGCTAAAAGCTTCGGAAAGATAGCTACATCCAGATCGCCTCGTAAGTGAGAGTTCATCCCATTACCTTCACCGACATTGATTATTTGCTTACTACACATGTTAACATCAGTATCAATATACATATTATATTTACACTGTTAATCAATTTCCCCCAAAAAGAAAAAAATTCATGTGTGTGTGTACTAAAATATCATATTGCTAAATTCACAGGCAAGAGGCCATCAGGCATGTTACACATGACATCTGGTGTCACTTGTTCTCACTATTTCAATAGGATGAACATCATGACCTTATGGAACTGGCATGTTCGTACAATGTATTGAGATAACTGCAGTATGCCATGTACATGTAGATGTACCAGCAGTAACAAGTTTCCAATATTTAGAATTTTGGATCACAAAATTGATTCAAATTTGTGAACATCAATTTAAGTACTACATACATATTTGCATACAGGTACAGTACAGTTTTGAAGAAATGCACCACATTCTGACTATGTACAAACATGCCGTAGTACAATATTGTAGCACAGATTTAGATAGAACAAAATATTAAAGTGGCTTGATATGAGAGGGCCTACATCCTGCAAGTCTATGGTCAGTCACCCTAAAACTGCCCCTTAAAACCACTATTCTGTTTCCTCACATTCACTGACTAACTCAATCACCCTCTCAAAATAGGAAAGTATGTCAACATATGTCAACTATCTACTCAATAGGCACAGGCAGACAGTGGGAATATTACCAAAATATTAATTCTCAGTATGTTATCTTACAGTTGTGCAGTACACTGCAGACTATATATGCAGAGTTGAAAATTCTTACATTTATTTGCTGCCCCATGGTATGCTTCATATGGGCACACATGAATCTTCATAAGTGGGTGATCACATGACAAGAAACTACATGTACATGCACATAGATTTGATACCCACATTGAAAGAACATTAAAAGAGAACAAAAAAAATACCCATTGTTATTTCTACTAATTCTCATTCTTAATTTTTGATTTATTACCTAAATTTGGGGGTTCAAAATACCAATCACAAATATTTTGGGAAAAAATACCCAAATCTGACTGCCCCCTTATAAAGACCTTACCAACAGAGCCTGGAGCAGGATTCATCTCTGACCAGGGTGACCCAACATATTGAAGATGTCAAGGTCAATGACTCAAAGGAAAAACTCTAATGAAAACCAGACATGTGTATCACTCCCTTTCTCACAGGAAAAGGAATGCCCCTCAACAGTGTTACATCTGCATCTACACTAAAGTGTGTCTTTCTATAGAGTAAGAAGTAACCAATAAGATGTAGAAGTGTTATACAACGTGCACTGTGATAAAGGTGTTGACAAAATATGAAATTTTCAAAGTTATAATTTCTGTTTCAAATACAGTAGGCCTACAATAAAATAAAATTCTAAATTACATAAATCAAATAAAAGCATCACACCACGTCAACGATTTTTGATGTGAAAAACTGTTTACATGTAGATCATGTGACTGGACAAAACACAAAGGGAGGTATGTTTCTATTTCACAGGGCAAACATCAATAATACACTTGCCACAAGAGTTCTACCACTAGCCAAATGGAGATAAAGGTATAATGGCAATGCAATGTAATACACAAACTCTATGCAATTTAGTCTACAGACTACAGTGTGTAGGTACGTGATGACGAGAGTGCCTGTTTAGGGAATGATGCACAAATTTTAATCAGGCTCTCCCTAAATGTCATGTGCAGGAAAATCAACTTGAGCAATATCGCTCCATCTCCCGGATCTCGCATACTGTACATGTACGTCCCTCCGTTTACCACTCAGTGACTGATTTTTCTATTCAATATTGATTGCAGGAAGGGCAGGGAGGGCACGTCTACAGCAAAATATTGGTTTAGCTGGAGTCTTATTTAAGGCTTACGGAGAAACTCAATGCCACATTTCAAGAAGGGAATTTCAATATTAAGGTTTATAGGGTGTATAATACGCATTTAAAATATCGTTCAAGCGCATGTCATACAAGCATCAACTATAACTTCAGGGTCTAAAATTAAAATTGTAAAAAAATAATTCAAAAATAATTACAATTCATTTTTTTTTATAAATCCCTAATAATGTAAGAAAATCTTAAGATGAACAGAAAACACTGCTGAAAAAAACCTGACTCTCAACCAGTCCTAGCCTGGATACCATTAAACTGCAAAGATTGATCAAAGTACATTTATACTTGAACTACAAAGTTGTTGTAAAATGACATCAAATTATACCTAAAAGCAGACTATTATCTTTCTTGACAAATTTAAATTGATATAAATCTAAGTTTACCTACATCAGACCTTGACTCCAGTCTATCACATTTCTTGGCAACTTGAAATGGATACAAAATGACAAATCTAAATTTACCCCAAGCAGACTCTGACTTGAGTCTGACATTTCTTGAGTCTTGACACATTGAAACGAATGGAGGTGCAGCTAAGGGCCAACAAACTGACACATAGAGATCAGATTGTGGTCCCATGGGATGGCCCTGTCCTGATGGGAAACCCATCTCACCACATCCCATCCTGCCTCTCCCTGTCACACTACACTGCTCACAAGCTTCACATCCACTCTCATCTCAACCAATGCGTTTCATGATACACCTGCAATTTCAAGGAGATCATTCAGGTTTTAAATATATTGCTTTATATTTTGTCCCATGCTGTTAAAAGAGAACGCTATCAGCAATAATATTGCCACAGAGAATTAAGTCAAATCTGCTTGAATATACTGTACTTCGGAAAATATGACAATCATGATTTGTGAGGGCTTTGCAAGCCTGATGTCATGAGAGAAACACCCATTGCCTTATACACTATGAGGTAATGCTTCACAACAGGGGCTCTTGTCTGCATTGCAGTGTGAGCCCTATGTATCTCTTTCACTATTACAGGCATGAAATGAACTACAATAATCTTAAATCTGCTCTGAATCTGCATGCCTTAGTGTACATGATAATAATATTATACACACAGCTTTCTTCCATGATATGAGTACAATTGTGTTAATTTCAAATTACAAGGACAGAGCAAACATTTTTATGCAAAAGGTACTAAATGTAGTGCAGTGATCTTACCATGTTATGTAGCTTACTGTATGGCCAAGCATCCCAAGTCAAGTATATTGTACTAGTCACAGTTTCAAAATAGCTTGTTTCCAAGAGATATATTTTTGCAATGGTCACCTCCTTGTTGATGGGTTGTCAGTTATGAGTTATTCCACTTTGAACCAGCTGCCTCTCCATATAGCGTGTTACCCTGTATGTGTCAAACTTCCGTTCCCTTAAGGAGGCTTTTACATACTGGTGTACATTCAGGATCATTCATATCCTGGAGGTTCTTTTTACCCTCAATTCTGCTCTAGATCCTGTTCTGACTGTTTCATTCACAAACTCACCACTACAGCGACCCAGAGATTAAAGGAAAGCCACAGACTAGCCAACTACTAGTGAACTCTGAATAGGAGCAGGACAATGTATCTGCCCTACTAGACTTTTAATCACAACTTGTGTGTGCGTGCAGAAAAGGGAGCTTAGCTGGGGGTCTTCTATTCTCCAATTTTGAAAGCTTTTCCTCAGATACTTTAGGTACTTGCTGTTGCCTACAATACTGTGCATTATTCTCTAAATTACTCAGACTTTACACTGTAGTGACTGTACATCACTCTTAAAGCACATGTATTTGTACTATCCTCAATTGCACCACAGCATCGCTTGTTGCAATCTAGTTTATTTTTTTTTTAATATTCCACTGGCCTTACCCAACAAGGTACTCACACAGGTGTGTACATACATGAGGCTTATTACTACTTCAACAACATATCAGCAGGTGTCCTCAGCATACCATTAATCATGATTTTGTAATTCTCCTTCATCAAAATTATATTGAAAATAAAATGAACTACTTGCTTCATTTTACATTTGTAAACAGGAAGACCTTTCCTTGCTAAATATAAATGGAGAAGCATTCCTTGGTCAAAATTAAATGCAAACCTCTCAGCTGCAACCTCCCCGCAGAGTTCCATGGTTGATATAGTAATTGCAGTGATAATCAAATGTCAGAAACTGACAGACGGATCAAGGTCTACAAATGAAATGTCTCCTCTGGATTAGCCTGCCCTGCCAGGGATGCCATCCAGCACACCACACAAACACACACACACACAGACACAGACACAGACACACACACATACACACACACAGACACACACACACACACACACACACACATACACACACACACACACACACACACAGCTCCAGACAGCATTCACACATCGCCTGCCATTTCTTTGAAACAGATATTCACACCAGTTATAACTGAAGTGCTCTCGTAAACTAAATACATTGTACATGTAGAGGTATACTGTCTACAAAATGCAGCACATTTACAGTACATGTATAATTTGGTCAATTCACTTCTAGCATCTGTTGCAACTTGGTAAAGCCAGTGTAATAAGCACTTAAAGACAGGGTGTCCCTTTTGCAGGTCAAAAAAATAACATTTTGCAAAAAGCGCAGAAAGTACAAGAAGATACTCCATTAAAACTTCCTTCCCAGTAATAGAACTGGAAACTCACGTTAGACAAATTTATAGTGATCAGTAGATTGTGAGGATACTTTTTTTGTGGGGGGGGGGGGGGGGGGCATCCAAAACCTATAGCCTAGAGACCAAGGACCACTTTGCAGTTTGCACTATGGTGAGCATCTGTCTGCTTCCCAATGTCTGCTTTCAATGGGAATATTGCTCGTATCGTGTGCTGAAAGGGACAATATGACTATGAATGTAGACTATGCTCGCTGCGGTTCAAACGTAAACAAGGATAGTTTTTCACAACTCCTGAAAATGTTTGTGAAGCTATAACTATGAGATTTCAGGATACACTGCTGATTCCTGTTGAGTTTCATGACTTTTGAAAAAGGGACATCCTGTCTTTAAAGTTTAAAAATATGACAATTATGATTTGTGTACCTTCATCATGCCCACACATTTCCATACTCTACATTTGAACATTATTTAGAGTGTACAGACACAATTTGTGTGTAGCTTCTCCTTCTTGAATAATGCTCAATGTTTATCAACACAGATCCATTTCAGCTCTTGTTCTTGGTGTTGCTGTTACTGTTATTGTTGGGGGAGGGATGGCAATATATTCTCCTGTCTCCATCTCACTATGCACTAGGCCCTGACTCATAAGCCAGAAGCATAGCATGACCAGAAATGAAGAGCAGCGGACCGCAACCCCATAAATTTATACAGATGTGATTGGGTTACTGATCCCGAACACCATCTTCTCAATAAATTCTGCAAAAGTGGCGAGTGGGTGACTTCACATTTCTTGTATTTTCCTGTGCATACATGTAAATCATAATACAGTTTGATTTTTATCATGGGTATGGTATGTAATCACTGGAGTTTGTTTACGGCTGCAATCA
Organism: Arbacia lixula; assembly: GCA_963669155.1. NCBI lineage: Eukaryota > Metazoa > Echinodermata > Echinoidea > Arbacioida > Arbaciidae > Arbacia > Arbacia lixula. Next base: position 26,434,968 of record OZ022576.1, on the reverse strand, counting down.
GCTCACAGATAAATATAACTGAGAAATCAATATATCACACCATCTGATCAGACACACTGAATCAGTGTGTTTACTCGACTTCTGAGGTAACAAGCAAGAAATGTATGCTTGCAATTCACATAGGGAAGTACATATTTACATTTAATGGTACTGTTGCCCTATATATACTAAATATTCATAAATATTTATCCTTCTTGTCAGATTTTCATACTATTTCTTAAACAAGAAGGTGGAAAAAATGCAAAATGTAAATATCACAAGGACACCCGCTATACTTCAATACTTCTCTCCCAAGATGAATATTATTGTACAGTTTAAACATGTATACATATGATCATAAGAAAAAGTTCAATATCTCTATCAGCTGCAAAGTGAACATTTACATCTGATTGTAATATTACATGTACATCACACCACCCAGTGAAGCCACAGGGGGTAAGGCATGACAATCAAAATTACATGTACACATGAATGTATCAGGTAGAGAGAGCACTCCTTTAGAAACATATCCTGCTCTCCAGGCTTTCAGATATAATTCAAACTGAAAAACGTGAGTATACTGTAGTACTCACTAAGACATATGACTCCTTCATTCTCCTCAGGCTAGCTAGAAAAGGTACTGAGAATGATTAGTCTACTGTGCAGGTGCAGCCAGACCCGTTTATTGCATGTTGTTAATTTTATTGAAAATACCCTATAGCCTGGAAGCCAGGCTATACTAGACCTTACAGTTTTCATCTCAACCCAACTCCTCTTGAGTCTTCCACACAGCAATGCACATTGTGCCTGTATATTGTACACTGTGCACACTACTTTACAATTAATGTACAGGATCACATGATACAGTACGGTCACCTCTGGCGCCCCAAAACCGATCGATTCTGACGTGTGGTCCACGTTAAACCAATTTGTTATTGCCTGTAAAGTGGCTCTTGCTCAGACTGACGAGATCAGTTGAGCTAGTGGGATTTAAAATCTGTCCATGTATGTAAAGTGATAATTTTTCTTCTCTCTCTGTCTCTCATTCAGCCCCCCCCCCCCCCTTCCTAATCCCCCTAATTTTATGAAGTCTACGCATCAAATTTGTTATTTGAATTACTACGCAATGTACTTGTAATTTGCTCCATTCTACTAATACATTGTACAGCTAGTAGTGTTTTTAAGCCACATAACAAACACTTAAGTTACAAACATGTTTTTAAAGCTGCTGATAAGAGAATATATAAAACAATCAAATACAACAAGTACTTAGGGTCATGTACACATGCACAGGTGCATACTGAATTTATGTGAGCTGAACAAGGGATCAACAGCAGCATGCAAAAATGGCACCAACTGGCCAAGGGCCCCTTTCCTCTACTGACCACATTCAATCTAAAGGTCACTATTAATTAAAAGGAGAAGGTACATGTACATGAGTATTGGAGAGATCGTAGATTGTATCACACAATTTGTGGAGGATTGTTGGAAGTAATTACATTTTCATCTCACAAGACAGTATACTCTGTGCTACAGGGGTACTCAATTTCTATGAAAAGAACAATAAAATTCTTCATTTCTTTCTTTCCACATAATTTATTAAATACATTCTACTGATTTTGTAGGATTTTCTACATTTACATGTATGAACAATATCTGCACATTTTTTTTCTTTAGGTACAGTGGAATGTGTTTCACAGTTACCGGTAATGAATCATATCATATGATGGTTTCACCCAGGAAATATCAACAAAATTTAAGCTCAACCAATCTAACAATTACAAATTCAATCATCTTAAATTATCAAGAGAAAATAGCTATATAGGCGTAGTGTCGCAAAGTCTATGACGGCAGCTCTCTGCTCTCCCCAGCATACCAATATTCCGTCCATGGGATTCATGAAGTACAAGTGCAAACATGTACATTGAAGGTGGCAGGATGTTGCAGCTTTGTCATACAGATTAAACACTGTGATAAATTTGAGCGAAAGGGCAACACTATAAATAATTCCCTCATTGTTAATGCATAAGGACATTGTTTTGTTGTATTTCTCCAAATTTGAGCTCATATGAAAGTTTATAAAGCCATCAAAAGCTATGAATCATCCCATATTAATAAATTCCGTTTTAAGGATGCAATGCCCAGTCTAATGAGAGGTTGTGCTCTGGCAGGGATGGAAAATTGCCCATTTCCCTATTTGATTACATGACAAAAATGCAAATCTAATCGTGAGTTAACACTAATTTCACAAAGGATAGGCGAGTTTGAAATGAGGAAGACTTGGAAGCACAAGTCACAAAGCGTTAAAGCATTACAGCCATAGAGGGGTAAAGATTAAAGGACCCATGACAAGTTGATTTCAGGATCACCTGAAGGAATCTCTCATCTAATTATATCCCCGTAGACATTGACACTAAATACCGCCAAGATCCATGATACCAGCAGAACACTTCTACTATGATTGTGGATCCATTAAACTTTATCATTGCTGGTACCTTCAAGTTTCAGTGAATCTTCATGTTTCAAACATGATATTTCATACATGTACATGTATGCCTCCATCTGTTTGTATGCACCCACACATTGAGGCACACAGATACTGAGAAGAGACTTTTTTCAATGCTGCACATGCAGAAGAAATAGTTGGCAGTGATCACAAAATATTGCATGAGGTTATATTTGATTTGATAACAGCCTTCTTTATAATTTTCCGACTAGTGCTCTTTTAGTCACTCACTCATAGCAAAAGCAAGATAAGCTGGTACAAACTTTCTGGTGTTTATATGATAATTGGTTTCGGGTCTCTCGGAGCTCAAGACGTAGGTTCACACACTTGTGAATGGATGTGCACATGTCTGTGAATGAATTTTTTGCGTCCTTCAAAAACAAGACATGCCACTGCATCACTCCATGAGCCTTAAAGAAGAGCACACACCACACCAATTTCATCTCCTTCTTCTAGCCGAATTTCACCACTCTCCAGTGAGTCCATGGTAAATTTGACAAGCCCAATGCATGATTGACAAAATGAGTCAGTGGTATACAGTAGTTCTCGTTCACGTTTGAGCTGTCACGTTCGCCTGGAAGGATGAGTAAGCGTGAGAATTCGTAAGATTTCTTCCAGAGAATATGAAAAGAGATTACTTGGAGAGTGACAAGGTATGGAAGTTTCCCTCATTGATTTCTCATATCACACACTCCTTGCACCACACCTCCATGTTTATTTAGTTGTCAATGTGCATATGTACATATACCGGAACATGTATATATCTACAGTTTTATCCACTCATTACTCAGTGATGATTCACTCTCACAAAAGTTTCTTCAACACTTTTATCAAATTGTATCTTTATTGTTGAAAAGGACAAAAGAATTTTTGAACAGATCAAATTATTAACAAAGAATTAATGAATAAACCTTGTAATCCAATATCATGACTCATTTGTAGAGTGCAGAAACTTGAATGCATACAATTGTTCAGGTATGCTGTACGTGTACAAGCCTGTGAGGTCTTCATAAAGGCAAAGAACTCATTGCTTTTCAGCTGATAAAGATACAATGACATCATAGGCAAGGTGCCTTGAAGCCCTGATTATATTTAATGCTATGGCATGGCTAAGACTGCAAATTCATAATCAGGATGGTGGCAAGATTGCCAATATTAGCGAGACGATCAGCTATGGGCTTATCTCGCACTGACTGAGAAAATTGAATACCTACACTGCGATGATGAGCTTTGGGTCTTCCCGGTCATGTAATTTTGTATGCAGAGTAAACAAGAGGGGGGATAATAGGCAGGATGGAGAGCGAGGGAAGGGTGACTGAAATGAAAACTTCCAAAGAGGATTCACCAGATGGCGCGACACAGTAACCCGGCCCGGAGAAGGAGTGCACAATGCTACCTGATGAGGATAGAATGGATACTCCAACCTTGATAGCTAGTGGTGAATGAAATAGAACCTTGAATATTTGAACCCTCAAACATTTTTTAGGAACCACCTATGAAACAAGATTTATTTTATTACGATTTGCCTTATATGCTTTTTCATTAGATTCTAGTAGATCTACATACTACAAAAAGTAATATAACAAACATGCAAACCTGTAAGAGATTATACATGTAGCAAATCAAAACATTGGCAAGCGCAATTTAGAAGTGAGATGAATACACTACATTGTGATGGCCCCGCTGCATGTACAGTAGACATGTACAAGATCTCAAGCTCAGAATGGGCGCACAATATCACTAGCAGATGGTGGTATTTTGACCCATAGCAGAAAATATGTCAACTTGTCAACTTGCCATGGGTCTTTAATGAACTACATGCAAGTTTATTAAACCAGAGAATTAATTGAGGAATGGAACATCTGGACTTGATATACATTGTAAATGAAAGCTTGATTTTATGCAGCATACTTCATGAAAAAAAAATATATAAAAAACATGAGGAAAAAATACTTGGTCGCCCAAGGTAATGACATCAATGTCAGTCTGTTTGTGTACATGTAGATTTATGTACTTCCTTCTTATTCTGGACGTTTTCAAGAGGTTTCAAACATTGACCTTGTGTGTTTAAAATGTTTTATATAGCCACATACATTTACACACATGAATCATACTTATTGTGTTTCACCTCTCATAAAGTATAAGAATTTGTACTTAAAGACGAAGCCCTACATGTACTGCAATGTCTGTATACAAACTGCATAATACACGTATCCAAAGCCATTACTGCATTACTGGGGTCACTCAGGTTATCCCCTAGACTCTGGGTCATCACAGGGTCAAATGAGATGATTATTTCCAAACAAAAGAACACAAGCTCATACTCTTTATTGAAATCAGCACTACAAATTCCAATCCCATTCAATTGCTGTCATCACATCTGTTACCCAGATTGATGCGTTTTCAATATGATTCCTGTCTGTGTGGTAGGTGTTATCAGCTGCGGAAAGCTACACTACATGTACGTACAGTAAGTGCGGCTTCCCCAACCTCACACTGCCTGCTCTCATATTGCGCATTTGGTGATATGTTTCCCATTTGGTTGAAATTCTTGTCTACAGCACCTCTTTTCTTCATATTGGCATGCTATGTATGTATTTGTGCATAACCTTGTCTACATAGCGATAGCCTGGCTTCTAGGCTATTGGGCATGTCTAAACCAAAATAAAGGGGTCAAGCTGCAGAAGACTAGTAATCCTTGATTAATCCTCAATTTCTTCTTTTGTTCCCCAGACACACAAAAGAGGGGAAAGATGTTGTGACTAGTCTTAAAGTACTAGACTCTATTTTTCAGTTTAAATCAGAAATGTCTGACAAACTGAAAGCCAGGCTACTCCTCTGCATTCGTCTGGCATGGACGGTAAGAGAAAAATTAGAAGCGTCTTTTGAGAATGCTATCTTAAGAACAAATTGAAGAATCCTTTATCATCAGATAAGCGCAGCATTCATGTTTGTTTCAGATGCAATATTTACACAAACATTGTACATGTACGTATTTCCTGTGATGTCTGTGTGCCTTTTGCCAGCCCACATTATGTTGCAATGTTTATTACCGGTACATTACATCCTCCTGTTTCCGTCAAAACTTCCGTCTTTCGAGATCAAGCGTGACAAAGATTCCACATGAAAGGAAGTCCAGTTAAAAGAACATTCGTACAAATGTATACACAAACCAGTACATGTAGTCAGATAGATAAAGTGACCAATATTACACAGTACAATTTGAAGGACATGGACACATTCATGTAAATAATGTACATGTAGACCTACTGGTAAAAACAACTTGTAAGTTTACTATTATTCATGCAAATGTACTACTATACAGGTAGTACATTATGTCGCGAACACCCTATACAGCTACATGTATCAAATGTAGATTGTTTACTGGAGTCTAAGGTTTCAAAATTCAAAGTAGAATGGGACCCAGGATCATTGATACAGGTCCAGAAAGACCAGTACCATATCTACCTACCCCTTACCAAACATGTTCCATCAAGGATGTCAGTGACTGGAACATAGGTACCTGGGGCCATATTCATGAAACCTTGATAGACTTTAGCTGGTTGTTAAAAATGCATGGGCTGAATGCACCAGAACAAGATGCTAGACCTGACAGGATTTCATAAATTTTGAAAAATGTAATGTATTTTGTATTCGTCTTTATCTGAAAAGCATCAGGTAAACATTACATGGATTTTTTGTAATATAAACTGTAGGTACAGTATGAATAATCTTGTTCCAGGGTACAAGAATACAAGCAGCTCTTAGACCGTAACATGTCTCCAAGTGTGACATGACGTCAGCACTCTTGAAAGGGCATTGTACTTGCAGCATGCTATATTCGCAGTATGAATAATATCCTGGCACAGATGGGTGATTGGCAACAACACGCAATCTACCGATAACTGTCGACCACAATGTGCATTAGACATTAGATTTACACCGCACCAATGACGACCAGGTGTATTTCTTCCAGAAAAGTTCCCCCACATGAGAAACGCTCTATTTTTATGGTAAGCCTGTGTCAAGCGCATGAAGTGTCGCAACCTTTTACAGGTGTATCATAGAGTAATAACAGAGATGTACATGTGTACGTGTACATGTACTTTGAACAAATGAACAAAACTGTTCAAAGTACAATTTTATTATGCAAAGTACATTTACCTGTACTGTACCTGTAAGTACAAGTCTGTACCTATTACATTATATTACAATGTTCTCTCTGGCAGTCACCAGTATAATTTACATGTAGTTTATTTTTCCATGCCTAAGTATAGTGTATAACATGCACACATTGTACGCACATGTGGTTGTAAAACGTTGACTGAACATCTCGAGGTTCCAGCTTCAAGCCCACCCAAGTCACTTGTGTTTTTCAGCAAAACATGTATACATGTACTAAATCCACATTTGCTGCTCTCCACCTTCATGTACATGTAGGTGCATAATTGGATACCCCGGTACGAATGGAATGACTGTGCCTTACTGTCTGCCATGATACTTTAGATGATCCGTTGGGATTAGACAGGTGTCAGCATCCAATGACCGGGTAATAATAATGTAAAGCGCTTTAGAGATTATACAGTTTCATACTCTATCACAGCATCAAGTGCCATATAAACTGTATTTTGTTATCACTATTTATCAAGAGCATGGTTTGTTAACATTTTTGATAATCTTTACCATTTTTGTATCCTCTGCTTCTGTTTAAATAAGTCATGTAGTCATAAACCTGTCCCTCAACCCCTTCTTGCATGGTCAAAGCAAAATAGAAAATGCACATCATGTACGTACATGTACATGTGGCAATCACCATTGCCATGCAAATCATGACTTTCATATCTCGAAAGGAGGAAGGGGACATGAGATCGAGAATCACGCGGGGACAGTGAAACTTTATCCTCCAACCGCCCAGAGCTTGAGGGCACAGAAGGAAATCCCAAGTGCAAATGGAAGAATGGATTCTGCTTCAGCACTACTGTCATTTTACAGTCAGATAGAGAAATGAAGAGAAGAAGAAATTATATGTGGGTACATCAGTGACAAGCAAGGATCCCCCTGCCTGACCCTCCCTTCTGTGTGTTTAATGTTATCCCAGACAGAGACTCCCCTCTCTGGGGCCCATTACACTCAAAAGTCACTCAATATAAAATCAATCTTTAAAAGTGCTGATTTATTCTCCCCACCATTTGCACTTGTCTAAAAAAAAAATTGTGACATTTGACTGCTAACGAGAATGGCAATTTTTTGTCAAGTAGTGTGCATGCACCACAGGTCTGCTAGCCCATACAGGCTTGTGCAGCACGCAGTAGTCACATGCGAAAAAATGTTTGTGCGTGACCATTCACACTGGCAACAAATTATCATGACGTTTACAAAAATGCTGACTACTGTACAAAAATCACACTCCGGATGAGAATTTTATAATATTTTTTTAAGGTATGTTAGAGGTAGAGTATTCACCAAGCAACCTTTCACTTTCCTCTGGCACTGTAAGAGAAATCACAATCTTTTTTTCGTCCAGTGTAAATGGGCCTTCCCTTGTCATCATTTTTCTCCTTACATTTCTGTCTTCCCTGACAGATTTCATTCTACTTGACATTGACAGTGGAGGCAGGCAAGGGTGATGCGTATCACCCCTCAGCTCCAGAACGGGGTCCACATTTCTCGCCTCTCTCTCCCCCTCTGGGAGGCTGCCGGGTGGAAACGTCTCTTAGCCGGGGTTTGGAATTTCCATTGACACATCCACGGGAGATTCCAATTTCCCAGCTAATCATTCCTCATCTACTGAGTACACATTGTTTTGTTCATGGAGATCCCCTGCTGACAACCATGATCATACAAGCCCATGGCTTAGAGGAAAAGGGCTGGGCAGTCTGCTCAAATAGAATTTCCCTGCTTTCTTTTATCTTTCCTTTATCTTCAAAGTTGTACTTAAGCTGCAATTATACACAATTTTAAGCCAAAAATTATTGAATATTGGTAGCATTTTAATGTGTGTTTTAGTCGCATCACAAGGAAAAGAGTCTGACACCCTGCTTCTAAAGATGAGCATAATTGAGTATAATTAAGTATGCTCCAGCAGATTAAGACGTATATTGCATTTTGGAAAACGTTTTTAAAATTATCAGTTTGAAAGTCACATGGGCATGAAAGGAGACTACGACTGCAAGGGAGGATGAATTGGGCTCATTCACAAGGGTGTACTTGCCACCATAGCACTGGCGAACATGCGTGGATCATGCAGCGCTCACAATATGTCAGCTCCCGTGTGTGACATAGACCCCATTTACACCAAGCTAAAAGGCCTGCCTCGGGCCGACCCGAGGCCGGCCTAAAGCTTGGTGTAAATGCAAAGGAGGCCCGAGGCCGGCCTAAATGCAGTGTAAAAGGAAAGGAGGCCTCGGGCCGGCCTAAATGCGGTGTAAAAGGTGCGGTGAGGTTGGAGGCCTCAAATCAGGGCCGGCCTCGGGCCTCCTTTGCATTCACACCAAGCTTCGGGCCTGGTGTAAATGCACACAATTGAGGGCCTCGGGCCGGCCTTTTGGTGTAAATCGGGCCAGAGTCTCCTCTCCAACACCCATTTCGCCCAGTCGACTTCAATCTATTCAATTCATTTATTCAATGTGAAACATTGATATATATGCGACAAGAAAAGGTCAAATTTATTCAAATAAATGTGAACAAATCTACAAGAGTGAACAAATATATTTTAGATTAATTAGTGATTCAATTAGTGGTTTTATGCTATAAACTGCTCAATTGGGAGTGCTTAATTAACCTTACAAGTTTAAAATATGAACTAACAGTACTACCAAAAAAAGAAGACAAGATTTGTATTACCATTAACTCTACTGACAGTACATGCACATTTACCATGTGTCTGCCAAGCAATTTCTTCTTTTTTTTTAATTGCCCCACACACAAACCCTTTACGTACATACATGTACCAATAGTACAGCCATTTGTTCACATATTGTGTGCATAACTGTGCGGTCAGAAACCGAGAGCCAGATTGTGGACTTCCTGTAATACAGGAAACAATCCAAATAATTGAGATCACTTTATTGATAATTACTGCAATTTCACTCACGATTGATCCAATTTAATTCATTAAGAGAGGAGACATAACAATTTGGGATGAAGCAAACCAGAAAAGTGCCACCAGTTTTACACTGTATATTCAATGTGCACTAAAGTGGGAATATTGCGGCATTTGTCTTCTTAAACTCTTGACTGCAGAACTGACATGTGATACTGTGGTTAAGAAGAAACCAAGATGTTCATGTTTCCCAAGAAATTACATGAATGCCAAACCATTTTGTGAATTACTGCTAAAAGAATTATATACATGTGGGCTGCATTGAGCAGTAATGCCAGTCCTGCTACAGTAGAATTAGAAATGGTTACTAGGATACTGAATTGTCTTGATGACCACTTAAACAATATTGTTAATCTCCTTGCTTAAAACCAAACAAAGAAGAAATGCACAAGTTTGTTTGCAGAAGCGACTATTTGATGTTTTCATTCCAAAGTCTCAAATGGCAATTTTGTTTTACTTATTGTAGTGGAGTACATGTACACGAATGTCCACAGTAGGCGTAGAACATCATAACAAGTTTATTCACCAGTATGTGCTCAGCTGATTCCAATCTTTAATACAAAAGAAAAGGGGAAGAGTGAGAAGTCTTAAGTACAATGGTGAGTTTTTGATTTGGCATGACTTACTACGAATATACACAATACATCAAAATGCACATTCCCAGAAACTCAATCTGCAACCACAAGTATGTGATCTGTTGACCCCAAGTTGCATTTGTTACTATCGAATTCTCTCTCTCTCTCCCAGTGTATACAACTGAAGGTAAGGACTGAAAGAAATGCGTAACTTCTGTGGAATTCAGGATATCAGTGCATGATCAAGCAAAGTTAAATTTGTGTACCAAACACATGATACCACAGTCCACAACTCCTTGTTGTCATGTCAACAGAGTGCTCGTGTTGAAAGTGTACATTCTACCTGCTCTTATCTGAAATGGCAAGTAACCATTTTTCAAGGCTTCATTGATGTGAAAGTAACTATTAAATATACTGTACACTGGGTGAGAACTAGGAGGATCTATTCTTACCTGCAGGTCATAACCCTAATATATTCCAGTAAGTTTGAAGTTTTCAAAAAAAAAAAAAAACAACATTGTAGGCTTCATAAAATCATTCAGATGTGTACCCATTGTCCAATGACAAACATCATGTTTCAGATGTTGCAACAAAAAAAATTGACATCATAGTCAATTTTCTTGCCTTTGCTGAAAACTACAAGTTTAAGAACAAGTAGAACTCCACAGCAAGGAAATATACATTGTGATGTGAGTGACAGAAAAATCCTCACACTCTTGTGTAATACTAGTAGATGTCAAAATAAATATTTGGTACATGCTTACATACTCAGTTCAAAAGCCTCCCTCAATGCTTGCCATTTGCCTGTGCAAATAATCACTGCTTTCTTGGGTAGTAGCATGCAAATGCATTATTTACATGTAGGCAATGGGATCTCAGTAGAATTGTTCAATGGTCATGCACAGTGATTCAAAGCCTGTGGGTGTGATTGTCACTGCTACAGTAGAACAGTAGGGTCCATGGTACAATTAACCCAATGGAGCAGAACCATACCTCTCTCCTCACTTTCTGGAGTCCTTTATGGAGCCAATGGAGGCGCACAGCAGAAACAAAAACACTCACAAACAATCTACTGGTATGAATAGGACAATGTGCCTTTGTGTTCGCAAGGAGAAATGTAATGAAGTCATACATACATCCAAGTACATTGTATCATAGGCATACTCTACATTATGCATAATTGTATACATATCATGTACATTTACAGAAACATATACAAAACAGTGTAGTATATTATACAGGGACATGTACCATGTACATAGATGTACCAGTACTCTTTACTACATAAATGTAAATGTACTGTAGCTCTTTGAAACGTCCTCAAAGAAGGCTTTTACATTTTTAAGGTGCGAGAAGTGTTTGTACGTCTCTGTTTTACAGCATAAGATAGACTTGGCTCTGTGTCTGTCGATGAAAGATGCCATAATGGCTGATATGACCCAGCAGGATGTAAAAGTATAAAAAGAAAGCCTGACCTCAAAAACAGTACCAACATCAATGACAGATCAGTATGAGGAACACACAGTGGGGTACAGCCAACCAATACTCTCCAAAAATAGCAGTTGCCATCTTTAGGTCTAAAAAGAATGATCTTGCATTTTGTTTCAAGCTTTTTCTCCCAAGGTAGTGGGTACTTTTTCTCATTCACCACAATACCATGTCATCCCTGCATGCACCGTACATGCACTGTAGGTGAGAAATTAGATTACTTTCCTTGAGTCATTGCATATTCTCACTCGTACATTGACTGCATATCATAATTTTTCCTTATAGCGTGAACATACTGAAATAGTCAGCTTTCGTTTTACACTTGTTCATGACACACAAATCTATAGTAAGTGTTTTAACATAGGGGGTACATTTGGGTAGATATATGTACATGAAGATGTACATGTACTACATGGTTTGATCTATCATACAGAACGACATGTTCAGTTTTGTTTTTTCCTGTCAAAGGGCCTTTCATGGTCATTTATGAAAAACATAACACACCTAAATGTATTTTGTCCTCTTACAATAGTCTAATGATGACAGGTTCACCTGTCCACTATCCATGAAAGGTTTGAGCTACAAATTGCACATTTGAGATTGATAGATAAGATGCACCATCGCTGCTTTGAATAGCACCACTCAGAAAAGAAAAGGAAAGGCAATCATACGTTGTACATGTATTTGTAATCATACACTCGTCACCATTGAATATCATACATGTACATTGTAGAGACCTACATGAACTACATGTAGCGCTACATGGTCATGTGGTATGCAGGTAAAAAAACAAATTAAAAAATGAAATACTCTTACACCTCATGTAAATGAAACAAGCACCCTGTTATAATACCCACGACTCTACAAGGATTGTTCTCATGGGCTCTTGTTTACATTGTGGGGGTTCAATTACCATGAGCCCCTATGTAATTTGCTCACTGCCTACAATTTGTCCAAGCCAAATGTTTCCACAGTGGTACCTCCTCCTCATCTGGTTCTCATAGAAAAGTTTCCATGCAGAGCGAATCACAGTTGGATTTTTTCCAACAGGTATTTGTTGTAGCGATATCAAAAAGTAGGTAGGCACTCATGTACCATGTAATTCCTTTAAAGAATAATCAAAATTCAAGAAATTTCATATTGAGTTTGTTTCTAATTTAAAATCCATGCAGTAACAGAAGACACATAATAAACCATCTTGTTGCAACAGATCACCATTTGCTGGTCACTGCACAGGTACAAGTACAAACATGTGTACACAAAGCTTTACACAAAAGTCATATTGATTTGTGCAAAGTATGCATGAATCATACAGGTCCTTGATTGTCTTTATGACTTGTATGCATGACTCAGGAAATAGCGCTCATCCGCTAGCATTTGGTTCATTACCATCAAATATTGAGTAATGACTTGATCAGAAGTTCTTCCTTTTCTATCGCATTTGTACAAGACATGTCAGATGTAGACCACATTAATCAGTGTTTTACCAGCATACAGGCATTTCCAAAACCAGCTTGAGTGAGATGAGTTGCCTTTATGGTGTAACACTAACATGCTATGCAGAAATGCACAAGATTATAATTTGCAAAATTAATTCAACCATCTAGTTCTTGTAATTGTACCAACATCTGTATCATTATAGCAGGGTGGTCCCCAGTGTAGAAAACATGCGGTGCAAACACCACGCGTCGGGTCCAGAAAGTGATTGTGAGCCACGTGTAAATTCACTGCACCATGCGTAAAATCAGTATCAGTCTTATTATTCTTATTGTTTTTGTTTTCTTTGAGCCACACGTTCCGTAGTTGTGTACCACGCGTCCAGCACAGATGTCTGACAAAAAGTGATATTCTGCTTTTTTGAGCCATGCGTAAAAGATTTTCTGGTGACCACCCTGTCATTATAGTATACTACAAGTAATGTTAAGCATACCCTGTGAACTTGACAAATATAATCCCTGCAATATACAGCACCATTGTGTACACAGGGGGATGAGAATCATGTTATATAATGACAACCACTTGCCTGCATTCCTAAGTGATAACCTCACCTTAGTGTGGTCAACAGTCAAACTATAGCCTACCTGCAAGACTCAGGATGAACCTAATTTTCTATTGATTTTAAGTACCAATCCACCCATGCACCCCCTCTATTTGTCAAACTGGTAATAACAAGATTGTATACACAGATTGAAAGTATGATCTCACTGCTCTAAATATTGTTTTAATTCTAGAGGAAATATGGTGTGAAATATTTTTAATATTTTTTTTACCTTGTATAGTTTCTAACAACTATGAAAGTACATATTGGATGTATCTTATTTACATACATGTATACATGTATGAAAGTATTGTAAACGCTCTACGTTGAGAAACAGTATAATGGATACATGTAAGTGTAGAAATCACACTTTTGGCAGCAACTATTTTTCATGAACTGTTAACAATCTTTCATCTGCCTTGACTGCAAATATACAATTATATATGATACAATGAAAAGTATGCTGTGTTCGTTCTCTCACTCAACAAATTTCCTTCCCCTCCAGCAGTTGTGCATTGTGCCAAAAATAATAAAGATGTTACAGACACATTAGCAGCACATTATAAATTGTGATTACTTAGAGGACTATGGATGAATGATCCTCAGAACTGTGCATGATGTAAACGTAGGTCAATGCATCTATTCAATTGCAACATCACAGGCAGACATGTTTTCAAAACATAAGTACATGTGTGTATGTGTATTCAAACAGAAGTTCTACACTTGCTTGGAATTAAACTTGTCCTCCAAGCCGAATACTACTGATAATGTATTATTATTTTAGCAGCCCCCTGTCACTTCTACTACCGATACGCAATTTATGGTGATAATTTGATTTCCACAATTCAAAATCAATAATGGGAGTCTCTCAAATGGGGGGCAACCAGAATGAGGAAGTCGGTGGTGGAACAGGATCAATCTTTCCAATTACTATGACACTATCACTGCAAGCCATCATCCATCTTGTCACTGAACTCCCTGCCACTGGGCATATCCCTCCTCAAATGGACAGAAATCTTCATTTCAATTTAACCTCGAGCGGAGAATGAGTGTGGTCTGCCGCACTTTGCATTATGTGTGTGAAATAGTTCAACACGGCAGGGGAGGGGGCAATACACACAAAAATGAGGGAATTTTCAAATCTGATGTCATGAATGAACACACTGATCCATGCTACATTTCTGTATCTTGTGAGGAAGAAAACAAGTTCTCACAGCCTGGGCAACTTCATTTTTAAATTCTAACAGGATTTTTTTTCATTTCAGCCTTGGCAAAACCGCCCCCAGTCTGCTTGTATTGATATTTTCTACTGCAAAACAAGTAGGCTCATTTCCATGTTTTTTGTCTCCAGACAAAGCATACAAAATGCTTATTGCAATTTTACAAATTTATTTGTTACAAATGTAAATGTATACAATTGTATTTCTTTGTTTTACACCATTTCAAGATTTCAAGCTCAAGTGTTGCATGATCATACATTGTACACATTTACACATTGCTCCACCAATCTTTTTAAAGTAACCTGTCAAAAAAATTGCAATGGATACAATGTAAACAAAAACTATGTTGTAGAGAGACATTACAATCTAATTTGTATTTTCTTCCTTAATGACAGCCAGTCCCTTTTTCAGATCACCACAAAACCATCGAAACATTGGCAAAACATATAGAGAAGTGTTAGCAAGGTCTATATTCACAATTTGAAACTGATACGTAGTGTAAAATTCAAATAATGCACGTAAACAACGTCTGATTAATAGTCTTTACCTCAGGCTCTTAGCAGTTTGTGTTGAAATATCTGCTTTATTGATTAATCTGTTTATCAAATTATAAAACGCATTATGAAAAAAGATGTTCTATGGAAGGAATCATCTGCAAAGTTTGGCAGTTACTCATAAAATTAGGATTTCACACACGCATAATAACCACATAGATACTGTAACAAAGACTAATACTTTTTTCGTAGTACGAAAAAAGTAGGTTTGAAATTTAACGGCTGAAATTTTTTACATATACAGAAAGCTTCAACATGCTATATTCTTAGAAATGGTCTTGAATCACACTTTCTTCAATTTACGATCGTGATAGACGATTTCAAATTTTAAGCTTGCAAAAGGGACGGACAATCTTTAAGGACTTAAGGAATACATGTAAAGCACAACATTTTGAGCAGGTTTCAAAATTGTCTTCCTTTTCTTACAGGCACTTTTGTGAGAGATGCTAAGCTTCACCCTCAAAAGAGAATTTCAATAAGTGACAATTTGTGTTTTGTTGGGGCACAACATACACAAATATCAATGACAATCTAAGAATGTAGGAAAAATATGTGTCATGTCTTTAATTTAAAAAAAAAGTGAATCCAACAATCTTATTAAAAAAAGGGAAAGGGAATTGAGAATTGATAATCATTCTTGCAGTACACCGATACATGAATCAACTGTCAATTTTATCTTCTTTTTCAAATCTCAATTGTATCTTGACATGAAAATGTGGCTCAAACGTTAAATGATCTAAGCACAGTCTCCACATTCCTGGATCACATTCCATTCTCCCAAGTGAAAGTCAGGTCCCTCGGGAGATGATGTCACCAAAATGAACTTTCACTCTGCTTAATGTCCCTTTGATTACAGACTCTGAATACACGTATTTCGGGAGGATATCCAAGCAAAAATTCCTGACACAATGATCATTTAGTAATCAATAATAACAATAAAAATATACTTTTCTTCTTACTGCAATGAAACAAATACACGGGGTGGGCACTTTAGCCCCCATGATTCAATAGAGAGCCCTGTAACAAGAACAATTCTGTGAAAACATGTCTAACCAAATTGGCAAGATTAGACTGATAGGGTAGCACAAAGGCACCTCCATGACATAGGGGTCTGGGTGCCTCGCTCTATCAAATTTTATTTCCAAGCAAGAAAAAGCACATACATGGACTCCAAGTATTCCATACTACTACACAGGGATTACTAAATCATCATTATCAATGGCACAGAACCATCACATGATTAGGGTCGCTTTCACATTAACACAGCACATAAACTGTACAGTGCAAAGAAACTGTAACAGTGCTGTTGAATTTTATTGTCAAAACAAGCCACTGCGTACCAGCACCTAGCACCTGTCAGTGTCACTGTCAGAACTCAGCATCGAAAAAAGTTTGAAACCTTGGCCTAGTTTGATCCAATTCAAAATTTACCTGGCTTGGACAGGAGACAACAGTTATAAAAGTTCATACTGATATAGATATAATCATACTTTCATCTACACATCTATTTGTGTAAGACATGCCAGCATGTGTAGGTCAGTTCCTCATGATGAAGTTACTCATGAAGTTACTGACGTTGGTAATTTGTATCCCCATCTCCCTGATTTGGCCACTCGGAGTACCGAGTCAAACTTCAATTCAAGTCTCAGTCTCACTCCGTCAAGACTCAAGTCGTATCGATTAACGTTAAATTAGACAAATTCTCCACACTTACCTTATCAAATGTAATATCCCACACGATGATTGTCACTGGGTCCTTTGCTTCGTTGTTACATTTTTCGTTTGTCCCAAGACTCTTTTTCAAGCAGAGACTTGGCAGTTGATAGCGTCTGTCCCCCGGCCGACGTCTCACTAGCACTGTATGTAACAACTACATATAGTTACGTACGTGTGTGTGTTCTGTTGCATTGCACTGGGCCTGTGTACCGGTACGGTAATATAGGAATAACGCATTGCGCGGAGTTGGTTAGCGAGTATGCAGTGCACGAGAGGTTTCTTCTGAGCATGCGCACTCCACACGAGCCGGAGGCGAGTGTGGAGTGTGCATGCGAAGAAGAAACCTCGAGTGCACTGCATACTCGCTGAACAACGACGGGAAAATGCGTTATTCCTTTTATAAGATGGCTAAATAATTTCGAGCGCAATTATAAGCACCTTATATGAGAAAGAAAGGGATCCAAATCAAATATTTAAAAAAAAATGAAATTGCACTTACCGTTTGAAAATGGTCCAGAGTAGGATGTACGCCTAGGCCAACTTTCAGTTTACAAAGTTTAAAATCCAACACATGAACTCGAAAATGTTTCAACTTGATGGCACAAGTTTTAAATCCTATGAAATAACATGAGTGGTGGCCTTGAAAATCTGGTTAAATGAAGAATTTCACTGTATCGTTCTAACCCAAACGCAGTCGAAATCGTCGATACGTCCCAGCTAGCTAAACTAGGCGCAAGCGCAGGCACGCGCGCGATCGATAAAGTTGTGCATAAATTTATTTTCTTTTTCAACATATGATGGTGGATCCCAAAGTTTCTCATTCATACGGTACGTGACCTCAGCAGGCTAATTGAGCATAAAGCGGGTACGTAATCGAAATCTCGATAGTTTTAGACGCTGCGCATGCGCCAAAACCGTGCGTTAGACAATTTGGGTGCGCGAAAGACGCACGGGCGTGCAGCGCAGGGATAGACACTTTTCGCGAATGATCACGTGGTACGCTTTGACCAATCAGCAAGCTGCAAATTATTTAGCCATCTTATAATGTACGATACAGTACTCGCTCCAGTGGCGCTGCGCTGGTTGGCTCCACCGACTAGCTAGTGTGGTTGGCTCCATGCTCCGCCACGCGAGAAATCCGAAAAGAGATGGCGCAATATGCAAAACTGGCAAATGGCAGAGAGAATCATCGGCTTTGAAGTTTCCGAGCTACAGTACGAGTATACTACTTGGGAACAGCGCTACCACTCGGAGACTGGACAATAAAAGACATTTTTATACACACTATTTTGTTTTTGTGTCGCATTATACACAAATTAGTATTACATTTGAAATTTGAGTGGTAAAAACATCCTATGTCACGGTCGAGAGAGAACACAAATATTATACAAAATCCTAAGTTAGGTGTCTATCAAACCGGAAATTTCTTTGGTGCGACCAGTGGTAACGAGAATGAAACAATTATTAAACTCCTATCGAAGCAGAAAAAAAAGGAGAAACAAACAACGTAAAATGATGATCTATCAAATTAGGCATAGACCTAAAAGTTGATTGTTGACAAATGTTCTAACTAAGCCCTTCAGAATTGCATTGCTAATGCCCTTACAAAAATGTCCTGTGGTACTTTCTGTGGTACTACATGATACCACAGAAAATACCACAGGATGGAAAGTTACCACACATATTTCTGTGGTACTACAGATGAGTAGCCTGTGGTACTCCTGTGGTACGGGAAATACCACAGAAAATACCACAGAGAAACATTATACCACAGCAATACATGTGGTTTTTAATACGGTACAGTGTAATACCACATAAAATACCACAGGGATGAAAAAGGCCTACACACATGTATGTGGTAATGCACAGGTGTCGTCTGTGGTACTCATGTGGTACGGAAAATACCACAGGATACCACAGAGAAACATTGTAACACAACATGCAATACCACACAACAGTGCTGTGGTTTTTAATACGGTACAGTGTAATACCACATAAAATACCACAGGAATGAAGATGCCTGTACACAGATGTAATGCAGAGGTGTCGCCTGTGGTACTCAAATTGGACAGAAAATACCACAGCAATACCATACAGCAGTGCTGTGGGATTTTTTTTCTATACTATTGCTCTATTGTGTCTTCTTGGCCTTCTGCTAAATCACATAGTTCTTGGAACATGCGAAATGTTGTACTGTCATCTTTTTAGAAAAAGAAAAACAAATATGATAAATTCCTGTAGTCTGAATAGAAGACTACTGAGCTAACTGGCTGGAGAGCATCAGCACATACAACAATGCATGCTAACCATAGAGTTATCACTGCAGCTCTACGCGCGCACACAAGTACATGTACATACATGTACATTCTTTGTGTACAGTAGTGTACGGTGCAGTACATGCACACTTCACCCACTACACACTAGTGTGTGTAGTGGTGAAGTGTGCATGTACTGCACCGTACACTACTGTAGTGCAGTGCACTGCACCCACTCAGCAATGCTTACATGCTGTATCAGCACGTATCATTTGAGCGGGAAACGGTTGATTTCGAGCTAGCTCGGCAATTGCGGCAAAGAAAATTATGCTTGGGATTCAAGACGGACCTTTTAGCTTTGGACATCATGTCATACATGACCAATCAATCCAAGGTAAGACCTAGATTTAATGGTATTTACTAGCAGTTATAACTTTGAAGATATCATGTTTTTTACAAAGATGCCAACAAGGCAGCAGTCAGTGACAGTGTGTAATGTCTGTGAACGTATCCCCATATGTTGGTGTTGATGTTGCTCGATGCATCGATGCACTGCACTGTGAACTCTTCATAACCCTTACTCTATAAGGGTATAGCCCAGGCCTTACTTGTGAGTTTAAATTATACAAAAAGGGTGATATCAATACATAAATTGTGATGATGCAATCGACAGCAATTGAGAAAGGACTCTAGTCATGTCATTTCAGGCCAAGCCAGGGCAGCACACTGTAGTTGTAGACCAAAAAATCAGCCTCTGAACACCCTATCTATGTCCAAAAATGTAATTTTGATTAAAGAATACCCCGAATGAGACGGTTATTCCTGTCTAAGCACACTGACACTTTGGTGATTGGGGGGAAAAATACAGTTTGCTGGTCAGACTCAATCGAAATATTTGAAGTGGAAGTGGTTGAATACGTACCTTTACGGTTCTTGTATCGCAAGGCATTATGGGACGGAATTCTAGTACGCGAGCGTTCAGTGATCGCTGCGGTAACCGTTATTGATTAAAATGTCATTTTCATGTTACTGATTTGTTACGTGGATCGGTTCCGACCTGATAATTTTCAGTAAATCTGAGTTGTATTTTTACGTTGAGAAATTTTGATTTGTATTATTGTATCTAAATAATGATTTATAAAGGGTTTGTTGAGAAAATAATAATCAAAGTTCTTTTCGTTAAAATATAATTCAGATTTACTGAAAGTAATCGCGTCTGAACTGGTCCACATAACAAATCTGTAACATGAAAATAATAATATTGAACTTCGCGCTCGCTGCGGCTAGTGTCATGAGCGTTGCAAACAATCTGACCGCAGCGATCGCTGAACGCTCGCGTACTAGAATTCCGTCCCATCATGCATTGCGATGCAAGAACTGTAAAGGTACGTATTGTATTTCCTTTGAGGCTACCCTAAATGTTTCATGGACCGATCGGTCCGAAAAAAGGTGATTGCCATATGAACTTGTATTCCTACATGCAGACCCAATATATTTTATGCATTTCTCAGAGCGCACATTATGCTGAATTGCACATGTAGGCATGCACATTGTGA
The DNA here is from genome assembly GCA_963669155.1 of Arbacia lixula. Classification (NCBI taxonomy): domain Eukaryota; kingdom Metazoa; phylum Echinodermata; class Echinoidea; order Arbacioida; family Arbaciidae; genus Arbacia; species Arbacia lixula. The sequence goes on along the minus strand of OZ022576.1, from coordinate 26,413,979 downwards.
CCAAAGTGACATCTTTACTTTATATTTTTTTTAATAGTGGGTCATGATTGAAGCAATCACTGAGCTATGCAAAATATATGTCAAAATTATAAACATGTATTTTTTTTTGTCTTTTGACATTCATTGAATAATAAAATTTGTCATACCCTAACATTTTCACGATATTTCATGATTTTTTTTTTTTTACAAACAATAACATTGAGTAGCTTGACCAAAACTGTTGTGCCACCAGTGATTCCATTCCATGCATATGTACATACTCTTCCCATTGCTTTCTATGCATTTTTGCCAGTGCGTGGAGTCGTGGACTAGAAGACCACGATGAGAATGGGCCACTACCTGTATGGCTAGTCTGATCGATGGCGAGGGCATCTTGCCGTAATATTATTGCAAATAGGCTCATTGTAATATAGCCTAGAGGCAAGATGCCATCGGTCTAGACTAGATGAAAGACAAGTTTGTAACTTGTTTCAAAAGACAAGGTATTCGCCCTGTTTATATTGCATGATAATACGTTCTTAGTTGTGACTTGGGAAGTACTGAAGCATTATTTTTGTTAAATCACAAATTGATTTCCTTTTTTCTCGTCAGATTTGTATGTGGAGCTAAAAGAAAAAGAGGGAGGATAGCCACCACCAAGATGAAAGATGCATTCTATCTATAGCTGTGAAGGAGACCTTGTCTGTCCATGTCCTGGGAGAATACAGGTTTGTTGAAATAATTTTTTAATTCATGTTTCCATAGTCATAAAATGCTGTGTAGAAGCTAATATTCAATAAAGCTTTTGAACTGGATTACTTGCAGTTTAGTTTGAGAGAATGTCTTAAAAACGTAGGTGCATTGGTTTGAGTTATGGCAATTTGAATTGAATAAAACCACATGAAGTTGAAAATCATCAAGCATGCATGGGCACATGACGTGGCAGTAATTGATTTTAGTCGTGTTCACGGTCAATTCAAGTTTTGCCAATGACAGTATACATTAAGCCTGAGTCATATCGATTTTGCGCCGATTGAACATCGATGCATCGATGGCACATTGACAAATTGTGTACAACGGATAGCGGAGTGCGAATGTTAGTGGTCATGTATAATTTTGCTGATTTCATGACATCATCCAGCCACTGCCAAGAGCCAATTTATGAATGAAAATAAAGTATGCATGCGCAGAGCAAGTGTGCAATGTTCCATCACCTCGTACAAAAATTGACCTAGAATTTCACTTTCCTATATTTTACATGAATTATGAAAGGTATTTTCGGAGAATCTATTTTCTCACCGATACCGTACATGTAAGCGTTTACTTCTTGCTTTTCCGTCAAAATCTTACGAATTAGCGTCAATATAGCACCCTGATAGTTAGAATCTGTAGAGTCTATATTGCAACGTGCACAAAGTCAACCGGCTTCCGGGTTTCAGACAACGTGACCAGATATCGTTATCGCTATCGATACCTCCACAAGCACATGGTCATGACGTGATCCACGTGATGCTCCAATCAGCGGTCCCCGAATCGCTTGTGCGGAGCCACTCTATATCATGCTATCCGCGTTGTACATAGTCTTACGCACGATCGCCACTGTGCTGTTTCCAGGTTTTCACAAGACACGATGCTATCCGTTGTACACAGTCTATGAACAATTGTTCGTTTTGGCGTTGCATACGTACATGTATACGATATAACTAGTAGTGAACGAATCAAAGACAAGTATGTAGTAGCTGCTTGATCATCGAGCGACCAGTTTGTTCTCTTAGCGTTACCTGCAAAACTTACAAAAGACAGTAGGAACCAAGTAAGCAAATTAAAATTGTGAAAATATGAAGATAAATTGTGTACAACAGGACAATCAAACAAAAGATTTTGTGTTTTCTAGTCAATTTGGTAATTTCGTCGATGCATCAAATTCATCAAAACGAAATCGGAGTTCGACGTCTTCGATTGAACACCGGCTTAATAATCGATTTGACTCAGGCCTAGTTAACATGCTTATTGTATTGCTAATTACTTACAATCATTTACATCTAAAGATCATTTGGCACTCATGTTATAGATGCATGCATATCAGCTAGTTTCAGCGGTCATTTTTTGCAAGATTCAGTTGGAATATATTTTAGTGCTCAACATGTATACTTTACTTGCTTATAAGAATGTGGGTTTATATTTTTATTACATGTACTGTAAAAGGGTGATGTAATCAAATGTACATGTAATAAAAATATAAACCCACATTCGTATAATCAAGTAAAGTATACATGTTGAGCACTTAAATATATTCCAACTGAATCTCGCAAAAATAAGTGAAATAAAACTACTTAGAGCATGACTACTGTACATTGTAGAAGAATGGAATACATTTATAGAATCGCATTACATAACAAATCAATAGTAATTGCTCATGAGTGCACGACTACCAAGCATGTAATTCTTCATTTGTTTTCCCTTCTTTTGACCAGCACTGTCTCCTCCACCACCACCAATCACTCAACCATATCTTCACAACCAGACACCTCCAGCTCTTCACCTACCCAGCCAGCCTCTTCACCCACCAAGCCAGCCTCGCCAACACGGATGCCACCACGCTACCAACTGACCACGATTCCCGCCAACCCACACACAGAGTGCCACCACCCGCCGAGACCAACAGCCCGCGGTTTCCTTCCACGGTTCCTCCCATGTCCGCACGCTTGCCATAAGTAACGTCACTCAACTAGCAAACACTCACTCCTGAAGATGGACAGTCAATCTGCCTGAAACGTCAAGTCCACCTCTACTCATCATTCTCGCCTTTCCACTTACCTCCAATTTCTATCTACTTTTCTCCTCTCAGTCCTTCCAGGAGTTTACACATGGTGTACCGTAAACCTCTTTTGTGATATACAGTGTGCTTTTTTATTTGTCTCGCCTGAACAAAGTTCGGCAGAGACCTAGTAATAATTTTCTCTGTTAGTTGGTCTGTCACAAAATTTTTTTTGTTTAACTTTCAATTGTAATCAAACTTGGTACAAATGATCCTTGGGTAATACCACATGTGTCGTCATGAGGATGATTGGGTCATAGGTCATCTAGGGGTCAAGAGGTCAATAATATGAGGCCATGTTATTACAAAAATGTTGAAGTTTTTGTTTAACTTGCTCTCATATCTTTATTTCTGCATCAATTGTTATCAAACTTGGTACAAATGATCCTTGGCTAATACCACATGTGTGTTGAAGAAGACGATGAGGTCAAAGGTCATCTAGGCACCATTTTAATTATTTGAAAAACAACTTAGCACTGTATATCAATTGTAAAATCAGGCGAGACTTGTGGTTTGCGAACCACCTTGTTATTATAGTTCTAGTAATGTGATGTTCCACTTTTGTCAAGTGGTTTATTTTTGATGAGTGAACAAAAATGTTCATGTGCTGCATTGTGCACATAACGGTACTTGAAATTGAAACCGTCCCAACCAACCGAGAAAATTGGTCTTGTTCACACAAAACCTGTGCTCTTTTTAACAGGAGACTGTAATTCAGACATACAGTTTCAGTTTGTCAACATATACAGTGTGCAGTTCCAGTAATGTAATGTTCCACTTTGATGAAGTGGTTTATATTTGGCCGCAGTACAGTATTCTATTGATGGAGAGGGAGCACATAACCCTGTTGCATCTTCAGATTGGTTTAGAAATGAAATGTGCAAATACTGATGAAAAAAAAAACTATACATAAACTTGGACATAGTGTTTCCTTTGACTTTGGTGAATAAATCTTGAAATTACATGTATCATCAATTGAAAAAGTTACTTGTAAACCTGGAAAAATGGACAATTTGACAGTGTATTTGGATGATATATACATGTACACACTAAAAGTTCTCTTTTTTACTCTTATTTAGCTCATGTAGGTATGTAGTTTTCTTATGTAAATTGATAGAATCTTTACTGCAGTGTATTTTTTCTTGTGTATATTGTCACATATTGACTACCAGATTTTCGAAGTCCATACAGTCTTGTTGTTCGGGTGCATTAACTGCAATAATTGCATGTACCTGCCTAGTTTCTTAAGTGTGTGTCCCAACGAAGTTTAAACCTAAGTATTCTATTCAGTGAATGATCACATGCTTTTATAGTATCACAGCTTTCTGATATGATATCAATTAAGACATTTACTCATATTTGTTTTTCTTTTATTAAAAGATGAGAGAACAAGTTCGTTAACCAATGTAGTACATGTATTGATATGTGGTATTATGTGCTTTGGTAAAGCAGTGTGATACCACACAGGAGTGCCACAACAATACTGCACAGGAGTGCCACAGCAATGCCGCACAGGAGTACCACAGAAATACTGCTCAGGAGTATCACAAGAATACCACACAGGAGTATCAAAACAATACCACACAGGAGTATCATACAGCGATATGATACTTCTATGTGGTATTTCTGTGTGGTACTTCTATGTGGTATTTCTGTGTGGTACTGCTATGTGGTATTTCTGTGGTACTTCTATGTGGTATTTCTGTGTGGTACTGCTATGCGGTATTTCTGTGTGGTACTGCTGTATGGTGTTTCTGTGCGGTACTGCTATGTGGTATATCTGTGCGGTACTGCTGTGGTATTTCTGTGCGGTACTGCTGTGGTATTTCTGTGTGGTACTGCTGTGTGGTATTTCTGTGTGGTACTGCTATGTGGTATTTCTGTGTGGTACTGCTGTGTGGTATTTCTGTGTGGTACTGCTATGCGGTATTTCTGTGTGGTACTGCTATGTGGTATTTCTGTGTGGTACTGCTATGTGGTATTTCTGTGTGGTATATGTGGTATTCCTGTGGTAGTGATGTGTGGTACTTGTGTGTGGTACTCCTGTGTGGTATTTCCTGTGGTACTTCTGTAAGGTCCTGTGGTATTTGTCCCAAAAAACCACACAAAACCACAGGACTATCCTGTGGTACTTTCCTGTGGTATTTCCTGTGGTACTGATGTGTGGTATTACCACAGAAGTACCACAGGAATTTTTTGTAAGGGTGGCTGCACGTTGACGCATTTGTTTAAACATTAGTCGGCTCTGGTATTGTCTAGATAAATGAAAGAATTCATCTTTTTAAACAAAATATTGGTGCTGTCTTGGCTTTGAAATTATGGACTAAAAAAAATAAAAGATTAGGTTCATAAACATGATAAAGGAAGAGAAACTTCGCCCTTTACCCACACTTCGTTATCTGAAAGCAGTAGTGACAATACCAAATTAGAACAATATAATCTGGCCTCCGAAGTTCAAAGCAGGGCATTTCATGTACCGGTAATCCTACAATAACAATGAAACGCCTTGCTAGCTCGAGCGCTGAGCATAAACGTGATACCCCAATCACGGTCACTCAATCCCGGATGTTGCTTGCCCTTTTTTTTCGCTTGTCACAAATTGCCAAGTCAGTGTTGATTATCACATAAGGACTTGATTGAATTCTAAGGTATACCCCCTTTTGAGGGAGCACATTGAGGAAGAAGGGTATCTTTTTATTCTTCAGGGGTACATTACTTAGGTGGCCGGGCATTTTTATTTGCCCGGGAAAATAGAATGTGCCGGTAATTCCTGTTCCTTTCTAAATCTGACGTAGGATTAACCACTTTGTACCACTATTATTTCCAAAGTTTAACGCGTACATCTGTCATACAAAACGGCAACTAAACCAAAGTTTGAATTAGGCAGAGGCGATCGCCTAAGGAAACCTCTTCTATTTGGCTCCTGCTCCGAAAATATCTAGATAAAATAAAAAGTCTGCAAAATCGGCAGCACCTGCAACATTTTCCCCATTTGAAAGAGAGTTACACTTATTTTGGGGGGATAAACAGTTCCAGGCGCCGCCAAATTTACCGACTTTTGTTTTTACTTGGATACTGAATCTATAAAAAGAGCCTGTATAAAATAAACGGTTTTTATAAAATTCTGTAAGTATCATATTAGCTAGAAGGAAAAAATATTTTAGATACGCCCCCCCCCCCCCCCCGAGAATATGAATAGGAACTCAAAAATTATTTTAATGGGTTTGCAGGACCTAAAAGTTGCGTTCCATGTGGTTTAGGGGCAGGTATCTAAACTTATATACATACGTTATTATAATGAGACGGACCTTTTATGGACTTAATATTTTAGAGCCCCACTTAGAGTAGGTTTAGTCTATTCCTTAAAGGGGTAGTCCACCCTGAAGTTGAATTGATTTGAAAAATGGCAGAAATTTGAAAGAAACATAATAGTGAAGATCAGTAACGAAAATCTGTCGAAGGATAAGAAGATCCTTTGAAATTTCAATTTTGTAAGTTCATGTAGGAGGTTCCCTCCCATAACTTTTGTGTGCTGTATTGCTTTTGCTCTTTTTCTGTTTTTGATGAAGGAATATGTTTTTTTTTCATAGAGTTAAAAACGTGTTTCTAAAAATGTATCAAATGCACTGTTAAAACGATTCATATCTTTTTGAGAAGATGGAAGTTCCCTCCACCCCCCCCCCCCCCCCAAAAAAAAAAATAATTAAAAAATCATAACTTCCCAATCCTTTGACGGATTTTTACCAACATTCACTGTTTCTTTTATGCTTCTTTTTTTTTAATTCAATTCCAGGGTGGACTATCCTTTTAGGGCCTAAGTAAATATGCCGAGCGACCAGCAAATGAGCTGTCCCCCCCCCCAAAAAAAAAGTTAACATTATTCTTCTTCATCATATTTTGTCATCGGAACGGAACTATTCTTGTTATTGGTGTCGACAAATCTGTCTCTTTTTAAGACTGAAAATGATTAAAATATTTGCGCTTATTTCCTATAAAAATGTGTGTGTGTGTGTGTGTGTGTGTGTTTGTTTGTGTGTGTGTGTGTGTGTGTGTGTGTGTGGTGTGTGTGTAGGGGGGGTGTCTTGTGAGGGGCCCACCGCCGCGCTTCTTGATATATAGCTTGATATATAGTTTTTTTTAATCCAAGAAACTTAATATTTTAGAGCTCTACAAAACAATGTTCTTTTTCTCATCGATATTCTGCTTGTTTTGGTCTTGTGAGAGGGACCTTTGGGGAGGGGCGGGGGGGGGGGGGGGGTGGAACGAGTACAATGATTGGAAAGGGGAAGGTCAAATGTGTGCTCAGCTCTGGCACACACGATTGTATCGCTGGTTTCAGCGATCGAGCAGCTGGAGCAGACTGTACGGTATGTATCACGTGACAAGTCACGAGCCAGCTAGCTTTATTGAACATGCAATCGCTGTGTGTGTGTAGGCTATGCGGCCGCGGTTGTACATTCGATAAAAGAGAGAGGGCAAACTTGCAGGCAGTCTTACTGAATATGTACTGTATTTGAGAGTTCTGATTGTTATAATTAGTCTGATATATATCTTTCATTCATTCGAAGGGCTTTAAGCTAATATAAGTCTAACATGGGGTGGACATGGTGCAGATATATCGTCTTTATGATTGTCGTGGTTGGTGCTGCAAATGTCCTGTCAGCGGCACCCGGTAAGCCTTCCTCCCCGAAGTTTGGGGGAGCTGAGAATGTTCAACCCCGTGACGACTGGAGTGCATCGACACGGCGAGGACAGAAGAGCAAGGGACGAGAGAGTAATTCGGCAACCGCAGATAAGCCTCCAAACATCGTGTTCATACTCACAGATGACCAAGATGTCACCATGGACGCCATTGTGAGTTTTTAGCTTGTATACAGTATACTATAGTCTTGGATTTGTGCGCATGTGCATGCCGCATATGCTGATCCGAAACTTTGCGAAAGACGTTACGACAGTCTCAATGTGTTTTTTTTTTTTTTTTTTGTGTGTGTGTGTGGTAGTTGTATATGCCTCCCTTTATTAGGTTGTGCTCCCTTGGCTCATCTCCTCATAATTCTTGTTAACAAAGTTAGGATAGTAGCCCTCACAATAAATGGTCATTGTAGTGACAAACTCTCTGCTTTTCCAGGATTTTATTATCGTAAAAAAAAACCAAAATAGTGCAATCCAACACCAATCACACTATGTTTTAAGAGGAATTCACATTCTCTCTAATTTTATGGCCCTTCGCTTAAAAGAGTGTGTAAAGACTTAGCTGTGTTTTCACATTGAATTTGTGTTTTTTTTTTTCATTTTAATGAGTGTGTGTGTAGACAGGTGTGGTGGATGGTCACCATTAATGGGTTTAATTTAGCATGTTTAGGGAAAACAATTTGCTGTTGAAATCAACAAGAGCCCTGACATTACAAGTAGTTACATCAAAATGGAAATAACTGAAATCGACAATTATTCCAGTTATTATTGCAGTGAACAATTACTCTTTAGCATGTTGGCCAGGTGAAAAATGTTGTGGTTATTATGCCTAATATAAGACTACTTTGTAAAATCATAATCTATAAATTTGTTTATTTTTTAGACCCCAATGAAAAATACTCTGAGCTTGTTGGGCAAACAGGGGATGACATTCAGCAACATGGTGAGTATATACACGCATTATAAGCAAAAAATCTATGTATGTACAGGTATATGCATTTGGAAAAGGCTCCACTGGTTGTAACTTGTGAATGAGCCTGAATTAATTGCATTACATTGATATTTGTTCTAATGAACAACATTTATCAAACAATGAATTATTTTAAATACAGGGCAGTAAGAGATTGATAGTTAATTGTCATCATCATCTTTTTGAAGGCCTATTGTGGATTTTTCTCCCGATGACTCTGAAAAGTAGTTTATCCCTTTTGAATTAAGAAAGTCCAATTCTGAAAAACATTACATGTACCAGAATAACATGTACAACATAAAGGTCCAGTTTATAAGATTTTAAACTTTTCAGTAACACATAGTAAAAATACAGCATGGAAAATGTGTAGTTTGCCTCTCAGGCTCAGCTCTCTTTTAAAATACAAAATCAATATTGGAGTTATCCATCTAATCTTCCATTTGTCTATGTACTAGTAATCATATTTTACATCAAAGCTAAAGTTTCTCTTATAACAGTATTGTGCAATGCGCTGTCCATATGAAATATGAATCATAAGAATTATATCATGTAGAATATGATATGAAAAAATACATATCTTTATATGAATTGCAAAGGTCAATATCAACCCTATAAAGATCAGATATATTCCAAGGAAACTTTGTGTGTAGTATTTTTCTGTAATAGTACATTTAATTTCTGCAAACAGGATAATTGTACACCACCTTTAATATCACAATGTGTTGCTTTAATATGTTCATTTGTCAGTCAGTATACACATGGTAATATACGAGCACAATGTACTGTGAACACATTTTGCACTCCTAATGATCGCATACTGAATTGAATTGTCCTTCTTGTACTTAGTGATAAAGTTCAAGTTTCATGGTAAAATGACACACCAGTGTATGTGTGGAGGAAGAACTGAATGGGAAACTTATACATGTTTATAGATAAGAGTTAAACAAATGCTGGAAAGCATCCTGTTTTATCAAGCTTTTTGACTCATGTAACCATGTGAAAGGAAACCCTTGTGAAATCCCTGTTTATTTTAACAGAGATTGCATTATACAGGGTGTACTCAATTCAGATCAGTCGGAATTTCAAACATACTTGTGAGAAATGTTGAGTTACTCCACCATGTTCAATAAGCTTGTTAATAGAAATGTTCCTTGGCATCTAAAACTATTATTTAATACAAACTTTATTCCACAGTGCAGGTTGGGTTCAGTAAACTTCAGTATGTTCATCATATATTTCAATTATAATTCAGTTCACGACTAGCCCCCTCTGCTGTCCGAGTCGCTCCAGTATCTTAACTGGAAACTACATCCACAACCATGGAGCTATGAACAACTCCCTGACGGGAAACTGTAGCAGCGTTGCCTGGCAACAAGGCCCAGAGAAGAGCACCATAGCAACACATTTAAAGGCAACAGGATACACTACCTTCTTTGCTGGAAAATATCTCAATCAGGTGGGTAATGTCAGTATGAACTAAGGAAATGCTCTTCATATACATGTACATGTACATGTATCATTAAAATCAACAGTATCCTACACATTCACTTTTACCCTGTTCTTTCTACATTGTATATAATGTTTAACATCTAGTTAGATATAGATTATAAGATATATTGTATTTTTGTAAATATCAGATATACATAATGGTATTAAAATTCCACATGTAGGGTAAAGTCATCCATGATGCTCCGCACAGGCACATTCCAATTTTGTTTGCAGTGATCTTCGCTTCTAGTCTTATACACTAGTTCACTGGACCTTTATTGGACACGACCACAAGCAAAATTTTCATGTGGCTGAGCGTTGCATCATGGGACGACTCTTCCTAATACCAGTATGCAGTAAGGAGAATTCTCAACACAATCAATATTAATTGAATCGACTCTCTGTCTTTGTTCAGATATGCATGATTTTTGTTTTTTTCTATTGTAGTATGGGTCTCCAGAAAGTGGTGGCTTGGCTCATATCCCTCCTGGATGGGACCAGTGGATCGGTCTAGTGAGTGAACTACATTGTAATAAGAAAATAATCAATGTTGGTGAAGGTGATGGGACGAACTATCACTTCCGAGGCGATCTGGATGTAGCTATCTTTCCGAAGCGCAGCCGAGGAAAGAAAGCGTATACATTCAGATCGGCCAGGAAGTGATGGTTCGTCTCATTGCCTGAAACCAAAAGTTGATTATTTGCTTTATATTCCACATCTGAAACCAACTATCTTTACCAAAAAGGACAATTTGACATAAAAAAGTAATGTTTACTACTCTACCTAACTCCGGGGAACACGCGTATAGGACGCGCTTTAGGATGCGCATTAGGATGCACGTTAGTACGCGCGTTAGGACGTGTTAGTAGGAGCTACTGTTAGTCAATTGATAGTCCGAATGTAACTCACTTTTATTTCGCGCATCCTCAAAATATTGATCACGCGAGTGTGAGGAGTGAAGAGATAGGGAAACCAAAAAGTACCATCTATAGTCCCTCATGGGTATGATGGGGGGGCCATATTCGCCGCACTTTCGACTTGAGGCAAAAACAAATGCGTATTTCAATATACTCTTGCACTAAATCACACTTACTTTCATGCTTTATATTTTCAAAATCATGTAACAGAGACATTTTGAGTAAGCACTTACGAATAAATGTATTTTCAGTGCAAAACTGTTAGACTGTCAATATTTGTCGACGATAAAGTTGTGGCCCTTAAACGCCGCACCATTTACGTGTGTTGTCTATGGGCTTTTCCTGATCGATTATGTGTTCGATTTTATGGTGACTTGGTGATTTTAATAAAAAAGAAAAAAAAAAGAAATTTATAGTTTGCTTGTTCATGTGATTTACGTTTGAAGTGGACTATTGATAGAAGAATTCTATTTTCTTTAAGGCTACCCTAGATGTTTAATGGAACGAGGTCCGAAAAAAAGAGACTGCCATTATACGAGAGTCTTCATTTCGATCGCATTTTCTCGGAACGCACATGATGTAGTGCCGAAGGCACGCGCATCACGATCACACTGACTTCTCCGTTCGGCTGCCGAAGCGATCGCGGGGCTGGTGCGTGGCAGGAATTTTGGAGAAAACGGACTTTCTGCTCGGCAAATAATTTTGACATTTACCGAATAATGTGATTTTTTTGTAGCTTAAAATTTCAAAAGACGATAATTTGATGAAACTTGCGTTTTTTTTACTCGTAACTGCGTAGCATGATATGAACTGTTGTGCCGACGGTGATTCTGTAGTCTCACGCGTGATACGCTTACCATTTTGTTCTTATACGCATTTTTGCTAGTGCGTGGATTAAGGGCCCCGCGGTGAGAATGGGCCACTAGCCATACTAGAGTGTAACAAACTTTTCTTCTCAGATGATGAGATGGGCAAAACTACGCTTTATCACGTGATCAACTCTCGACCAATCCTATAGCAACATTCTTAGTATGTAGAATAATGTGTATTATCCCTCTCAGTCCCTTAGGCATTGAATCGCGTTGTTATTAACATGGGACGATGAATGCATGATACTTACAGGGTTCAGCACCTGTCACATGTCACAAATTCCCTGTCATATATAATGTTGTCTGTATGCAGTAATTTATTGTAGGTTTCATATGAAGGAAAGCATTGTAAATCTTGAATGCTCTGAACCTCAACATGGGGAAAAAGAAATGAGTTATTCACATGGCATCTTTTCAGCCTAACGTCATGAAACAAATTCTCTGAACCACACTTTACATTGTGCCCTAGGAGAACAATAGAATGGTATGTTGCTTTATTTGCATAGCCGGGATTAAATTGCCCCGAGTTTGTGAATTTTTTCACTTCCTCAAGAGTTCACTTTGCAAAAATGAGAAATTACACAATGAGTGGATACCAAAAGTGCATAATTATTTAACTTAACTTAAATTATACATTAATCAGGAAAATACTGTACAAATGACAGAAGTGTGACAAATAATGTCACCTTGGTGTACATTGCAGAGATATGATTTGGTTTTCTAAATTTGGTGTACATGTACTACAATTATGTAAGCTACTGATAATACTTACAATTCTACACACAACAAAAAAGTAAATCCCCCCCCCCCCTAAGCAAAATAGCATAACTTTTGATTGAAGAGGTTTTGGGAAAAATAATTTGGCAGAATTGTTCCTTAACTTATTGACTAACTTCTGTGTGAAAATCCCATTAATCCATTTAGTCATGCATGAGTGGGCATATTTTAAATGCAAAAATTTCATTTTTCAAAAGTCACAAGGCTAATCTTTGGATTCCGTCAATTGAATTTTAGATGAATTCAATTTCTGGTGCATAATTTATGTCCTTTCAATGTTTATCATCCATCTCTCGATGCACTAACACCTATCTCGACACTTAACCCATTGTTCTGGATGAGTGAGCACCGTTTAACAAATACTCGTCCCTCCTGAGTTTGAAACATTAAAAAAAACCTTAATTTTTGTTTAAAAAATAGATATTTTGACAAAAAAGTAATATGGCCTGTTATGTAAACATAAGAAGTCATTTTCATGTCATGGTTGAGTGAATACACTTTAAAAATGGCACAAGAAATGCCAAAATGTACTGTTAAAACGGCGTAAACAATTACCCTTGTGACTTTTGAAAAGTGACATATCTGCCTTTAAAATTTGCCCACTCACGTATGACTAATTGAATTAATGTGATTTTCACACAGAAGTTATTCGATAAGTTAAGGAACAATCCTGCCAAATTATTTTGCCCAAAACCTCTTTGATTAAAAATTATGCTACTTTGCTTAGGCGGGACTTACTTTTTTTGTTGTGTTTAGTAGAGCCTTCTGAAATGCCATGACTGCAATGTGACCTAATAATGAACCCTTTGGTATACCTTGCAGAAATACAATTCGGTGTACTACAACTACAGCCTGTCAGTGAATGGCAAGGAAGAGAAGCATGGGGATGACTACCACAAGGATTATCTCACAGACCTCATCGTAAGTCTCGCATCTGCAGTTTAAATCCATCCACGAATATTACACTTAAGTACTCATATTGTGCTCCTCTAAAACATTGTCACATCAGCTGTTTTGTAGGGCAACATGCTCTTTCTGGGTCTATCTGAAGAAAAAAAACACATGATGAACTACCAGTTAATCTTTAAATGAAAATAATTCAGAAACTAGTCTAAGCTAAGATAAGGCATATGTATAACATTGTAGTAATCTAGCATTGACACTATTAATTGTATTTTTCACTTTCATTATCTTTAAAATAGCTCTTTATGCATTCAGTTTAATCGGGAATGATCTTTGAGTTTTTCCTTAATATGAAAACTGAAAAAGGTAACAGAATGTATTGTAATCTCATACATGTACCTTTAAGCATGGTATGAACCATATTGGATATATTCTGTAGCCAGTGTAGTGATTTGGATCAAATCTGGGGTAAGTGAGAAACCGTAATAAAAGCAGGCTAATGCTCTTTCATTCAAAGAGTCTGTTCAAGTTAAATTTGGATTGAGGTCAGTTGAACCACACCACACCTTTTTTTTTTTATAAACATTTTATGCTCGTTTGCTACGATGTGACATATCTGGGACAACGTCACATTTGTTTTATTTTGTTCCACATTGTCATTCTTGCAGGGCTGTATTCATGAAAGCTTACTATGCCCTGTTGCTAGAGTGCATTCAGCTATATGCATTTTTAGTAACTAACTAGGCTAGAAAGGGTTCATGAATATGGCCCCTGCTTCTTGGGTTTGCTCATCATTTAGTTTGATTTACCCCTTTCTTGTTTATCCAGAACAACAGATCACTTGAGTTCCTCCAGAAGCAGACTACAGATCAGCCTTTCTTTATGATGCTGTCCACACCAGCCTGTCACTCAAAATTTATCTCTGCCCCTCAGTACACGAAGGAGTTCACTGATAAGAAGGCACCAAGGGGACCCAGCTTCAATGTTCATGGAGGAGTAAGTGGATCTTAGCCATTGATCGTAATTGCCATGGCAACAGCTACAATGCTAAGAGCTGATTGGCTATTACTTCTTTGTCCTGTTACTTCATGGTAGTTATCATTGATTGTAAGCTGTACCATTCCTTTAGACTTTGAAACATAGTATAACTTCCTAATTATTGTGACTACTAAAGCAGCATTACAATGCTGAAAGTCCTATAGGCTGTTTCCATAGGAGTTAGCATTGATTGTAAACTGTGCCAGTGTTTGTAGATTTTCAAGGAGTGTAGTGTAACAATTCTTGTACCTGCTCGTGGCAATATTTACGATATTGAAAGTTCATTGGCTCTTTCCATGGTTGTTATGATTGACTGTATGTTTAGCCATGTTGTTTGTTGATTTTGAAGGAACGGCGTAAGCAATTAATTGAAGGAGTGTAGCTTATTAATTCCTGTAACTACTGAGGCAACAGCTAATACACAGTGCTGAGAGTACATTGGCTGTTAGTATATTACCATGGTAGTTATCATTTCTTGTAAGTCACAATAGTTAAACAAATCTGTATGGAACTTGGCCCATATGTACTTTTTATCAGAGCTTAAATCTGCTTGTTTGTATAGGAATTCTTTTTCAAATACAATGTGTCATTGATTACCATGTATAAATATTTTATTAGTTTCTTATCTACTTTTTTAAAGCTTAGGGCAAGGTTACATTATTGAATGTTCATATGCCTCTGACAGATGTTATGCACGCCATGGAAAAGGAGGAGTTAGTTAATAGAGAAGTTCAGAACATAGTCAATAAACTGATGGGAAAAAAAGAGTTGAAAGAAATAAAAGTAATGAAGGAGCAGAGTAAAAGGAGCAAAAGATACTTTTCTTGCAAATGAGCAAAATGTGTCTGTCACTTGCATTGGCATCAGTGCAACACCACATCATGTTAGATTGAATATTTCACAGCATGATGAATATTTCTACTCCAGATTTTGGCCGTATGTAGGGAATGTTGGGTACAATCTAACAATACAATTGTTTTAGTGATTTGTCACCAGATTTGAGTGATTTGTCACTTGCTTCCTTTTGTCAGAGTTGGGCAGAGTACTCTTGTTTGTTATATAGGAAATTATGTGTGAGAGAAGCAGTATATGTATGAAATATGAGGAGACAAGAGCAGCGTAAGTTCTTAACATGTCGGGTGAAGAAAACATTTCACTGTTTTTGTTATGTTCGTCTTACAGGATAAACACTGGTTGATCCGAAGAGCTACCACTCCAATGTCCAATATCTCCATGGCGTACGTTGATGACACTTTCCGTAAGAGGTACGTTTGCATTTATTTTCATCTTTTAATTTTATACATGTAGTTTAAACAATATGATCTATATCTATATATAACTTTTACTGTATTGTAAAAGACATGTGCATTTCTTAGACATTGTGGATCTCTTAGGGAAAAAGTTATACATGGATTTGATTTAATCTTTAAAATGTATATTATAAATCATATCTAGATCTTAAATATGTATATTATAAATCATATCTAGATCTATATATAACTATTACTGTATTGTACATAACATTTTTGATTTTCAGACTCCAATATCCAATGTTTTCATTGTGTACATTGAGGGTATATTGCAGGAAAGTGTGTTTGCACTACATTCAACCTTTAACGTACTATAATCTACATTTCAACCATATTGCTCCTTCATGCCGTGAAATTGCTTGTGGGTGTGTGTGTGGACACCATCTTGGTGGCTTATATAGGCCCAATGTTTTTATTATGAAAATGAAGAGGAACGTGGGTAGTAAGGGAAACTACTGAACTCAAATGCCCATTTTCTCAAGGGGTATCATATACCTTAACTTAATCCATGTATGGATGGTAGGCAGGCTTTGCAATATTTTCATAACAATTTAATAATAATTTCATTACAAACAAATAGGGGTTAATAATCCCTAATCATATACTAATCACATGAAATGCACTTGTTTCAATCTGAGAGAAATACAATTGATATACACTTCCCTCAATGCACATATACCCAGGATTTGTCAATTTTATATCCATTTTGCACTCACATGTAGCGCAGTAGATTCATTTATTATTTCTATATTCATGTATGATATATTATTGTTCTTTCATTGTGTTTTGTAGGTGGAGGACTTTGCTGTCTGTGGATGATATGGTGAAGAATGTGGTCACTCTCCTGGATAGTAAAAAGCTGCTGCAGGAAACCTTCATCATTTTCTCTTCAGATAATGGCTTCCATCTGGGTAGGTCATGTTTGTACTAAGTGACTCTCACGCTGCCACAATATTATCATTCCAAAGGGTAGGGGCAGTTTTTGTGACATACGAGAACTGAGAAACTATATGTCTTATTAATCCCAACACATTTGCCATTATTCATTTTAGCATAGAAAGCATGACAAGTATATTCAGAACTACTCAAGCATCACATTGTGTAAAAATTAAATTAGTGTAATGTTATATCAATGTGATGTCCTTATGACAGAGGTAAACAACCAAATTTGAATTGCATCAAATATTTCATAGGTTACCGATTGAAATACAGACGCCACTGGCAGGGCATGGTTATTATATTCATGGCATCAAAACTCTTCAACAAATAACCTCTTTTTTAGCGTGTGATTGCATGTCTCATACCTCCTTTGCATGGACATCTTCATATTCTGTGTCCCAACCTCATGGCATGACCCTGAAGCAATTGAATCTGTGCAATGCTAATGCTGGTGGTATTATGTAACCCTCAACCCCCACATATTGCTGACACTGAATTTAATTAACACCAAATGAAGAGTGTACAATATTTGCATTGCTGTATTATGGAGAATATTGCTGATAATAAATATGCCTGGGTCATATCCGTAGATGATGGGGAACAAGGCAGGCATCCAGGAGGATTTTAGAGTGATTCGAACTACTTTCAGTAAAGCTCATGAAGAAAGAAATCATGTGTTTAAGAAGTCTCTCCTCATTCACTAAACTGATTTAATACTAAATGAACTGTGTACAGTATGATGGTGATTTTTGGGAATTTAGAATGATTAGAACTACTTATTATTGATATCTTTATTCGCTTTGTTAAAAAGCACAATACAATTCAAAAATATAAATCACATGATCACATACAAAAAAAAAATCATATTTAAAGGCAAGAATACACACATGTATGCAATAACCCCTCAACAAAATCACAAACAAAATTATATCAAAGTACTCAGACCACAGTAACCCCACCCCCTTACAGACAGGGAAATTGAAATTTTAATACAAGCCAGGATGAAATTCACATATATAATGTTGGTCAGATTTCAGTTAGAATAATTTGGCATTAGAGAAGAAGTACATTTGGTGCATTAACCCTTACATTACCTTGGCAAGAACATGTATAGAAACTCAATTGGTTTTCCAAATGTTGATACTGTGGGGGGTTAAAGGTAATACATGCTTGGTCTGTGTGTGTTCATCATCTAACAGGTCAGTTCTCACTGCCCAATGACAAGAGACAGCTGTACGAGTTTGACATCCGTGTCCCACTGATTGTCCGCGGGCCTGGCGTACCGGCTGGCTCCACCAACAAGAACATGGTGGCTAATATCGACATCATGCCCACCATCGTCAACATTGCGACAGGGAAAGCCCCCTCAGAAGTGGACGGAATGTCGCTCTTGCCCCTGTTGGTGAGTGTGCAATGATATCAAATGTCTTTTCATTTTGTTTGGATTTTTATTTTCATTGTTTCTAATGTCTGCATTATAAAAGAAATGTTTTTTTGGTTTTTTTTTAATATAGTTAAGTTTGTTGTGATGGTATTGTAATTATTATATCTCCATTATAAAATGAATGTTTATTTTAAATATTAATTAAAAACATTGAGTTTGTTATGATTGTTTTGAAATGAGAACTCTAATCCGATATGATGTTACTAATATGGTGTCCATGTGCTTCAATTAATAATGCAGTCTAGTAGAAGTAAAGTGAATTGATGAGCTCCTTAACCACAACTGTGATTATCTGTTGATGCTTACACTACAAGTTTAATATGATGTGGAAATAAGGAAGTATTTATGTTATAATTCATGCTTTGTTTCATAATTCAAGATGAGGATAAACGGTCATGATGATGAAGATGATGAGAGATCAATAATTTATTTTGTAGTGATAATTTTCAATTACTTAATGATCATATTGAATTCATGTCTTGTACAACACACCACCAGATTCCTAGCAACAAGACGTTGCCTTGGCGACAGGACATCATGATTGAGTACAAAGGGGAGAGTAATACCACCGATAACGTCGGCTGTAAGGGCACAGTCGGGCTCTGTGTAAGGCATATCCAAAATGGCATCCTGTGCTACTTTGTCGAGAGCACATACAGTATACGGCATATGTTTAGCCTGTCTGATTTTTCATGAATCTGGACTTATAGATAATTTTGCGAACGTGGAGTACTAGTAGTACATGTGCATGTGCATTTTATAGCACCCGACTCGCAAATTCACAGAAAAAAACCCAGTGAAATATATGGCGTATACAGTATATCATGTCTTGAAGCAATCTATTTATAGTTGAAGCAACCACAATCGTGTAAAAAAATCCATTGTTGACCCTGGTTGTGGAACTACTTGCCCAAGCGAGAGCTTGCTCCAAGACATGAACGTTATTTTCTTCTTTGATCTTCTATCGGGCTTTGTTTGGACATTGTTAGTTTCATTATTTTTCAGATTCACACAGAAACAGTTATATTCAAAATGGTGCCATTTAAGCAGCATACAATATAGTGCAAAGCCTCAAACAATAATACAACACTGACAAGAAGTGTCATAAACAAAGCTGAAATAGGAGATTATGGAAGGAATATTCAGAACAAATTTCATACAGGCTTTCAGTGATTTTCCATTTGAGTACCGGTAGACCGAACTGATGAAATGCTACAGTATGTATGACAGTAGTGTATGGACAAAGTGCAGCATTTAGCTGACAGCTGAGAATAAATGATATTGTGGGCAAATCTATGTTCACAGGACTATTTTTTCTCATCCAAAGATGGAAATAGTGATAATCAATTTGTACTTAAATCTAAGATCAGTGAAGCCAGTATATTTGATATTATTGCTAGTAATCTTTGATGGACTTTTCATGAAATGTGCTATGCAGGCAGGTCATTTCATTACATCAAATAATTTAGGCCATGCACATGACAAATATATATTACTTTCAGTTGCTTAATTTCCAGTTGAAATATAAATTAGTAAATGTGTTACCATTCCCTTGTTATGTTTCCTAAAAAAAGTATCAATTCTACAGAGCTTGGATAATCACAATATTAGAAAATGCTAGAAAATACTCACTAGCTGTTTGTCATGAAGCATCCCTGATTGTGTGATGGAGTGAAATGTTGGTGATAGTTTTGCTTGTCAGCTTAAATTACCATTTTCTTGCAATTTCCTTTCCATTCTCTCATATGGCCTTTCTGCACGTGTACTCTCTTTCTTGCCATGTTGCTTTATCATAATCATACTCCATCCCGCATGCTCTGATACTCTCATTTCCAATGTCGTAATGTCCTACTACATTAATAATTTGTTTACTTTGCATGGAATAATCAACATTGATAACCATCCATCTCTGTTGTACAATCCTATCACTGTCCCCATTGTAAATATAAATATATGGTTTACCCCATCTTTCATTCTGGAAATGATATACTCTTCTCTCCTGAATGTGCACTATACATGCTTCCTACACATAAATATCTGTAATCTGTGTGTCTTTACCTAAAATTACTGGTACCCCCCCCCCCTGCCACACACACACACACAAACACTCACCATACCCATAACTGGCACCCCCTATTTTAACTCTATCCCCTGCTTGCGCCCACCCCCCTTGCCAACCCATCTTCATTCCATGCATGGTTGTCCCCACTGGCACCCCTATTTTCACCCCTGCTTGCCCTCCCCCTCCCCCTCCCCACTCCCCCTGGCCACCCTGACTTCATTCCATGCATGGCTGTTCCCACCCTTCCCTAAAAAACACTGGCACCCCCTATTTTCACTCTACCATCCATCCACCATCCAGCTCCCAGAGAACACCCCCCATGAGACCGGGACCGCTACCTCATGGAGAGAGGAGCTATTGATCGAGCACACTGGAGAGTATCATGCAAAGGGTAACCATGATTGCCCCCACACTGAGTTCTTAGATGTAAGCTTCAATATTATCTTCTCACTTATTTTCACAGTTATTTGACATTCTATAAGGATCATACTGAATTTAAAAATTGCAGGTTTGAGAATAATATCTTTCAAATGGTCCAGATATTACAGTGATACATGCTTTCTGAAGTACTTTGTGACGCATATATGATTTTCAATTGCTTTTTAAGGAAAGTTTTAAACTTTATAATGATGTCATCAAAGTGCAGAATGGGTAAAAAAAATTTTTAAAGTGAACAGTTTTGAGCATTATGAGAATAAGAATTGGTAACAGTGGCAAAGTTGATTGGTATGTTCTGGTCTGTTTTAATGAATGACTGAATATCCAGTCCTTGAGCTACATGTATGTTGAGAATGAACATGCAACAAGATTGATATGAAAATAAACATGAAGTAATACCTCAACAACAACTAAAAAGAAGTTCTATGTCAGCTCATGCTTAGATGGAAATAATAAATCCCAAGTTTAAAAAATCGTACCATTTTTTAAAATCTATACCATAGTATCTTAAATTAGTTTGATTTAAAGTTACAGTGTATTTGTTACCCATAATATTAAAAGGAAAAGCATGAAAAAAGCTCTCTAAATAGCATCTCATTGCTCCTCTCTTTGCCTCTTCACCCCTCTTGGTACCCTCATCTTGCGCCCATGCATACAACCCCCCCCCCCCCCATCCCACTCACTCCTTCCAGAACTGCTACCCATCATGCGTTTGTGAAGACAGCCACAACAATACCTACACCTGCCTGCGCAACCTGGCCGATCACGTTAACTCGGTGTACTGTGAATTCAGTGATTCGGAGGTATAGCACTAGATGCATGCCATAGTGTGGGGCTTTTATTGTAAAGGGGGGATACCTTTCAACAAAAACACTGCTGAGGATTATGAAACTGCTCCGACCAAACTTTATTGAACAAAATCATGTAAAAGTTGATTTTGTGTTATCAAAACCAGATCTCACTTTCACTAAAAAGACATTTTAATGGAGATATTTCAACCTGAATTTAGTAATATATCCTAGATGGATATGATGTGATCACATGTAATATCACTTCTGTCGTTGTAGTTTTTTCCTCATTCTAATTGATGAAAGGTATTTCCTCTGGAACATTGCTCCAACTAGTCCACTTTGTGTTTCTGTGTGTGGTTGTGGATCCACAATGAGTGCTGAGCATTGGACTTGTATGAAACAACTTTGCCACTGATATATATCTCGAAGCAATCTAAGAAGCTAGATTATATTGTTTTTGCATCAATAGGTGTGGTTCTTTGTGATGAGATCAAAGAAAGCAGCCTCAGCATGCATTATAAATTGGGTGATTTTGGGGTTACTTACATACAGTTAACTGTTTTATTGTAAGTCTGGTGATGTATGATGATGATGATGCATGAAATAAAATGCATCATATCCCATATATTTATGATATCAGGAAAGTGTTATTTCAACAGTAGCTCAAACTGCATCGCACTAGACAGATATATATTTTATCCCCCCCCCCAAAAAAAATGAAGTATTTCAGATCAGTGAAAAGAGTGGTTTGTTTGCAATTCATAGATTTGGAATTGAAGCAATAAAGTTTTGTATAGGGGCAGGCTCAGCACTGATTGTGGACTGTAGATGGGCTTTGTGCAGACATTCTCTACTCTGTTTTACATAATAAAACTCCATTTCATCCTTCTAGTCGTGCTTTCCTTCGTGCGTGTGTGAGGACGCCAGAAATAACACATACCTCTGTCTGCGCACGCTCATAGCGGGGTCCGATTATACCTACTGCAATTTTGCTGACTCAGAGGTTAGAAAAAACATGCTTTACAAATTCCTATAAGCAGAAAAAAAGGCGCATGTTTCATAGAACTGATTGAATAATTGGAACTTGACTTTCCCCATTTGAGCAGACTTGCTATCCAAGCTGTGTTTGTGAAGATGGATGGAACAATACCTACTTGTGCCTTAGGACCCAGGTCGATACAGATGACTTCATCTACTGTAACTTTGCTGACACAGAGGTAGTATATACATGACAAAGCCGGGCTTGGGTGGATAGATAGGGAAGCTTGTCTGAAACTCCTCCATGGAAAGCCCTACAATATGGGAAAATTATATTTACAAATCAGGCACCCCGCTGATATGTTTTGTGTAAATATGAAGCGAACAAATTTAGATTGATTGTAGCTCTTAATTCCTCTCTTAATTGGTACAAATGGAGGGGTTTCTTAATAAATAATGAAATTTGTTGTGTTTTGGAGATATTGTTTGTTGTTTGGTATGTAACATTGTTCATTGTTACATGCTGTGTTTAAAAAAGTAGTTTAAAATGAAACCAGAAGAATGGCAGGTCTATGAAACTGCAAAATTAGGCACAATCACCGGAGCAAGTTATTAACTCTTTGTTATATTCAGTGTAGAGGAGAAATAAGTATCTATCACAAGTTGTCCCCTCAATGCATTTCAGCCCCAAACTCCCGACTCAAGACACAAGGAACATATTGCTTTAAAAGAGTACCAAAGAGGTATTTCGTGCACAACATACACTTCCCCCTAACATATTGCGTAACAGTTATCATTATGATTAGAACAAAAAGAATTACCAGATCAAGTTACTTTTTTAATGACAACCCCCCTCCCCCTCTGTATTTCTACCAAAGGTCTCTAGTGTTGACTCTGATTGTTTTGAAAAATATTGTACATTTGGGATAGGCTACCGCACCCCATTCATCTTTTTGTGAATCAAGAACATGGCAATTAGATGTTGGCCCTCTCTCAGAATGAGTTGCAATTTACCTAAATCAATCCCAATTCCAATCTCTGTTCTCTGATCGACAGAGTTATGATTGATATCAATTGGAAGTCAAGTTGCGACCAATCGCAATTCTTTCTGCAACAGGGCCACAGTACCTTGCCAGCCAGGATATGGGGCCATGAATCTGAAGTATTGTTAGCTCTTCAGTCATGTTTTATTCATGTATTTTGAGTCCAGTTTGAGTAGGTCCCTTTGGAAGCTTTGAATCAATGACAGATTACTTGGATGTGATCGCTGATTAAACTAATCACATGTAAAAAGTATAATAGCAATATTACAACTTAGGGCTTGCTATCAATTCAACTTGATCCTATAAAATGGGACTACCCTTGTAATATGAATACATTATTATATTTTGCAGTATTTGGGGAGTTGTATTGGGTAATGTTAAAAAGTAATAATGATTATTTCTCTCGGAACCCTCTTGAAAAGTGATCTTGTTTACACGTTCACACATGTCAGTAGAGAGTTTTAGATTGACAAGACATGATCAATTGTTCATCACAGCGAGTGAGATTTGAAGTGGACAAGAGTGGGATTTCCCTGCTGAGCATAAAAAGAATATGTCCGTATCCACATCGTGTCGATCTAAAACTTTTTATTGAATAGATCAGAACTGCACAGTGCAACTATTTGACTAATTCACCTCTTTTTTCTCATTTTTGTTCATACAGAACTTCCAGGAATTCTACAATATGACCTCTGACCCACATCAGCTGACGAACATAGTGAAGAAGCTTGACCCTAAGTTTGTCACTTCTCAGAACGAGAAGCTGATCGTTCTGAGCATGTGCCAAGGCCCATCTTGCCGTCAGTTAGTCCCACCACCTAAAAGCAGCAACGTCATCGTGGACGCAGTGTGAAGGAGGCCACACATAGGTGCTAGACATTACTTTTAAATGCACATATCAATATTTTTGAGCTGGAGAGAGTGAACGAATGCGCTCACTTTCTGTGAATTGTATGGGTAAAAAGTCATGAGATATGCTAGAACTTTGTTCAAAGTATCATATTATTGCGCTAGAAAAAAAGCTGAATTTGAATGATGCTATGTTTGGGGGTTTATTATTCATATTTGATGCTAGTGTTAATAAATTGTCTATCCAAAATCTTTAGTAATGTAGCATCTCATGTACATGGATACAGTATGTGTGGGAGGATATCGGGAATTTTTTTTACTCATGAATGTATTGCTTTATATGGCAATGTATATTTTGGTTGAAAGAAATATATTTTACAAATCTGAGGTGCAAACAAATATGTTTATATTCTTTGTTCAGCATGTAAGCAAAGTTGGAATACATAGTTTTATTAGACCTAAGTCTAAGTCGGTGAAACTGACAATCATATTGTTCACATGTGTAATTAATTGCTTTGAGCAAATATTAGATACATGCAGCTACAAGAAGTAGGAGTAGAGGAATTTAGAAAAGTGAAATATTTGTAGATATCGACAAGTCCTTATAACATATCCTGAAATACTCATGTACTCTCATACTCTCATACACCTATCAGCATCACTGAAACACACAATGTTTTATGTGGCCCAGATCACTCAAACTTGATGCAATGTTGCATTGTCTAGTCACATACAAAGTGTTGTGTGTGTTTATGTTACAAAATGGGCTCTGTGTATAAGAAAATACCACAAAATTGGCCGGGTTGTTTGCAACCCCGCTAAACATGGCAGTTGGAAGAAACTTCCGTATATGATACATAAATATGATGAAGATACATTGGGAGCATAATGTCAAAAGCGAGTTGTGTTGGTCTGTCAACACATTGGTGCAGATATTGTGCTACTGCTCAGCTGTTGACAACCATGAATTATTGTGCTATGGTCAGGGGGCTCATTGAAATGTGTGTTCAAATGACAGATACATAGTGCAACCCCTAGATTACCTGATCAGCACTGGTACTTGCATGTCAAGCTTGAATTGCAAATGAATGCAAAATCACAGCAAAGTGACCCCTTCCAAACATCCACAGTAAAATAGAGATAGTGAGAGTTTTGTCCTAATAAGGTATGTTATAATGGGCGTTGGCTCGAAATGTTTTGGTTACCAATATCTAACCTTAACAATATTTAGGTGAAAATATGTGAGAAATTTGTTAAGAAAACCACTTGACATATCAAAGCACTTCCTTTATCCTGTTTAAAGTGTACAGAGAATGGTTCCCCCATCATACATTTGTTCTTGAATCATGGACTATATTACTGGTTGTGTGTGAAGTACGTGTAGATTTATGGCAAAATGGGATCTTTGCACAGGCAGTTTTAAAGTGTGATCGCATCGGAAAGGAGATGATTATGCAGTCATATCAGTGTAGTATCTGATTTGTAGTCTAAGTAGAAGAAGCAGTAGTGTTAGGGTTAGCAACTTTAATATGATTCAATATTTTATACTTTATCTTACACAAGTATTCATATGCGCTTTACTTTGCATCCAATATCACGAGCTACATTCATGTGTGTTTGTGTATCCTTTGGCAAGACAAGTCCCCTAATGTTCTTAGCATACAAGAATGGCTAAAACCTAGTGTAATGGAACCTTAACTGCACTTGAATTCTATTTTCATTCAACTTCTTCTATGTTTCCACAGTTATTAAAAGTGCAGAGTTTCATTTCCTCTACTCAGATAAGAGGATGTGAGTGCTTTCAATGGATCTGAATTGTAGCCACATGAAGTCTGCACTCTACATAGGCTTGACAAGCTCATGTCTGACACCATATCAGTACAATTTTGTGCTTAGTACAAGGCATAGCAAGGCACACATACGCATTTGCATGTTAATTGCAGGAAGCAGCTATTTAGAGTTCCATATTGATGTGTTAGTTGCAAGAAGAGACTAACAAAAGAAACAAGCTGCTGTGTTTATTACACAAGATGGCTGGCAAAATATACATACTGCTGTGTGTATTACAGGAAGCAGCTAAAGCAAAAAATTATATTGATGTGTTAATTACAGGAGGGCTCTGTACTGTAGCTCAAAGAGTATCCATACTGTTGTGTAAATTGCAAGGGGTAGCTATCGAAAGATACTGCTGTCATTATTACAGGAGGTAGCTTGGATTGATAACATAAACATGAGATAGGTCGGGGACATCTCGCTTTATGCAGTACAAGAGGTGGTGGCCATGTGCTCTGTAATTCCAGGAGTCACTCATTCCTGTCAATTCTTGATTCTGCAGCGTACCCCAGAAGCAATTTTTTTAGAAGTCTGAATATGGTTCTCTCTTGGCATTATGCAACTACTTTTTGAATACACATGTAGTGGCATTATCATTCTTTCAAGTTCCTTTTGTCATGTATTCCTATATTTTCATTGTACATGTATAATACTTTCACGTTATTCACTCTGTTCTTTTTGTGGTATTATGTAGGGAGATTGTTTTTATATTCATGTGTTTGTAGATGTATTACAAAGATAGTTGAAAAAGGAGGTTATAGTGTAGGAGTAGGCTTCATGTCATGCCCTCAAGTGCAATCACTTTTCTTTATAAAATTGAAAATTCACAAGGAAAATTATCTCAAATTTCTAGGTGTACTAGAGCTCTTATGTGTTTGTTTTAGAGGCTTGGACATCTTGACATACAAAGTTCTATCTATGTTTATGTGTGTGTGTGTGTGTGTGTGTGTGTGTGCGCGCACGTGCGTGTACGTGCGTGTGTGGCTGTGTGTCCGCATTTTTAATACTGTATGACAGCAAGTATATCTAATTGTATTAGGATATTTTTGTAGTTTGTTTCGTTTTGACCACCTATTTGTAGCTCTTTGGTTTTAAGGAAAGAGGCCTATGTAGTGAAGACTTTTGCTAACAATATGATTTTCATCAGATGTGTATCCTGTATGTAGCAGAAACTGAAGGCTTTAAAACTAGTGTGTGCAGTATTTTCCCCCATGTTATGTTTGTGTGGTATTTTCCATGATGAAATATGACACACTGTGTGGAAAGGATGTACATGTATAGATAGATGAACACATTTTTAGGTGGGGAATGCATAAAAATATACCGTAATGTAGAACTAGCATACATTGTGTAAAAAGAAGAGAAATTGCCGCATGCAAGACTTTCAAATGTACTCTACCTACATGTATGTACCTAATGTATAAAATCACAGATTACACATTTTGTTTGGAAGATCTGTACTTTGATACATGTACATGGATATGATTCAATGGTATGTTGTGTTTAGCGTGTAGAAACAATGAGTAGAAACGGTCTTATGCAAGACTTTAAAGATGTACTGTGATGTATGTGTAAAATGTTTGTGTTTCTTCTTCTTTATCTGTGTCTGTATATGTGTGTTTGTCATTGCTTCCTCCTCCTGCCAACCCAGAAAGAAAGTATTGAATCAATAATGATTATACACAATTTAATTCTAACAAGTCATGCTTAATGCTTTATGTAACATACTGGTATCAAACATATGCATGTAGCTGCTTCTTGCGATATATTTAAAATCGTACATGTATACACATTTCATATTTTTTCAAGATTTTAAAGGGCGAAGACATTAGAAAGAAGATAAGTTTCCATCGAGGGGCTGACGTACCTGTATGAGATCCTTTGCACTTGTTACCCCCTGAAAAAATGTGTACATATCACCTATATTGAGCATGTAATACATGTACATGTATATGAATTAAAGTGCTTGCACATACTGTTACACAGACTGTAATGTTTGATCTTGTTGTGTAAAAAGTGTGAAATGTGTTTGGTGTGGCAGTGTGGTCTATGTATTAAGTTAAAGTGGAGAAGAAGTAGATATTGCAACAGAAGAGAATGGAGAATTCTTGGACCAGTCAAATACCAGATTCTCCAGGGGGGTGGTCTGTATGCTAGGGGTCTGGGAAACCATTTTGCCTCTAAATAAGGTCTAGATACCCAAACTATGAATAAGCAAGTTTTCAAGACTGGACCCCAATTCATGCCATAACAAATGCCTATCTTAGCAAGCAAACAAACGTTGAGTTAACCGTGTGCACTAAATATGGACTTAAAACAGTTCACACCATGACCCTTGGTCGTGCTTTTTAAATACACTAATGACACACAGGTGAATCGTGATTACTCTTTATCCCATTTTGTTCATAAGTAACAAACAGAACTTTTGTTCTAGTGCGTTTTTTGGCCCCACACAACAAGGGTTGAATAAAATGTGTATCTTCCCGCAAACTAACCTAACAATGCGTGAATGCAAACCGATCCCATGAAACCAAAATAACTCCCCTGAAAGACCATGCATGAGCACGCTGGTTTCGTTTGCTGGCTGAGCAATCCTCTTGCAACCTCTGAGCATTTATCTTCGTAGGTATTTTGGTTATCTTCGTCGGTATTTTGGTACTATGACGTCAGAGGCGACGGCGGCTCACTGTCGGCACGTAATGATAGGTAGATTGGTACTTCTCACGCTCGACTGGGCCTGTGGGCATGTTTGTTTCACTCTTACATACAGTCTTTGTATTTTCACCATTCTTAGACCATTGCTGGGTCTAAGAACACGATCATATCTCTCCTCTCCCCCCCCCCCCCCCCTCTCTCTCCGCCTCTCTCTCTCTCTCCCTCCCCCCCCCCTCTCTCTCTCTCTCTCTCTCTCTCTCTCTCTCTCTCTCTCTCTCTCTCTCCCTCTGTCTTTCTCTCTCTCCACTCTAAAAAAATGACTTAAGGCAACATTATTGAGCCACTCGGTCACCGAAATGATCGTTCTGGAGGTCATGTGACCGAAACCACAACCGGGATTCAATAGGGAAATCCCCGACCCAGTATTGATGACGACATTGAAAAAAAAAGTCGTGTTATGTCAAAAAGTAGTTTTGAGAGGCAGACGAGCAGTATGATGGATGAGACAAAGAGAGGAGGAAGAGAGAGAGAGGGAGGGAGAGAGAGAGAGAGAGAGAGAGAGAGAGAGAGAGAGAGAGAGAGAGAGAGGGAGAGAGAGAGAGAGAGAGAGAAAGAGAGAGGGGCGGGGGGTGGTAGTGGTTAATTTGCTCATCCTGAACCCAAGAATGCATGCCAGTAGGAACGTGCATGTCCAGCGGTGGCCTAAAGTCTTTAAAAATCAAGTTTGTAAACTCAAGTTTGATCAAGTCTATATCTCACTGATTGTCTTGTAATGGGAATGTCTACCCCTTTTTCATTACGATGATACCAAATATGTAATGATTATACAATCCGGCAATGTGCGGTACATCAGAACTTGGGGCGGGGTCAAGAGAGAAACGTTGTAAAATGTACGCCATCTATCATAATTCATGCTGGGTGGCCTGTATTCCATGAGGTTATACATCCATGACTGTCAACTTATACAGAATTTGAAACTGATATCTCAATTTTGACCAGTTACATTGTTGTTATTTATGTTCTGTCATCACCGTGTTTTATATCACTATAGTACGCCTTTGCATTGGTATACCATTTATAAACTCTCTTCTTCAAAGAACGGAAGGTACGCTTTATTAAAATAAAAGTAAATTTGGGGAATTTCAACATTGGTTGTTTTCTTGCTCCATATCCTGATGTTTAACCCGTTCAATGTTTACATTATCAGAACTATTATGGGAGTATTGTTACGAGAAATAAACATTTTTAAAATAATACAAAAGTAGTGATGACAGGACAGTAATACGAGATATATCATTTATGAAACCCGAGTTTCCTACTTGTTTTTGAGGGGTTTATGCGCTTGTACATCAGCATGATTACGCTCGACTCGCTCAGGAAACTCACATTATATTCACTAAAGATATACTGTCTGTATTTATCATATAATGAGTGAAAGAGAGTGAAAGGAAGGGAAACATAATACAGTTTTATGTTTCATTGTTGCCATTGTCTGGTTCTATACGTTCACACGGTCTTATGTGCACTCAAGCTAAGAAAGAATACGAGTACGCCACACAGTTTATACAGTGTTCACATAATGGGAATTCCCCTTTTGGCGTTGTGCAACAGCAGTGAGTTTCGGGGAGTTCTCTTCCTATTGTATGTGTGTGTGTGTGCTTAACAATCACCGACTCAACAGTACGGCAATGACGGGGTCGTAATCTTCCTATCAAATATTAACGTGCGTTTCGTTTTGTTTGTTAGGCGAGAACTTACGTTCTGCTTGCAAATGCGCAAGTTATGAACAGTTCAGGAACTGCAGGCGATATGTTCAGATGATGTGTTCTTCTTAGCATAGGCAGACTAACTCCAATATACTCCTGAAAGGTGCATACACTCACCTAGATATTCGGAAAGTATATGACTGGATTGGATTACTTCACAAGGACTACCGTTTATTATTTAAGAAGTAACAATAAGCTTGACGTACTGTACTGTTTGCAGTCGCAGTGAGTATTTTCTTTGTGAACATTCGTGACGTGGTTATTGCGACGATGACTTTCATTATTTTATGATCATGAGTATGTGTGATGTTCTGGAAATACAATATTCAAGTCAGCAGAATGTTGACAAGCAGTAAGAATTTCACTTCACGTATATAACTGAAACTGTGCTGCCAAGAACATGCATGATTGCACACAAAGTCTTATTATATTGTTCATATATGCTGACTAATTGAATTCTTGTTTTATTGTTTTTTAATCAATTCCATAGTAATATGTTATATATTTAAATGATTTAAATGATCTTTCATGTTTGTTGACTACATTAGATCGATGGGCCACGATGAAAGTCGCATCCATTTTGCCTTTACTGCTCGCTGTTATAGCTGTTACAGCTGAAACGAATGTAACTTCTGCTCGTCAAGACGCACAAGGTAATATCAATAATCCTCCTTCATCTGCGCAGTGTACTCCTAGATAAACAAATATGAAAATAAAATCTTACTTGTGTAATTAATGCGGCGTTTCATCTCACACCGACCACCTTCCCATTCCCATATACAAATATTTTTGTATAACTTTTACTGTTTTAATAATAATGTTAAAGGGGTCCATGCAGTTAACAAGGTTTGCTTCTTTGGACACCTACACAGTCTCAGTTTATTGTATCATTTCAATATGGCAGAGTATGCCAACATTTGATTTGATGTACGTTTTCAATGTATGTAATGTACGTGTACTATTGTGTGAGCTATGGAAGAAATAAATTACCAAGGTGACAACCTTTTACAGAATCTATCTGAAAAGTATTTTTAAGCTCTTCGGACAACACTTATATTTTTTAATTTGTTACTTTTTATGAAAATCATATTTATAGGGCCTGCTTTGCATTAAAACTTAGAAACCAGCACCGTCGTGACTTAAGTACTGAGATGAGACTATTATAAGTGATAATTCATACTCTTTAAGCATTTGAAGCTTGCGCGAAGTTACGAAGTGTCGTCTTCAGGCAGCAAATACAAGTGTGTTTGTTTTTTATTAGCGTTCACAGTAATTTACTCAAGTTCAGTGCTTTCATACAATGCGATTCACGAGAGCTATAATGGTCTCGCCATTGAATATTTATGCGTGTTTGTGTGTGTTTGTGTGTGTGTGTGTGTGTGGTAAAGTGAGAGATATTATGTGTGAGATATTATGTGTGAGTGTGTATTAGAGAGAGAGAAAGAGAGAGAGAGAGAGAGAGAGAGAGAGATTAAGTGTGAGTGTGTTTATGTGTGTCCGTGTATTTCTTCCTTTCATTAGAAATGCATTTTTTTCTTTCCTCTGTTTATTTGACACAATTATTTTTTTTATATTCAATTTTAATTATTTGTTTCATGATTGGAGGAATGAAAATCACTTTTAAATGTATGTAAATGTTTATAAGAGAGAGAGAGGGTGTGTGTGTTTGTGTGTGTGTGTGTGTGAGAGAGAGAGAGCGCATACATGCGCGTGTGTGTGCGTGTGTGTGTATATCTTTATGTTTTCTTTCATTAGAACTTTCATTAGAACTATTATCTGTTTATAAATACGTTGTTCACATTTTGATACACTGTGTTTATGTTAATGTATAAGCAATTGTAAATGTTGTATGAACATCATTTGCACGAATACAATTTCCTTAAAGAAAGTATATCCATGCATATAAGAGAGAGAGAGAGGGGGGGGGTGTAGAATTTTTGTGATTGTATAAGAGGGAAAGTGGGAGCTTCCCAAATTCCAGCCATTAATTATTGTAACACTTTGTAACCTCGCTCCTAATTTGGCATTAATCCTGACAACAGCAGACACACTGATTGACCCGCGCTCGAGCTGCAATGTGCCGGGGTACAACTACGATAAAGGTACTAGAACTCCACCACTCTCAACCATTGATTCCCTTAGATTTCTAACGCTTTCTGCGCCAGACAAAACACGGCTCTATGGGACTTGAGTGTGTTTCTTGTGAATATAATCCGTTGTGGTATACGCACAGAATTAATTGCTCTTATTTAGCCAGGGTGGTAGCACATCTAACATCTTGCCATCCACGGCGGGGCTCAGGGTAAACTACAATGCTAAAATTTACAATTAAAATGACTTGTGAAAGATGATATTTTACACACTTATATGCGTATAAATTATGAGATTATGGAAATGATAGGGGAAAGCAGAAAAGCACCAAACAAATGCATTGGGGTTAAAAAAAAAAGAGGAGAAAATGCAATGTAAACGATCTTCACAGCATCACGGGGAATCTGAAATAAATGGGAACAAAAATAGCAAGACTTCAAAACGGCATAACATAATTGAAATGTATCAGAGATTATGTGTGCCTTTTGCCTCAGAATATGTCTTGATAGCTTGAAAGGCTTTCCTCGGGTAAACTCTGATAGTTCATTAATCGTATTCTCGTTTCTTATACAGACAGTATCAATGAGTTTGAAACTGATAAATTCATCGGTCTCCATAAAAGAGAAGGCACGGTGAGTACATTATGGCCATTATATTCTCTTTTCTTCTGAGCTTTCTTTAAACTATATGAATACGTCATAATGCCTCTCCCATCCGTTAATCATGGTGCATCAAGTACCCTTTACGATTTCCCGACGTACCTCGATCCGTAGACAGAAATAATGCCTGTACTTTTTTATTGATATTTCAATATCAGAACCTAGATTATTAAAGCATATATTGATAAATTGACTTTCCTATGACCTTGGGCCTATGACCATCGACATTATGTACCAATCGTCACACACGTACCCTTTGTGTCACTCCGTCAATCGAAGTGCCCCCGCCATATTTTACTCAACAGTAGTAGTAGTGTGTTCTGGTAACATTATTCCCCAATCCCATCCTCACTCCTCCTAAGAAGGAAAGAAGTCAGAGGAGCTATGACGTCATTAGGGCATCGTATGTGTTTCCAGACATAGTTGTTAACAGACTGGGTTGTGTCCATGCATCTCACAGCCTAGTACCTAGGCTAGGATGGCTGCTCAACAAGCATTCTTGTAAAGCATCTCAACACTGTCTTGTTTGAATTATCTTGGGTTAAGTGATGTTTACCTACAGTCTGGGTTGTGTCCATGCATATCACAGCCTAGTGTCTATAGGCTACAGCTATCCCTGACCCAAAATAAACGAGCAATGTATAGGCCTACCAAATAAAAGAATTGTTTACATTTTGTTATATACACTTTTTTTCAAGTATGATCAATTTGGAGTCAACTCCGAGTTTCTATTTCTTAACATTTCTTTACATTATCATTAAAAACGTTTTATTCCTAATCCTTTCGAAGGTCACGAAATGCTCGCGCAACATTCGATGGAAAAGCTTCGCTCTAATCCACTCATTCCAAAAACCACTTTTGTACATGGCGATGGCCGTAGACGAAGACACGGGAACTACAGTAGTCGTGAAAGGCTTTTCATCAACAGAGGAGGCAAGAGATGCCGTGGTAGAAGCTGTCTTTGACCGCATGAGAGTTCTACAGCTAATTTCAGGTACCGGTAGTAAACCAAGGAGAATTTAATTGTTAAATACATCTTATACGTGTATACCGTATACGTGCATATCCTTATGTAATCGATCGATCGATTGATTGAAAAGACTGAAGAAACCGTTGATAGGTCCCTCGATTACCGCCCGACAAAATGAGGACACGAGGCCATCTGGTGTGTGGTTGATGGTACTTTATTATGTAGGAGAAAAAAAAAAACCCTAGTTATGTGGCGGACCTGCTTGCGACCTAGGACATGAGGTCGAGCACTGGGTTAGAGTTTGTAGTGGCTTGGGCAATACTGTACAAGTATGCCACGTACTGGACGGCCTTGTCACGTACTGATGGGACGGCCTTGGTACGGACAAAAACAAGGACAACCACTCTCGCTGGCTAGTAAGATGCAAGTGACGCTAACGCGCCTACCCGAACGGGCCTTGCCAGACATAGCTACTTTGCATACATCGGCGAAACAATTTTACTAACATTAAAATAAAGAGTGAAGAGTCACTACAGCTAAAACGTACATGGAAAAATACTGAACATGAAAATAAAGAGTGAAGAGTCACTACAAGACCAAAATCTAGAAAGCACCTGAAATGCTAAAAAAAAAAAAACAGTTTAAGTCGTTGACCCTAAATCATCGCATTTCCATGAGCTAAAAACACTTACCACTCAGTTCCCATAAGCTAAGGGATCATCTAACCCTGCATGTACACATTTTAAACAGCCGCGCCATGTCGTGTTCCCGCCTACCCGAGCGGCCTGGTGAACCTTAATGGTCTCTGCGCGGCAGGTTCGACCGTGGGCACATGTACCGTCTGTGGCTTCGCCTGCTCCGTCCCGGGCTCACGGATGGTGGGCAACGCCCTTCTGTCATGTTGCGGGGGAGACGATCGGGCCGATGGCGGTTTCAGTGGCACCATTCCGACCTGCATTGAAGGTAAGGCCTGGTATGATAGATGAGTATGATGAACGAGGAAGATAAACCAAATGCTGATAACTTTACTTACGCATTTTATATGATATAATGATGCTCTTTGCGAAGGCATCGTTACAACTCACACACACACACACACACACACACACACACACACACACACACACACACACACACACACACACACACACATACACACACATACACACACAAACACACACAAACACACACACACACAGGCCTACACACATACAAACAGAGAGGGGAAAGAAAGATGTGTGGAGAAAGAGGGGGAGAGACGCGCACATGTTATATTTATCTAAACACAACAAAAAAGTAAGTCTCCCCCCCCCCCCCCCCCCCCCCCCCCCCTAAGCAAAATAGTGTAAGTTTGGATCGAAGCAGTTTTGAGCAATATAATTTGGCAGGAATGTTTTTTTAACTTAACGATTAACTTTCGTGTGAAAATCGCATAAAACTAAAACTCCCAGTCACGCATGAGTGAGCACACATTAAAGGCAACATTGTCACTTTCCAAAAGTCACAAGGGTAATTTTGAGATTGTCTCACATGAATTTTTAATTAATTCCATTTCTGGTGCATAATTTATGTCCTTTCATTGTTTATCATTCATCTCTGGATGTACTAACACCTATCCCAACACTTAATCCATTGTTCTGGTTGAGTGAGCACCGTTTAAAAAATACTCATCCCTATTGAGTTTGAAATTTTTAAAAACCCTTCATTTTCGTGAAAAAAATGAAACTCTAGATATTTTGACAACATAACCTATTATTTGAACATAAGAAGTCATTTTCGTGTCATAGTTGAGTGAATACACTTTAAAAACAGCACAAGAAATGCCGAAAATGTACTGTTGAAATGGCTTTAATAATCACCCTTGTGAATTTTGAAAAAAGACGATTTTGCTTTTAATGTGTGCTCACTCAAGCATGACTGATTGGATTAATGTGATTTTCACACGGAAGTTAGTCA
The DNA here is from genome assembly GCA_963669155.1 of Arbacia lixula. Classification (NCBI taxonomy): domain Eukaryota; kingdom Metazoa; phylum Echinodermata; class Echinoidea; order Arbacioida; family Arbaciidae; genus Arbacia; species Arbacia lixula. Next base: position 26,377,744 of record OZ022576.1, on the reverse strand, counting down.
ATAAGTTAAGAAACCATCCTGCCAAATTACTTTGCTCAAAAGTTATGCCATTTTGCTTAGGGGGGTGGGGGGAGACTTATTTTTTTGTTGTGTTTAGTTCAGATGAACATCATTTAACGATTTGGAAGGATGAACAAATACCTAATTTGTTGAACTTAGCTCGTCGTCCACATTATGCAGAAAGATGCATTATTATCATTATTATTATTATTATTATTATTATCATCATTATTATTATTATTTTGCGCATGCTTGCATCATTATGACATTGATGTTAGGCTTCATTCATTTCATGTTGTTCTATATATATCATGTTATACATCAATATTTGACTAACGAACACTGTAGTCTAGCCACTAAAATCATGTGATTGTCCCTTCCAATCAAGGCGGAGCTTCTACGACTCATGCTACCAGTACCCATGGACACGTGTGCACCGTGAAAGGGTATCAAACTGATCAAGGTTGGTATATGAACGTATACTGTTGCGTGTACTTGTCTTTCTCGTTTGCCTTCTTGTTTGACTGCAAGCTCTAACGTCATTATGTCACCGAGGAATGCAAACAAATCACATCGAGTAGCATTAATTTTATCTAGCACAATACGGGCTAACTAAGTAAAATAATAGGACGTTAATTAATCAATCAATCAACATTTTAGTAAGGTAGGCCAACACACTTATAAATGAATACGCTCATTATGCTCCTCCCCCCCCCAAAAAAAAAAAAAACCCCATCTCTAATATTTGTATAAGGATTTTTGTGATATTACCATACAGCCAGCATCTTAACCTTTTAATAATGACATTTTCTGCTGCGTGGTCAGATAGTCAGAATTGTTGTGGCGGCGACATGGAGAAATCAACAAAAAAGGACGAAAGCAAAATATAAAATGGCTTAAGGGAAAGGAAATGAATAACAGTAAAAATCAAGAAAACAAGGCTGACAATGGATTTTTCCCTTCGTACTTTGTGCAAATACCCGTCTACCAACCTCCTGGCGTTGTATAAGTTACTGAGAAAGCGAGCAGCACAATCTTGATACAACGATCAATCAAGGATTTGGGGGATTAAAGTGTATCTACTTTATAAAGAATGAGTGGAAACTGCGAGCTCATATGACAATATTTTTTTCCTTGCAGATTCAATCTGGAGATTCAATGTAAATGCAGCAATCGCTTTAGATAAAAAATCAGGCACGGTGAGTAAACGCGCATACACACGCGCGCGCACGCACACACACACTCACACACACACACACACACACACACACACACACACACACACACACACACACACACACGCACGCACACACACACACACACACACACACGCACGCACACATTGATACGGTAGCTTGTATATTTTCTTAGTGTTTTTGTTTTTAAAAAGGTTCGCCATGCAAGTTTGACTTATTATTGTAAGAAAAAAGAGAAAACTCTATAAAAAAAAAATTACCTGCAATAAGATTGGCCAAAAACTTAGCAAAATGCAGGCACATCGTAAGAAAGTTGTAATTGTGTTATATTTCTATTAGCACTGAATTATTAACCTTCCAGGACAACTCCATTGCATTGGTTTGTAATGACGTACTGTGCATAACTGATTTGTCTGGTGTACCTAGAACATTCCTAGTTGGACTTCAGATCACAGAATATAGCGATTTAGATTTTGAAGCAAAATAATTTGCTCATAATATCTTATGTTTCTTCTTTTTTTTAAACCTTTGCCAATTTGTTTTTCGATATGTCGATGCTTCTTGATTGTTAAGGTTTAATTCCCTGCATGGCATTTTTATGATAGCTATTACAGTAGTCTAGGTTCTAGGTTGTGAGGTGCATGGACACAACCCAGTCTGTTAACAATTGTGTCTGGTAACACAGACTACGCCCTAATGGCGTCATAGCTCCTCTGGCTTCTTCCCCTCTCGGGAGGAGCGAGGATGGGATTGGGGCATAGTCTGTGTTATCAGACATAGTTGTTAACAGACTGGGTTGTGTCCATGCACCTCACAACCTAGTCCATATAGGCTACTATTACAGTCACAGTGTCAATGTGCAGACCAGGGAAGGACCAGTTCAAAAAGTACCATCCACATTTTTGTTTTCTTATCTAGGTTCAAAGGTGCGAGCGAGACATCGATTGGACCGCCCATGGTCGCATCAGGACTATCACAGAGTACGTCTATGATGCCATGGTAACCGATCGTGAGACCGAGCGAAGTGTTGTCTTCAAGTCCGAAGCGACCATGTCTGCTGCGCGGGCTCGGGCAATCAGTGCCATATTTGATGACTTGGCAGTGGCCGGTCTGGTGACAGGTGGGTCAGAGCTACTAAGACTAGTCTCTGCATTACATAATTGCATGCAATATAAATACGAATATGATACATATATACAGAGGGATACAAATACAATATACAAGCTAATGAATGAATGAATAAATGAATAAGAAGAATGCTTGACTTTCCATTTTGTATCCTAATTTCTATTGACATTGCAGCTTCTTAAAGTATTGTTATATAGAATACATGAATAGTTTGTTTCCAAAAGGAGCCAAATGCACTTTGAAAACTGAAGGAAAAACAGGTTTCTAGCTTAATCTGACTTTGTACAGGAAACCAAACTGAAGATGTGACAATAGTTGGTCTTGCTCATTAAATTATTCTTGAATCCTTACTCTGCCAAAAGTTTTAATGTTCTTCACTCAATTTTAAGAAAAATGGATTTAGCGTTTTGGAAACATCTCCTCATATATAAATATATATATATCAATGTGTGTGTGTTAAAATATGATAAGCAACAGAAATATTAAGGGAATAGTGAGTGTAGCAATATCAAAAGCTCCTTCACAATGTTCCACATAAATAGAACACGGGAGGAGGAAGAGAAGAATGGGCCCTGCATTGATTTCCATACTGAGCACAACTAAGTTCCAACGTAGAAATATTTCTTTCATATTCAAAGATTGTGCCAATCATCAGTGTCGGCTAGCTAGCTAGAAAGAAGTAACCGAGGGGACTTCTCTACATGAAGACAGAAATTATTTAAAGCCAAATAACAAATCAATCAATTATTCAATTGACCATGTAATCATTAAATAGATCGTTCGATCAATCAATTAAACTGCCCATCCATCCTTTAAACGATCAATGAATTATCCAATTGATCAAACAATTTTTCAATTAATCACTCGACACATCAATATTTTGGATCGATCGATCGATTAACCAATTAATCAACTGATCAATCCCAACCCCAATCCAGCCGACCCGTGCCAGGTGCCATCCTACTCCTACCCTCTGATCAACATAGACGGGGCGTGCCCGCCGGGAGCTGTCATCGATGTGTGTACGGACTGCCAGTTTGCTTGTGCCAGACCGGGCACTACGCTCATAGGGAACCCGACTTTCTCCTGCTGTGGGAACATCACCTCCCCGTCCAAACTCCCTTATTGCTCAGGTAACTTTTAAGTTGAGCTAAAATGCAAGTCGTGTCACCGCTAAATGCCACAAATGTGTGATATTCGCTAGTTCAAATTAAACGACTAATAGCACTACTTTATAACGTAGTCATCAGAAAGGTATGTTTGTTTTCTTCACATTCAACAAGACATGACAATCAACCACACGTTGCGCACTGAAGTATTGAACATGGTGAATCGTTATGAGCTTGTTGTGTTGCAGTATACCTCAAAATGGTACGCATACGACATGACAACTATGGCACAATCAGAGGTGTTATTTGACACAATCTGATCAGAAGTTTATTTGAATAATGACTGTTCTAATCCCTGCACGGGTGGTCAGGTTAGAATCCCATCTTGAAAATTCACGCCCTTTGTTCCCGTAGATGAGCCCACACATCATACAGTGACTCCGACGGCTCGCGCCGCGTCGACGTCGGGTCATCCGTCACCATTGGCATCCGCATCGTCGTCGACCTCGGCAAAGCAATCGACCATCCGTCTCCAAACATCAACCAGCACTAGTAGATTGTACGATGTGACAACAGCGAAACACAACGTGAATGCTAGTAAAAGTGGTTAGTGAATATCAAATCAGCCTACACTTTACGTTTTTGAATAGATGTAAATGTTTGGAAACTTCCAACGCTCGTTATTTAAATTCCAAAATAGCCGCATTTAGTATAGACCTTAGCAAACAGGTGTAGTAGGCCTTCCATACACGCTGCAAGTACAATGAATGCGTAATACTGATATCTTTTCCAGCTTCAATTAGGTAAAATATATTTTGTTAAAAGAGAGAAATATTAGGATCAAATAAAAAGAAAAATGCTTATACATAGTTTTCCGTTGTAAAAGATCCGATGAATCTGAAACATTAATTTTGCTTAGTTCTCTCCAGAACTCGGCGTTGTAGTTATGAAGTAATGTAACATGATAAAAAACACCTTTACAGGAGAATGCTTTACATTTTGAACGTTATGATATGGTTGTCAGAATATTCCTGTTGTGAAATATTTTGCCATCGATATATCTTAGGTGTGTTGCAATACATAATATTCCATATCTTGCTACAAAGAGAAAGATATAGAGACTGAGAAACAGGGGTATGGGTAGGGCAAAAGATAGAGAGAGAGAGAGAGAGGGGGAGGGGGAGAGAGAGAATGGGGAGGAAAAGAAACAGATAGAGAGGGGGCAGAGAGAAAGAGAGGGTGGCAGAGAGAAAAAGAGAGAGAGGGTGTGTGTGTGTGTGTGTGTGTGTGTGATAGAGAGAGAGAGAGAGAGAGAGAGAGAGAGAGAGAGGGAGAAAAAGAGAAAGAGACATATATACAGATTGAGAATATTGCTTAAAACAAAACCAAGTAATGTAATGTCATGTGCGTTCCTTTCCCTCATTTTTTATCTTCAGGTGTGAACAATATGATATACCTGTGTATCCCTGTCTTCCTGGTGCTCATCGTTCTGATTGCCGTCGGTAGAAAGTGGATCTGTAAATCACAAAAGGTGCGATATAGATGACATAAACTAATCAAATAATTTACGATGGACTATTGTCTCTTCCTGTTGGCTTTCATTTATTTCCCTAGTAACATAATGGAATCATTTACAATGATAATTTGCTGTTGTCTCTTTCTCGTGACGCCAGACTGTGAAATATAAAGATATAAAATAATGTCATTATACTGTTATTTTTTCCAGGTGGCGTTTACTTTGTATGAAAACGTCGGAGATATCACAGAAGAGGGTAGGTAACGTTTTATTGATCTCAATGCGACCCGTTTGCTTGCCATGCTTGGCAACCATAATTTTATACATATAGCAAGGACCGTAACCCGCGTTGCCGTGTCCAAGTAATATACCATTTACTTTGAGCTTGGTCGTAGGAATGTCAACAGTACAAAGTGCATTACAAGAAATTCGCCGAAATCTTTTAACGATCAATAGGATGCCGTGACGCTTGATCGTTGCAATTCGTCACTTATATAAATCATTGCTAGTTCGCTGTGCACTATCTTTATCAGACATTGAACATCACATTTGCCGTTTTCTTCTGGAAGCTGAAAGCGAGGTAAATTCGAACGAGAAACCCAAGACGAATCAAGCATTTTCATTTTGATTATCTAACCATCTAACTCATGGACTTGATTACCATAGTAATACAGTCAAACCTGTCGATAGTGGTCACTCAATGGAAACGGCAAAAATTACCACTAGGCCTATAGATGGGTCAGCGGTCATTTTGATTTTTTTTTTTTATACCTGTAGATGTATGACTTTTCTGTGACAGTTTTGGTGTGGTGCATTTCATCAATATCATGAGGAGATGGAATCCAGGCACCATTGTACTTTGAAATCGATATTATGTTTCTCTTCATTTTAGAAACCGCACTACCAGTCATTAAGCCTGATCAAGATGGTTATTACGTCAGCTATCACGTGACACCAGCCGTCCCAACTGCTGCACAGCTGAACGTTTCAGAGGTATTCATTCCCATTTAAATAAAGAATGAATATTACAAGAACATATTATGAGAAGTATAACGAAAGCGCTTAATGACAGTGTGCAGTCAAATACAAATATATGGAGTGCCCAAATAATTTCACTGCGTTGCATGAAATAAAACATATTAGCAACATTTGTTCATAGAATGACTAGCGATGAATAGCAACATAATTCTCTTTTAATTTCGCTTTTTTTAAAGCATTTCTGCAGGATCATATTTTCTATAATAGAATGTACATGACATTTGTTTATATGAATACAAATACGAGATCATGAGTGCCGAGATATTTTCACTGCAATGTAGAGAAGAAATCCATAAAAGGCGAAAGCAAAATGAGATTGATAAAATTACAAATGGAAGATTATGTCATTTTCACTCACGTTTCAAGCATATACTTATGTGGAAACTATATTTGTTATGATGTCAATGTAGATGTACAAGATGGACTCGGTAGAGAAAGGACTCGCATTCATTCTGGACAACAATGATTTCTCAGACCGAGCAATGCAGGAGGGATCCGTCGTCGATGCCGCCAACGTGGCGCACATCTTCGCCGAGATCGGCTACGAACCGGTGATCGAGAAAAACATGACGTCTGAGGTACATCTATGCATATGATAAACAAAAATGTTAATGCAATCGTTACATTTTCGTCCTACCAGAGGCATCCATGAAATATCACTGAAAACGTACACATCGGTACATTTCTGCACATTTTATTTCATGAAAGTCAAACGTTACGTTATGATTTCAGACGTCCATGCTATAAGCACTTACCGTACGAAACAATATTGATGTATAGGACACATGAACTTTGTATACTCTATGAATCAAACAAAAATATGCAAAGAAATAAGGATACGTGTATCGTTTTGGGCCAAATATGTAGATTAAACATACTAATTAATGTGTTTTTGTTCGTATCACATATTAGTGATTCATTCAGTCTATAGATCTCTAATCTGTAATGGTATTTAAGACTCGTACTCTTTTAAATGCAAATCAGTATAGACTTTTTCTGATAGGCATTTTTAAAAATGTTATGTTAATTCCTATAATGTAGTGGTTTTATTCAAGGATCGCGTATTTATGATTGCCTATGTAATGTTGTTGATAAAGGTAACCAGGGAGCCTGGGGAGAACAGTGCTTGGCTCCTTGACAGGGCTACCCTGATGAAGGCTAAAACCCCCAAATAAGTACAATACAGTATAAATATCACGCACACATCTAACCGCATATCTCTGATTCTCATTGAAACCAACCCTCCAGGCAATCATGCAGTGCCTAGATCGCCTGAAAGACCGCGTGACCCGGAAGCACAACTCTATTGTCCTGGTGTTCATGGCCCAAGGAGATCATAAGGTCATTCGTGGAGTGGATGGAAATCCGGTATCCATTAAAGATATCCAGGACAGATTCTCCGTCCAGAACTGCCCCATCCTCAAGGACAAACCCAAGATCTTCTTCTTCCAAACCGTCTTAGAGGGTACGCAGTTTCTTGTGGGAAATGCCCATTTTCTCAAAAGAATATAAACCATTTTATTTGTGTATTTGAGCTATCATTAGATACATATCTTTACAAACTCACCTGTATGAAAAAGATTCATTCCTCCATCAAGAACCAGAAAATGGGAACTTATGGGATAATACAGCGTACAACACAATGGGAGGGCAGCTCGCAAGTGACGTCACAAACTAAAATTTAAAAAACATCATAACTTTCTTATCCCTTAACGATTTTCGTCAAACCAGGGAGTTACAACTCAATATATTAGTGAAGTCAAAACTTCACTGATATGTTACTTTGTGGGTCATGTGGGTCTGTAGCTAGGCGTTGTGGCGTAATCCAAGTAACAGTGGAAGGCAAAGACAAAGGTTCGAGGTTCGGACCCGACCCGCGTCATCTATCGGATGATGAAGCATAAGGTCGGTCCCGGACGCAAATAATCATATTTGATGGGCACGGGCCTGTAAAGACCTCACTTCACACTTACAGAGAGCATCGTACACGGCGCGGTGGGAGGAGCTGCCCTACAGGATCCAGGCAGCTGCCGTTGTCGAGCTGCTTCCGACGTCGTGCTGGAGCTGCAACCACCACAGCCCGCCCTCGAGACTGACGGCTTCGTCATCGAGAGCGAAGACATGTTTATCATCCACGTAGTCATGCAAGGTTTGCTTTCGTTCGTTCTTTCTCTAGTTTGGTGACTTTGTCATCGCCAGACCATTGCCCGATGCAATCTTACTCAGATTAGTTGTTACAAGGAGTTGAACAAAACCGGGGAAGAACGGTCGGATTTGTAAAATACCAATAAACCATTTTCGTAATGTATTCACAACTTTCCCTCTAACTGCCCGGTGACGCGTTATTACATTCACCTTTATTTCGTGATTCAGTTTCAAAGGACGGAACGCACTCTGAATCTATTAGTTGTTGCTACTCTGACAAACCTCGGACAAGCTATGGGGTTGCCACGAGTAACGTATTGTTTGAACGACGTGAATAAAATTTGCATACGTAACGAAAATGGTCTATTACAAAATTGTAATTGGTAACACCATATGGTCGCATTCTTTCGGGATTTTGACCCAGTAAAGTAACATTTACACAAAGAGATTTCCCGCTGCTGGTTGCTGCTGGCCGCGTGCCACATGAAGTTTAATGCCAGTATTTCCTATCGCGGGCAAGCAAGACATTGGACGCATTTTCCAATCTGCAAATGCCCAGGCGGCCGACGGCTTGACCGGAAGAGTAAGGCCATGTGGACGGCCCATTACAAGTGTCGACACAGAAATCGGCAGCGGCGAAGCGGTTCCACGTAAGCGTATCAACATGGGGTAAAGCGTAAAGAGAAAGAAAGAAAAAAGAAATTAAAAGGCTGCTTTCTTTTCTTTTTTTCGAGATAAGCCATGAATGTATCCGACTCGTGCATCAACGTTAGAGGTCAGGGATAAAAGTCATAATGATGACAGCCGTAATAAAAAGTAGCGTGCCGTCCTCAATGAACTGTGGATTTTGTTAAAGTTCAACGATGCCGGTTATCATTTTGACATAATTCCTACCCTGTTTCTCGAAATCAAAGTGGAGAGTGAAACCCATAGTCGTGGTCGAATTGATTATGATTGATTAATTGATAAATTGATTATGGTTCCAGTAGTCTTTACAACTACCACCCTTCATCATCAAGTCATTTCTTCTACTTCCTTTTTCGCGTGAATTCAGCTCGCCTGCAATACCAGTACGAAGTTAACTGAACGCGATTTATAGTTAATTACATATGTTTGGGACTCTTTTCTTGGACATCGTGCAGGTTACTTCTCGCTCCGTGAGGGAGTGCATGGATCTTGGTTCATACAGACCTTGTGCGAGGAGATGTTGGCCAAGGCGCACATTGACAACCTGGACAGAATCCTGACTGCAGTGAGTATTGGGGAAGGGATAGTCCAAGGAGAATAGTCAGAGACAATCAGTTACGTCTTGAGTACAATTTAAAAGAAGATGTTACACTCTACCAGAAAAAGACTTTCAAATGTTCGGCAAGTTGAAATTGTTTGCGGTTGTTTTGGGAATAATAGTTTCATGTGAAACTATAGTTTTAAGATGCAATCACTTAACAAGACCAACTTTATATTGTAATCGTCATCATCGTCATCATTGCAGTCATATACAAAGACGTTATTATGACGGACAGTATTTATAATGAAGATATTGTAACCATTATATCTTCAATCAATATCATGATACCATGACATTATCACCGTCATCATTATTTCCATTAGCGTCATCACAGTCATCCTCGTGGTCATCATTATAATTCTTGATATATTTTTTTTCTTTTTCATTCATTGCTATGTGTGTATCAACTTGTCAAGCCACATATACTTTTACTGACACACCCTATTTCACTTTCCAACAATTTGTATAATTTGCTTTACATTGTTTTACATATTTTAATGTATGTTTATACTTATATGTACTTTGTAAATATGGTTATATGTTTTTATGTTGAATCTGAAATAAAACGAATCAATCAATCCATTACAATCAACATTGTCATCTTCATCATCGTCACCTAGTTTCGTCATCACCGCCATCGGATCATTATCATAACCATCACATCAAGACTTAACCCATGGAATGCCAAACAAACCTGCACACATAATATATACAAACTTCACCGAGCAGGATTATGACTGGCATTCAAAGGATTAATGCACCTTCTTTGTATCTGCCAGGTGATCCGACGGGTAGCGCACATCAACACAGCACACCCACCCCAGATCACTAAACAGGGAATCAGCAAACAGATCTTTCTGCTGCCCAAGTACCCCGCCGCCAGATCCCTCCGACCGCCGTTACCGCCCGCCCAGCAAGGCGCGGGGGTATGGTCACAGATCGGTTTTGACGATAGTGATGATGATGAGGAGTTGTTGTTGTCTGTTTGATTGTTAATGTGTCAGTCTAGGCATATCAACCAATCAATCAATCAATCAATCAATCAATCAATCAATCAATCAATCAATCAATCAATCATTCAATCATTCATTCAATCAATCAATCAATCAATCAATCAATCAATCAATCAATCAATTAATCTTTATTTTCATCCATTTATATACCCATATAGTATGTTTATATATATCTTTCTGTTATTCTATTCTTTCACCAATCTGTTTGTCTGCTGGCTGTTATCTATCTGTCTGTGTCATTGTGTGTGTGTGTGTGTGTGTGTGTGTGTGTGTGTGTGTGTGTGTGTGTGTGTGTGTGTGAATGAGTGAGGGAGGGAGGGAGAGAGAGAGAGAGAGAGAGAGAGAGAAAGAGAAAAAAAATGAAGTTACCCCAGAAAGCCCTTTCACCAGGGATGTGTTATGGAAGGATAGGAAGCAACTTTCTTTCTTTGAACCCATGTGCCAAGCCGCTGAAAAGTTATGGTGTTCTCAACAGGTGCTGTTCAGGTGTTTGAACAATTATGAACATGATTGTGTGGCAACGGTTTCTCAGAGAGAACAAAAGAAATGTCTCATTTCGCTTGTCCCGTTCTGTTAATGACATTAATACTTCCATGAGCACAACAGGTATCAGCAAACACAAATAAACAAGTTTTTCAAGTAAAATATCTCTGCTTCACGCAAACACACACAAACGCCGTTAATGATAACACACAGCTTAATATATCATTTTGAGGGTGATTGAATCTCCCAAATGGACAAGTTATCGGAAAGTGAAGAAATTGGTCAATTTTGTAATTAATACAAATAGCTTATATGTCCGATTTTTAATGAATCCTCAATACTTTTCGAAACAAAAGCAGAGTATTAGGATCTGTCATTATCTGCCGTTTACTTCCTTATAGTTTGCAAACGAATTTTTCAAAAACAAAACGTCTACAGACAAATGGGAAATTAAAGAAATTTCTTTTCAAGTTGATATCAGCTAAATGTCGGCTCGGCACATGGAACATCAAAGCATTGTCGTGATTATGGAATTCTTTTGACATTCATGAGCACGCTTTAGAACCCATACAGATGTTTGAATGTATTATGCTCGAGTTTCTACTACTTCCTATAACACTTCCCTGCTTTCACTAAAATCTAGTTAAATTGTCCCTACGGCGGACTACTCACGAATATTAATGAGTCAGATGAAATGAGACTCTTTCGGTATTTGTTTCCATGTTGTCGTTTCTCGACCCGTGAACTAGAAATAACTTGCGTGGTTAAGTCGCTGCCCGGTAAGCAGTAGATTGCAGGTTCAAATCCCGTCTGGTTCCAAGATTTTTGTCTGACTTGTTTTTCGTTCATTTACAGGATGGAGCACGCTATCCTTACTACTGGGTGTATGCCTAAAATTTCTTTGTAAAATAGAAAGAAAAATGTTTACATGTATATCCTATTCCACTCTACTGTTGAAGCGAGGCCTTTTCACCAATATTGTATATTTCACTCTGTGGTGATGTGTATTTTGCTGACTATCTAATATAATAGGGAAGCGTACTCTCCTTGAAGTTTACACAGGGTTGCGTCAAAATGGCTTGCCTTTATAAAGATATTGAGATCTTGACGTTAAACACTTAATGTATTCGCTGTGATATATCTATATATATTATTTTCCATTTTGCAAGTGTTTTGCAAGTATTATAGACCAATCCAGATGACGAAATGCACGGTATGTCAATCGTCCATTGCGGTATCAAAAATATGTCCGGGTCGTTCATAATACATGTACTGTTTTACACTAAAGAGTGAATGTCATAAATAAATATGAGCGCTATAGGCCTATTATACCAGATTTGCTACATGTACTCGTATATAATTTATTGTTTTCTTCCTCTAGAAATTATATTCACATGAAAAAATGAATGACAAAACCTTCAGGGATTACCATTCAGAAAAATAATTACAAGATGTCACAAAACAAATAGAAGGGAAGCACTAGTCGTAGGTAGTTATATATCATTTTATTGCACTGCATCACACTTGAGATAAAGAGCCTCTGTAACAAATAGAATCGCCACTTTTTATACGATATGACTGTATGATATAACCTTTCCAAAGCAATATAAAAACAAAAACAGCCTCTGCTCAATTTAAAATACATGTTATATTTCTTTTTTTTGTTTTGCTGTACATAGCGTATAATTTATCTGGAACATTACAAGCTTAGTTTGATCTTTGGCATTGTAAGGCTTTGCGTATGCAAACGATATAAAAAAATAAATGTACATATCACTCATTTGATGATAAATGCATCTATAATTTGGTGGTGAGCTTTGATATAGTGTTTGTAAATTCAACTGCAACTGCAACTCATTTCACGATATTTGATATGATATATTACATTCCAGAGAACGTCAAGGTACACACACACTGAAACGTTTTTGCCGCCACGAAGTGGTATCATGACACCTATATATATAGAGCCGCTAAGACTGTTATATTCCGGCTAAGCGGTTGACAGCTTTGGCATTTACACGTTGATAACTCCAGTTACGTTTGTTCTGCCGCAACGGCGTAACACTGTCACCGCACTTCAGGCGGCAAGGAGCGGGGGTACACCGCTTCTGGGTGAATGTATTTTCTTGTCATCTCATACAATCCTCAGCTCTTGAAGGACGTGTTGATACACATTTCACAACTTTGCCAACAATAATTGGACAAAATGCAGCGCAAATATACATTTCTCCAATATAAATTGTTAACATGATTAATTTTGCTTACCGGTATTAGAAGTAAGATATTTCTTCCAATAGTTCCACTTCATTTTGGCGGAAGACCATATTATTAAGGTTATGAACTAGACATTTTGTCCGGCAACAAAGGCTGTTCTTTCCGAAACTATATCATAGGTCATATAATAGGGAGTTAATCTGGAGCTACACATTAAAGACTGAGTGACGAAGCGAGGCATATTGTCTTAAATATGGTATTACGTAAGTAAAACGAAACAGTTGACTGGATACATAATGTTTTAGGGAGGGGATGCAAACACTCCGCGGGTTCTGTCTTGCTGGATATCTAACCACCATAATATTTCTTTTTAGGAACGTTAAGGTGTGTTGGAATGCACAATTGTATGTATGTTGATATTACGGTAAAGGGTTTGTGGAGACATCGCTATTATGCATTTTGTTATTTAAAAATATACACATTGTTGGGAGTTTTTTGTAGCCATTGTTATGCAAACATTGATTGATGTATATATCGTTTGGAAATTATTAAATGTTGGTTACCTAAAGCTATTGGGATTGAATGTCTTTTATAATTTCGAATGCATTTATAAGTGTGGAGAGTTTGTGACACGCGTTTTACTAGTTTCTACAGAGACAAGTGAAATACGTGTGTTTGCATATCATAGCTGTGTAAATATAGTCAATGTACATTGCAGAAAACCCAGTCTCGATATTATGAAAGCCAACCATCACTTCGTTGTTATAGTGAATTCTCTTTCATGAGATACGCATATTTTAGATACACTGTTAGTACCAAGTTTGCACAAACACCGCCGATCATGATATACGGGAGCATGTGTCGTCCAAAAAATGATCGCAGACGGACATTTCCCAAGATGATAAATGTTGAAAGGCCAAATTAGAAAAAGAGGAGAAAATATGCGAAGTTCATCAATCAATTTATGTTTGTGATATATCGCATCAATCGGTTATTTAAAAGATAGACATTCAACTCTGGCCTTGTTACGTTTCGCATCTAAAAGTCGATTTTGCCATTCTTGGACACGTAGGTTGGAACCTGCAGAGCCTAAAGATATTACGATACAACATACTTCGCAAAATACCAGTCTGAATATGATAGCACAATAACACCCGAAGGGGTGCTTTCTCTCGCCTTTAGATTATTCTTCACTGCCTGGACAGGCGTCTCTCCTCCTCCATCCAAGGTACGTTTCCGCTCAGCAAAACGTTTGCAGCATTCCGAGGTTACTTTCTCTCCACCACCACGGCCTCGTGAACCTGCAAAAAATGCAAAAATGAAGATGGTATAGCAGAGTCTTTCCCTCCCCATCATCTCTCTCTCTCTCTCTTTCTCGCTCTCTCTCTCTCTTTCTCTCTCTCTTTCTCTCTCTCTTTCTCTCTCTCTCTCTCTCTTTCCCTCTCTCTCTTTCTCTCTCTTTATTTCTCTCTCTCTCTCTCTCTCTCTCTCCCTCTTTCTCTCTCTATCTCTCTCTCTCCCTATCTCTCTCTGACCCCCTCTCTCATTCTCACCGACTCTCTCTCTTTCTCTCACAAACCCACCCACACACACATACACATTCACATATTTACACTATCTCTTTCTTTGCTCTTACTCTTTTACTTGGGTCTCTGGGACTCTCCTTCTCTACATCCATTTCCTCCCCTCTCGTTCTTACTTTCCCCTCTTCCTCCCATCTAACAAAACATCTGATAAAACGTGTATAAACAAATGTAGGATTAAGATAAAAGGGACAAATTTCATGATCACACTGAGCAATGAAGAATTACAAACACATGTCCGAAGCCAAATAATGAAGAAAATTTGAAAAAATATATGGATATCGATAAACGTTCAGAGGGTGATGATATCAATTAACAAATCCATTTCATATTGAAAATGAGGGACGATGGTCCAGATGTAAAGTTCACCCTCAGATGCGCCTCATTATGTTAAAGGTGTTTAGGAGACAATCATAACGTTTCTTACCATCGGAGGCTCGTATATATCCACCTTTCCGTGAAAGCGTGTATATGATAAGACAATAGAAAGCCATAGGATAAGAGCGATCAAAAGCGTGCAGGGCTAATCAAAATGAAATTATTATGACATGTTGTTCGTGCTGGAGCAGAAACAGTCATGAATTTATGGCCGGGGTGGAGAGGACAGAGATAGATGCAACCAAATGGACTATCGGACATAATTAAATGGAAGGATTACGGATAGCTAAGTAGATAGATAAATGGACGGACAGATAGATAACTGCAAATCAAACGGTACACATTAGTCATGAACAAACACAAATTATGCAAGTATTACAAATTGTATAAGCGTATAATATTGTGCAAAAGTAACATACTTCTCAGATGAAGGAATTTATTAATTAATTTGTCATGTAAATAACAATATTCAGTTTGTGTTTATGCGTATCCCCTTTGAAATAATTAGTGGCCATATAAAAATACATGTACAGTCGAGGCCAAAAGCTTACATACACTCAGGAAATTCAAAGAAAAGTTGACACTTCCCAAACATACAACTTACTGTATCTTATAAAATATTTGTGTTATCATGACGCATTTGATACATGTATCAGACAAAAGAGAATGTCATGCCCCTTCATCACATTGCTTTGTCATCAGGAGCTGAAAAATATTCAGGTGTCATTTTTTCCAAAAAAATCTTCCAGTTATTTCAAAGACCTTTATATGATCTTCCATTTGATACCAAATTCGTCATGATAGTACATGTATTTATATTTCTGAAGATATAGTAAATTTTATGATGTTTGGCAAGCGAACAAATTTCATTGAATTCCACGGGTGTATGTAAACTTTTGGTCTCAACTGTATGTAGAACACACAGACGACAGACGCCGTATAAGCTAAGCAGTCACACGTTCTTACGAGTCTACCCTTTCTCTAACGACCAATGCCCACATTCCCTGCGGAAAAGCGTTATATAATGAACATATATGATAGTCTTCGTGCAGCATCCTTCTTACCTAATGAATACATGCACGATACGAGCAAGAACGTCATTCACTCATGAGACTCCAGGTGGAGTAGGATGTCAAAGTTCAAGATGGGGCTCTCGGGCTCCACATGCACGGGAGACGTCACCTCCGGACATGCCTGGGCGGGGTAGAAATGCCCGTTGCCAGTTGGAATGATGGAAGATAGAACGGTTGCAGATGGAACGGTTGAGGATAGACGATGAAAGTGATTGCAATGTACGCGGGATGCAGACATGAGCGATATAGATGGAGAAAAGAAGGAAAGATATACAGATAGATTCTGGTAGATGAGCCAATATTTACATAGATATAGATACAATATATATATCTAGACAGGGCATATAAAAGAATAGATGGATGGATAGATATACAGATAGATACAGGTAGATATGTCAATGTGTACATTGGTTACAAATACACACACACATATTCATACAGAGATATAGACCAGAGACAATTGTAAACCTAGATAAATTTAAACTGTAAATATCATGCAAAACTATGCATTGTGACACTTAACATTTTCACATTTCCACTGCATTCACACTATGCATACATAAATGAAAGCTTGACTAATACATGTACATGTATTGAATGTAGATGTGTAGATTTTATTTTATTTGCCTTTATATCGCTTGCAAGATAAAATATATGGAAGCTTATCATGGTACTACAGTACACATATACATCGTTAGTACCACAACATATCAAATGCATTAAATGCATATCATTAAATATTCATCCTGCAATGAAAGTGAACAGACAATCAATATACATATAAATATTGCTTGAATTTAGCAGAAATCAAAACAAGTGGCATAGCATAATTGAACCAAAGTAAAAAATAAGTGCATTCACAAATAATCATGTTTGTGGCATGAAGGCATGCTGACACCAATTGCGAAAGACAGAATGCTGCTCTATAGGCTTGAGTCATATTACTAGCACAACGATGTGATTGTGAGTTTTGTGACACATTCAGAAGAGGGAAATATTAAGCGTTTGCACATTCCCTGATCCGCAGAATACCCATATTTTACGATATCAGATCTGATCAGGGAGATGTGAATCACCATATGTTGTGTCACAAAGCATGCTCTGAAATTTGCTTGTCATTGCACTCAAATGTAATCAATTTACTTAAGCTGAGAAGCATGTCAACTCAGATGAAAATGAGCGCTTTTTAAATATGTCTACAAAAGGAGTTTGGACGATTGAAGGTGGGGTAGAAACATTATAGTGCAAATTACTGCAAAGCGGAATCCCTGAAATTTGTGTTCTAATACTTCATGTTATTTACTGTATATTTCTTTGATACATACAATTACAACTGTCAAATATACCTATGATTATCTAAAAAATAGCATAATTGCATATCATTATCACTGTACATATCTTTGGAGCATTTGATATACAAAAATACATGTAATTACTATATATTATTTTGTAAGTACATACTGCCAATACTGACAAAATAAGCACTAGGCAAACTAACAGATTGCACTAAAATTACAAGTTTAAAAAAGTCCATCAGAATATATCACAATTGCAATTTGAATTTGTGTGTCTAATATACATACAAGCAGTGTTTACAATACATGCAATTAACCATATTCATACATACATGTACAAACAATATCACTTGTGGATTTTAAAACATAACATCATACACATATCTGCATCAAAACTGAAATTAATCTATTTCTGCAATTGCAAACTAAAATGCAACACAACATCTCTTTAATAGCAGGAAAATGTACTTGTAGATTAATAGCATGTTGCATATCATTCATATTAGTCGCCCATGACTGAATTTAAAAAAAATGTTTTTTGTAAGTTCATGTACATGTCACATTGATCTTGTTCTTGTGTCATGCAGTGAGGTACAGAATGTGTGCAAAACGTACACACTGACTTTACTATCATCGTCATCCACGTAAGTACATACCGTACTTAAGAATACTTCAGTTGCAGCCAATTCATGTCTGTGCCTGTGACTGTTTTCTTTGTGCCAGAACCCCTGTTCCATTATTCATTTGTATCAGAGAATATGGTAGACTTAAAAAATGGCAAGCACAATTAGCATACAAATATTGTGCACACTGTGATGCACATTGCAGAGCAAATGCAACAATCAAAGTGAAATCATAAATATTTTCAAAATGACACAAGGATAGATAAATGCTTTCATGCAAAAAGGAAAACGGCACGCATGTCACCAATATATACATCTATGCATACTATTTACAAAAGAAAGTACATTCAAGAAACATATGTTATTATAATGTACACACTATGCAGCCATTAATAATTAATAAAAGTCACAAAAAGAGATAACAATGTGCTCAGGGAAGGTCACAAAAGGTTATGTGTAGAAGTGATAAGATGACGAGACCCAGCATCATGGGTCTGTTCTTGTTTGAATTTAAGATCAGAAATGATAGAAACTTATCAAAAATCCAAGTATGAACAGAGAATGAGACCTGTCATCACATCACAGCATTTCTACCCTGATAATGGGTCCCCTGATCCCACCACTACCGTACATTGCCTTTAATGTACAATTACATGTACACAGATTCTAGTCTAGTATATTAATCACAAGATTTGCATAAAAAAAAACAGAAAGAGAAAAATTCCTGTTATTGGTCACATGATACATATATGACATCCCACAACCTGCAGTCCATAAGTTTAATTTGAAAGAAGTAAAGTGAGATGAGCAGAGATAAACTGAAGTAAACTGAAATAAGCTGCAATTCTTAGTAATTAAGGAGCAATGCTGTGCTTGGAAGATTACCTGATGTATTATTTGTTCAATAATAACTTCAATTTACACCTGAATGTAACATTTCTGTAACAATTTGTGTTGCATTATCATTCATGTTTATGTTTTTTTATTATTTGTCATCTAACAAACAACTTGTTTTGCAACTAACTATAGGTTTCTTTCAAAATAATAGCATTGATGAAGCTACATTGTCAAAATTCATGTACAATTTAGTTTACAGCTGCCATGCATTTTTTAAAATGAATTAACCATTATTAAATCTAATGGAATTAAGCAATATGTTTATTTTGATTGAACTGTGAAGCACATGATTGATACAGACCAGGCAAGTGGATCTAAAAAATATGCCTCTCTCTTTTGGCATGGCATGCTTTTAAATAAAAGACAAGATAACAGAAACGATAGTACAATTATTACATCTCCTGTTATCTCCATCATCTCAAAGTGATGACTTATCAATATACTTGTAAAACTGACAATCTGACTGTTATCATCTTCTAACATGTATAACAATGTACTTACGTGTGGACATTTGGATAAAGAAATAAAATATACAAAGGAATGTGTCTTTACAATGAAGCAACACAGCAATATTGAAGTTAAAGTGAATGTAAAGTGTGCTTTTATAGATGAGGCAAATTAATATAAATGCAGCATGTATTACATAGAGTCTGACACAACTCACAATATGGAAGAGGAGGTGAGAATGGGGCACAGAAGATAATACTATAATTCACAATACTGGATCAAGTCAGACAGTAATACAAAGTTTCATGCAAAACACTCACTCTGATCTTAGTATGGGAATGCTGTGAATAATAAGACTTTTCTGTTCTCTAACCCTTTCTTGTCTTCAAAGCTTCTCCATTTACTGTTTCCTTTGACACAGCCTTCACCTCTTATTTGTCAGATTCTTTCTACTATTTCTGAGAAAGATACTGCCCATATGGAATACTAACCTGCTCCATTTGTGCAGTAAAGACATTAATCATTAATTGATGAAGATCATTACGATTGAAAAATGTTACTCATTGTAAATCTATTAACCAGAAAGACAAACATTTGAAGGATACAGTGGCAGATATATTTCATCTGAAAATATGAACCCGATGCTACTATAAGTTTTATGAATACTTGAATCTTTATATGACTAATCATCACATAAAAAGTAGCAAAAGGGCCATGTAAGGAATGTGACATTACCATTTTTACCTTAAATTTAATATCAAATGAAGGCTTAGAACTTGCAGAATTAGAAACTGCCATATGATAGATCTAATATACTTGATATCATGGTATTGTGACAATGAGTCATTTATATGGTAAATTGTAGCTACTTGTCATTCTCAGAAATGACAAATATCAACCAAAACAAAGACATGGAGATATAGTACAGCTCTCTATAACTTTCTATGAATACCACCTACAAGTTTACATATTAGTCCTGACACAGACACACATATCCATGCCATATATACTTGGCATTCTCAAAAAGACTTATCAAACCAATATAGACATGTGAAAATATATTAAAGCTACTGATAAATTCTCAGAAATACCAATTATCAGTGCTGACACAAATAAACACACAGACACAAGCTATATCTGTAGCAACTTGGCATTCTATGGTAGACCAAAACAATGACAATTTAGAGTATAGCTACTTATGAATACCAGCCATCAGTGCTGACACAAACAGGCAGGCAGACAGACAGACAGACAGACAGACACATGCTATATCTACTTCTTGATGACCCTCATGGCCCGCATCACATTCTGCACCTTGTGCCAGCCGTTGCCATGACTAATACTGGTTCTCCTTCGCCTCTCTGCGTCTGACTGGAGGTAGCGCACATGGTTCTTCAGCTCAGCGTCCCACAGCAAGGCAAAGCTGTATACATGCTCTGGAGAAAGGCAATAATAATTGTAATGTACATTTCTGATGCACCAATTTTTAATTTTACATTTCATTTATTATCCACATATAAGTAAATATTGTTAACATAATGAATTAGCATTTGGACAGAACAAGTAAGCAAAAGCTTGAAAAAAAGTATCCATAAAATCTGATACTCCTAGCATGTGCTCCATTCTTAATTGATAAAATCACAGGGAAAATACATCTAAATTGAATGTCTGTGTCTCACAGCAGGGCAAAGATGTACGTAATGTTATAATATGTACAATTGAGTAATAAATCATAAACAAGGTGGTTCGCGAACCACGAGTCTCTAGTGATTTCGCAATCGATAAACAGTGCTAAGTTTTTTAAAATGGTGCCGATATGACCTTTGACCTCGTCATCCTCATCAACACTTGTGGTATTATCCGAGGATCATTTATACCAAGTGTGATCACAATTGATGCAGAAATAAACAAATGAGAGCAAGTTAAACAAAAACTTTAACATTTTTGTAATGACATGGCCTCATATCATTTGACCTTTTGACCCTAGATGACCTTTGACCTAATCATCCTCATGATGACAAATTTGTACCAAGTTTGATCACAATTGATGCAGAAATAAACAAATGAGAGCAAGTTAAACAAAAACTTTTTTGTAACAAAAACTTTACATTTTTGCAACAGACCAACAGGACAAGGCATTAGCAATATTGTGTCTCGCCCACTTGCGAAAATAACCAGAAATATCGCGATCTCCGTTGCTACGCAAAAGAATTGTATCCCTGACCTCAAATGACCTTTGACCTTATCCTGTGACCTCCAACGGTACCATAACATGAAGGTACCCCCAGTGCATCTATGACCCAAGTTAGGTTGTAATCCAAGCAACCTATGTGAAGTTATTTGTCAAAAGAGAGTCTTGCAGGTAAACTTTAACGTATGACCTCAAATGACCTTTGACCTTATCCTGTGACCTCCAACAGCACCATAACATGAAGGTACCCCTAGTACATCTATGACCTAAGTTAGGTTGTAATCCAAGCAACCTATGTGAAGCTATTTGTCAAAAGAGAGTCTTGCAGGTAAACTTTAACGTATGACCTCAAATGACCTTTGACCTTATCCTGTGACCTCCAACGGCATCATAACATGAAGGTACCCCCAGTGCATCTATGACCCAAGATAGGTTGTAATCCAAGCAACCCATGTGAAGTTATTTGTCAAAAGAGAGTCTTGCAGGTAAACTTTAACGTATGACCTCAAATGACCTTTGACCTTATCCTGTGACCTCCAACAGTACCATAACATGAAGGTACCCCCCAGTGCATCTATGACCCAAGTTAGGTTGTAATCCAAGCAACCCATGTGAAGTTATTTGTCAAAAGAGAGTCTTGCAGGTAAACTTTAACATTTGTGACGGACGACGGACGACGGACGACGGACGACGGACGACGGACGACGGACGGACGACGGACGGACGACGGACGGACGACGGACGGACGCCATTTGGATCCCTTAGTCTCGCCTTCACCTCCGGTGGGCGAGACAAAAAGTGATTACTAGGTCTCTGCCGAACTTTGTTCAGCGGATAAGATTTACGGACCCATAATCATTGCATAATCATTGTTCTGCAGAGATCACAGGTTCCACTCTTCATTGATTTGAGGACCACAGGAAAAAAATATTAGTCATCTATGTTCTCTCCCACTCCAACAAAGAAAGAGAATTTACTAGGTGCAGCCATGCTTAAATGCCAAGGTCCACCACTCTACCCAAAACAAAGAAACCACAAGGACAGCCTACCCCCCCCCAAAAAAAAAAAAAAAAAAGAAAATAGAAAGAAAGAAAGGAAAACAGATGGTCATGCCATTGGTATATTTGTTCACCAGTAACACACACAACTCCTACAGGCAGCAGTTGTCTGTCATAGAAAGGATTAATGGTAAGCAGCAAGGGCAAAACACTATTGTGTGCTGTGTGAACGTGCCTTTCATGGTCTTACCTGTGAAATCTGGTACCCCTGGCCTCTGGACAAACCCCATCCCTGCTGTCACTACGTAGGACTCACTCTTATTGGGTCCTGGTAAATCAAGCAGTAAACAAAGACAATTAACTCAGAGATATAGAGACAAAATACAATACATAAAATATGCATCTTATGTGTACATCTTTCTTTTGACCCTGGCATGTCCCTTCTTCTGTCTCCTTCAACATAAGATGTGGAAAAGGAGAAGAAGGAGGACAAAAGGTAAAATAGACAAAAAAAAGAAAATATAGGAGAAAGAAAGGGAGCAAAAGTGGGGAAGAAGGGAGAGGAAAAGGAAAAACAAACAACTAAAAAAAAATATGGTTAATATGGAGAGGGAGGAGCAACAGATGAGGGAAAAGGACCAAGACCAAGAAGGGAAAGAAAGAACAAGAGATGGAAATGGAGAAGTAACAGAAGGAGGATAAAAAGGACCCACAGTCCTTTTAAGATCTACCACATGGTGTACCTTGAAACTCATTATGTAAGAGGGATAATACATGATGAGAGCTTGACTCACCCATGCCCTTCTGGATGGCCTGAATGGATCTGAGTCCTGAGACATGTCTGCTGATCACTGTTATCAGCTGATTGGTGTTGATGTCAATCAGGAGCAGCTTGCCGGCTGCTGTGCCCACCCACAATGCAATGCGGGGCTGAAGGAGCATGGCCTTGATGTCAAACTCAGACGAACGAGCATTAGGGTATTGATCCCTGAGAAGACAAAGCAAGAATAGAAAGAATGTATAAGAGAATTTATAATGTATGAATCATATAAAAAAAATTCACCGACAATGGAACTACAACTATTATGTGTTTGAATGAATGTTTATGTTTTCTCTTATTTTTCTAAACCATTTTTTACGTCTGGTAACAGGCACACCACTGCTTTAATGATATTTCAAAATAATTAACATATAAGTTGTTTGTTCAAATCAGAAATCAGATATAAAATTAGAAACAACTGATTAAGAGTAATGGTTGTGACTTACCCAATCAAGTCCATGATATCAATGACAGTTTTGAGTTTCTTCTTGCCCGTGTCCCAGACCTCGATCAGGCTGCTGTTCCGTCTACACAGCCAGAGGAACTTGTCCACAGCTATCTCCTTCACCAGGCACAGTTTCCTGTATCAAAGAGGGAGATGTAGGAGAGGGATATTGTACCTATACATCTAAATTTAAAAAACATTGAAGATGAATTGTTAATGGTGAATGAATGCACATTTCCAATTGCATTAGAATATATACACATCAGCTATGTGTGGGTGTATTTCACAAGTTGAACCGTCATGTTGGTGGGTTAGCAGGGATGCTTCATCACAGTCAGATACCATTTAAAATATCATTTCTTATTGCAATATTTATACTTACATATATACTAATATTAATACTTATTGCAGTATTGCAATAAAGTGCCACCCCCTCCCCACAAAAAAACCCCCCCCAAAAAACACATACCCAACAACAGCACCCTAACATATTGATGCCCTACCAAACAGGAATCATTTGATATCTGGCAAGACATGAACAATTCACACAATGTTCCTACATTCTATCATCATCACCATCAAACTGTCATCCACATTCATATTATCCCAATGTTATCAATGAAAACATTACCACCATCACCACCACCATCACCTCCCTCAATATCACCACCATCAGCACCACTCACACCTACCTGGGATCCTTGGAGGTTGCCTCTTTGTCATGCTGCAGGACCATCTCCCCATCCAGTAAGCCTCCCTTGAGGCCCCGTGCCTCCACCCGGTCCCCGACCCCCACCCACAGCCGGCTGTTGGTCAGGTAGCAGCACTTGACTGGGTCATGGTAGGTACCCACTTCTACCACCCGCTCTGGCCTGCAGTCCTTCTCCTGAAGGGCAGAGGAGGTGGGAAACAGGACAGAGACAAATCATCAAAAACTAATACAATAGGCACACATACATTGATTTTTTTTCCTACCATGTACTTGTACTTCAATGTACTTTTTTGTACATGGTATGTACATTTCCTTCTTTAAAAAATGCTATGTAGTTAATCTAACATCTAAAATATGTAGAAATATTTGTAAAGTCACATTTCAAAGAAAGGACAATATGAAATCAAATGATATAAATTATAAAGAAACCTTTGTAAAGTCACAATTTAAAGAACGGGCAATATGTTAAATTCTACAATTCACCAAGATCTGCATACTGGTACCAGTTCACCAACCAATATTTTACACACATCTAAATATCCTAACATGGATACTACATGGATGCAGTGGGACAATGCTCCACAAAAGGTATCAACTTCAAATAATTCCTTGGGGGAGGGGGGGGGGCATTTATTTTCTTGGACACAATAGAATCTTATTTAAATATTTTATTCAAGGATGGAAGCCTCATATGATCCATGTTTAGGGGTGAAACATGTAATGGTGATGAGCTGGATACTTACCACTCTAAGTCTCTTGGCAGAGTAGATGGCAATGGTGCCATTAGCAAGACCAGCATACACCTTCCCATCCTCTCTCCTCCTGCAAAAACAAGAGAGAAATGAGACCAAACATGAAGAATATTTCTTGTAGAAACCCATCATGTGAGGACTCAAAATACACTGTGAAGAAGCAATCAACACAATCTAATCTAATCTTAAATATGCTTGTCCCCATAAATATCCCACAACCTGACATTCATATCACATTTCAATATCACACTTTAAACACCAGATTGCTTGGCAACCCTGTCCAAATTTTTGGTCAATGGTTGTATGTGTACTTACATATGCATATATTATTGTAAACGGTTTCTTTCAGCCTGTGCTGCTGATCAGTAAGGTATATACCTGAATAAATGAATAAATCTATCATGAAGACCACACAAAACAACACAAAACCACTTGTCAGGCCGACTTACTTTGACTGCCATGCTAGGCAGAGCACTGCATCAGCCAGCTGGGGTACAGTGTGTCTGACCTGGTATGGGCAGGCGGTTACATCGATGACACACAGCTCACAGGACTGGGTGCCCACTAGCATGGTGTTGGGGCCCACAGCAACCATGCATAGGGCCCGCCCCTTCTGGATTATCATGCCCTGGGGAGAGTGGGGCAAACAGATGGGTTTGAATTAATTTGATTTTAATTTGATTTTCTGTTAACATCCAGAAAATACATGAATTACACAGAAATATGAACAAATGTATGAGTATGTAACATTACATTTTTTACAAGAAATGTGAGCAAAGTCCATCTTTTTTCCTAGTGTAAAAAACATTCCAAATATGTCCATGGCTCTTCCACTGGCATCACAGTTGGTAATGATGTGGTGTCATTTGGCTAATCATAAAACCAAATGTTCAGGAGCCATGCATTACTTACATCATGAGATCATGATAAATCATGCTAGCAATAAGACAATTATACCGGTAGCCTACCTGGACTGCAGCGGTCTGCTCTGCGTTGTTGATGGGGAAGCAGGAGATCATAGTGGAGTTCTTCTCTCCTCCAGCTAGCCAGATCTCTGTCCTCTCCTGGTCATCCTGATGATAGGTCTGGGGCAATCAACAATCATCAAAGCGACATATCGTCAGTGGTTTCCTAGGGTTATGCAAGTTTGTTTTCAACATTCCCGTCAGAAAATATAAAACAAAAGGTCTTCATATGTCTTTTAATGATTAATAATTTGAAGTATAATCACATGATATTCCTCATGTGTTACTGAAAGCAGATTCAAACCAATGTACATTTGTACATATGATAATGTATCTGTTAATGCTGAAAGAGGTCTGTTACTAGCATAGTGAAAACAGGGCTGTGTTTTACAAAGAGTTGTGATTAATCGCAACTTGACTTGCTAATGATATCAATTGTAACTCCGTATATGAGGGATTGGACTTGCGATTGATTCACACCAATCACAATATCAATCACAAGACAAGGCCCAGAGATCCAGTAAGACATATACATGAACGTGTATATTCGGAAAGAGCCATGTTACCATATTATAAGAGAGATTCAGTAAGACCTACCCTGACAGCCTGGCATTCTACATTGACTCCATACAGCAGAGAGAAGGAGTGCTTCAGACTCAGCATCTCTGGTGAGCTTAGCCTCTCAAAAGCCTCTTGTGCCTGAAAAATAGAAGAAAAAAATACAGAACAATCGTACATCAAATAGCATATAAACCATGCAACACGTTTCTTGTAGCACAGTGTCACTATTGCACTCTTAGATCAAACCTTCTCTTTCAAATCTCAACAGACTCTGAATAGTTTACAATTTTAAGTTCCAAAATACTTTTTTCTCATTGGCTGGGAGCTAGGTATGATTAAAGGGACCATCAGAGGTGATAACACATGTGAGGAATCATCATCTGCCCTCACAATTGGCAAACGGCTTTTGCAAATAAGAAATATCATTTGAGACAAAATTTTGGATATCAAAAATAATTACAGGGGCTATTTCTACAAAGGGCATCGGATAACTCCTTCATTGCCATAGGCACACAAGTGTATACAAACTAAATGGCCCTTTCATGGTTCAATACTGAGTCATTTTGAGGCCAATGCATTCACACTCACTGTGGGCCTGCTCTCTGGAACATGTTCGGTGCAGTGGTCAATGAGCTCCTGTAGGTCTGGCCATGGGGGTACTCCACCTTGGGTGATGGGGGGTAGCTGCTGCCCCTTGATGACCGCCTCATCAATCTCCGTCCTGAACTCCATATCCTCAAACGGCCGACGCCCCTCTGAGACGAGCTCGTACAGGAGGATACCGAAGGAGTACACGTCAACCTGAGATACGAGGAGAATGGAGACGTCATGGTTACATGATACCAAGCTTCTTCATCTGGAATAGCAAGATTCCAATCATTTTTCTCTGATAAATGTAGTGTTTGAAGATGAAGTTACAATTCCTACCTCTGTGTTATAATTACTGGTGCCACGAATGACCTCAGGGGCCCGATAGCCTGGGGTGCCCTCTGATGACTTCAGCCCGTAAGGAGTCGCAAACCTGGAGATGCCATAATCTGAGATCTTGGCGTTTTGCTGTAGCAGAGACATAAGTAAGGCAGAATGTTTATAGGAAATACCTCTATTATGTATAAAGTAGTTATGCAGATGGGAATTTCATATCATAATAAATCACAAATAATGAAAAACCACAGCATCATACTACTAATGGTTGTCACAAATATATAGGAACATAGAGAGACACCCACTGAAATTAAATCAAGGGCTACATGTAATTAAACAAGGAAATCAACTGCGACACAATAATCAAACCAACATGCAAAAAAAAAAAAATATTGTCTGTCTGTTCTTCCAATAATGCATTCCAATATATAAGTGAATAGAGAACCAGAGCAAGTAAACTTTTCCTGGCGTAAGATATTGTTTGAGATGACCATAACTTAAAAGATGCTCAAAGTGAAGAGATTGTTACACGTTCTCCATCTTAAAGAGGAATCAGAAAGGACTGGGAAGAGATTTCTCACCAGCGTCCCCACAGCAAGGGAGAAGATGAGCACATTGTCAGGTTTCAGGTCTCGGTAGACAATCCTGTTCTTGTGAAGGAATGCTAAGCCTTCTGCCACCTGGACATTAGGAGAAACAAGAAACAAAATGATTGATTAACAAATTGCTACTGTGCGTTCGGTCCACATGGGTTATGAAATAATAAAGTCACACCTGTCATATTACACTTTTGTACAATTTGGGATTGAAATCAAATCATTGTCACTACTGGTAAATGATTTGGCTCATGTCTACCGTGTAAACTGTACTACAGCATGTATACTATTAAATTCATTACTCTCAACCACAGCCACAATGAATATTCATTTACAACTACAGCCACAATGAATATTCATTTACAACTCCAGCCACAATGAATATTCATTTACTCATGGTTATTCAGCACCACTCCAGCTCCATTACCAGGATCCAAGGATTTAGTCCTATCCTTCCCCCCTCCCCCTCTCCACATCCCTGAGATACCTGTCAACCTACCTGCATGGCAATGCGGTGCTGCAGACTGCGGTTCTTGATCCTGCCATTAGTCAGGAGCACGTTGAGGGATCCTAGAGGAGCTAGCTCCATTACCAGGATCCAAGGATTTAGTCCCACCCTTCCCCCCCCCCCCCATCTCCACACCCCTGTCAACCTACCTGCATGGCAATGCGGTGCTGCAGACTGCGGTTCTTGATCCTGCCATTAGTCAGGAGCACGTTGAGGGATCCTAGAGGAGCCAGCTCCATCACCAGGATCCGGGGGTTCAGCCCGACTCCCTCCATGGAGACTAGGCTGGGGTGCTGTAAGTGTCGTAACACTGTCACCTGCACAGTTACATTACAAACATTCACATGTTATATTATCATGCATTATTTTAGATTTGGTTCCACATATAATTACATTTAATGAATCATTTTTATTAGATATCAAATGTTACAGTGTGTTCCATACTATAAGTATAAAAAATTAAGAAAACAATCTTGGAAACAGATACATTTAAACCTCTTGTCTTCTGCTATACTACTTTGCGTATGGCTTAAAAAAATGAAACTGAAATTACCCCAGAAAGCCCTTTCACTAAATTTTTACCAAACTGTCCCTTTTGAGTCAAACCCCTAAATGAGACTCTTTGCTTTACACACATATGTCTTTGTGTCTTTTATCCATCAACCAGATACGGCTTCAAACTAGGTATAATGCACGTCATTGTTCAGATGGTTTCATTTCAAGACAGGCTTGAGAAACAGCCCACGCAAACGATTTTTAATTTTCCACCTGGACTGACTGACCTCTTGACGGAGTAACCTATGTGGATGGCTCTCCCCTCCTTTGCTGAACACCTTGACAGCAACAGGCTGCAAAATGAAGCAAGAATAATACATTTAGTTCTAATGTGAAGTGAAATAGCAAAGTAATCTGTGTACACACTCTTTCTTCTCTTCCACAACTCTATAGTAAGCTCAGTTCTCCACATCTTTTACATCACTATAGCATGTTTCCTTTTTTGCATATCACAAGCATAAGCTTGAATTAGTTCAAATAAAACTATGTAATTGTAAAATGTTATTTAAACACAAATAAACTGAACTGTTCGTGTCATTTATCACTGACATCCCCTCACCTTATCTCTGTAGGTTGCCTTGTATACAGACCCAAAGCTGCCTTCCCCAAGCACATTCTCTGGTCTGTGGAAAACAAACATTTACAAAAGCAAAAACACCTGTCTTAATCAAGCAACAAATCAGAACATCAGATGAGCATGTAAAAGAGCATGTTTAGGGAAGCTTATCCTCAAGTCCCTACTCAAGCTCCTGTGATATACTGTCCTGTTCTGCCTGGCTGTAAACACTTCAATCAATCAAATTATAAATCATAAATCAATTTATACTATTTCTAATGGAGCACTCGACAAATTTGCTTCATACTTGTTGTCTACATGACCTCCTTAAAGAAAAAATCAAGCATAATTGTTCAAATCTGTCAAAGGTTGACTATTAATTAAAATTTGTTTAAAACATGCTCAAACAAAGAGTTCATCCATTGACCCATAGATCCCCTCAAATCAAACATCATATACCACTGAATTATTGTAAACTAAGGGTTAACCAACTGACCTTTGCAAAAAGTTCAGCTTCCTCTGATCGATGAGGAACTTGTCCTCCAAGTCCGAGAGGGTCACATCAGGAGACTGCAAGAAATTATACAGAGCTGCAGGTCAGCAATGGTCAAAATTTCCTCACTTCTTTATGAACTCAATAAAAAGAAGTTAATATGTACAGTGTATCTGTAATCAACATATGCAGTACAAACACATACTGAGTGCATTTAACTGCAAATGATTGCATCACCCCAGGAAAGTTGATCTTATGTACATCTGTACTTGTCACTTTGACATTTCTATCCAGTCATTCCAAACCCCTGACCGAGACACTTACCAGAATCTGCAGGGGCACCTTGCGGGTTGGGTGGTTGGGGCAGGTCACCGTGTCACTCACTTCAGTCTGCTCCATCAACTCACTCATATCATGGTAGTACGGACGACCTGCACAGTGACAGACACAGAGGCATTAACACATGAAGGTCAACCATGCAAGGGCTCTCGCCAGTGCTGACTTCACATTGTATACTCACCATCAGCTAACATCAGGCAACAATATTGCCACATAATCTTAATACATTTTGCGGTGCATTCAACATCCAATGTATGTTTTCTGACAGTCTGACAGTTGCATTGAAGAACGCCACTCTTGTACACACATAGAAGGCTCCATCTCTTCGTCATATATATGTTCATCACATATTCCCAGACTTTATGTCACAAATCAAAGCCATAGATCTCAACCATTTTAACAACAATCTTTTTAAAACCCATTGGTTAAATGGTTAAATTCAAACAAAATACACATCGACTAGTATGTTACTGAAAAGGTTAATTTTACCTTCACACATAATGCATGGGACCAGCCTCTGGACTAGTGGTCTGCCTAGTCTTGGGTCTAGCTCACACAGGCCTGGGAACCATTCCTCAATCAGGTCATCAAGATGGTCACAGACTAGACCAAGGAGCCTGGTATACATGGAGAAAAAGAAACAATCAAACAACAGTTCTACAACAACAAAAAAAAATGATCATTGAACAATGATATTTATTAATTGGGTTCACAACTTCAGGTACAAAAGGTTGACTAGAAATACAAATGGTTCAGTCATGGTTACTAAGAATGAATGCATACTGAGCCAATTAGATTTATCAATTATTGCTATAACCAAGCTGAATCACAACCTGTGACAACCTGCCAACATTCATGCAAAGTGATATAATGTAATAATTAGCAAATTGTTTGTGGTTGCTAAATTATGTGGAAGAATTGATGCCCACTCCACACAGCTGTCATTTGTCCTTACCTGTATCCCTGCTTTGTCTTTGGGACAGTGATCTTCAGCGTGTCTGCTCCTTTCTTCAGTGGCTCAATCAAGAAGAATGCCTCCTGCAAGCAATATCAAACAATCCAGGATTCAGAACTAAAATATTGTTACTATAGCAATGTAAATAATACACAACTTTTCATAAGATTACAAAGCATGACATATACAAATCTAGAGATATGTTTCGTTTGACATGAATACCTAAAGAAAATGACCCAGACATTTTATGTAAGTAAAAATGGATTTAAATACTACTGTAATTCTTTCAATACCTCTGACCAGCACACATAGATGCCCTCTCTCCAGAACACAGTCTCTGGCTCTCCATTATCAGACCTCACACGGAACTGTTGAATCAAAGATATCATTTCAGAATGAACCAAAGAATTGTGCAGGTAGCAGAGGCAATCTTTTTCAGATAGACTCTATACTGAAGCACTGAATGGGTAGTAGTCCTTTTGTTTTTTAAGCACAAATATACAAATATTTTTCTTCAAAAGTACAGATGTTGTAAACATATTATTATGCAACAATAACTACATGGATTTCATATCACACAAATTTTGTTATTTAAACTCAAAGGTATATGCTGCTTTGACAAGTGAAATCTCATTACAAAAGCATGCTATTTGAATACCTATACATGTATTTTGTCAACCAAATCTATCATATTACCGCTCAAAATTATATATGCAATTACATTTCATATACTTTATATAAATGGATGTATTAAGCATATAGGGCAAAAAGCATCTGAAGGCATAGGAAACTATATGTGAAGCTACATGACTACCTGACTACTTATATAGTATTTATACTAGTTATAACTAAGCAACACAGCAAAAAGCAATTATATTCTGTCTAAAGCATTATTTTAAACAAAAAAAGTTATATCTGTAACATGAATGTGTTATTCATAAACAGATGATTCATTAGTTAATGAATGCGTGCATTATTATACTTTTTGGAAGCAAAAAAAAACCCGTCACTAAATATAATTCAATGATGGGATTCTCACTTTTAATATATATATATACATATTTTGATATAAATTGTAAATTTAATGTTAATAATAGTCAATTGAGATGTACACAGTATTAGTAAGTGCAGTGGGTAAATAGTACATCAAGTGGAAAAGGCAAATCAAACATGTATGAAACAAAATGGGTATATGCCAAAAAGAAATGGGAGTGGTCTGGGATTGAGACTAAGCTAACCTGGTGTGAAGTCATTGAACCCTGGGTAGTCAGGAAAGGCAAATGCCACAGGTCAATAGGAATGTGCCTGGGATAGAGACAAAGCTAACCTGGTGTGAGGCACTGACCCCTGGGCAGTCAGGATAGGCATATATCACAGGGGAATGTGAGTGGGTCTGGGATAGAGACTAAGCTAACCTGGTGTGAGGCACTGACCCCTGGGCAGTCACGATAGGCATATATCACAGGGGAATGTGAGTGGGTCTGGGATAGAGACTAAGCTAACCTGGTGTGAGGTCACTGAACCCTGGGTAGTCAGGATAGGCCACAGAGGAATGGGAGTAGGTCAGGGATAGAGACTAAGCTAACCTGGTGTGAGGTCACTGACCCCTGGGTAGTCAGGATAGGCTACAGAGGAATGGGAGTAGGTCAGGGATAGAGACTAAGCTAACCTGGTGTGAGGTCACTGACCCCTGGGTAGTCAGGATAGGCATATGCCACAGGGGAATGTGGATGGGTCTGGGATAGAGACTAAGCTAACTTGGTGTGAGGTCACTGAACCCTGGGTAGTCAGGATAGGCCACGGAGGAATGGGAGTAGGTCAGGGATAGAGACTAAGCTAACCTGGCGTGAGGTCACTGACCCCTGGGTAGTCAGGATAGGCTACAGAGGAATGGGAGTAGGTCAGGGATAGAGACTAAGCTAACCTGGTGTGAGGTCACTGACCCCTGGGTAGTCAGGATAGGCATATGCCACAGGGGAATGTGAATGGGTCTGGGATAGAGACTAAGCTAACTTGGTGTGAGGTCACTGACCCCTGGGTAGTCAGGATAGGCATATGCCACAGGGGAATGTGAATGGGTCTGGGATAGAGACTGAGCTAACTTGGTGTGAGGTCACTGAACCCTGGGTAGTCAGGATAGGCCACAGAGGAATGGGAGTAGGTCAGGGATAGAGACTAAGCTAACCTGGCGTGAGATCACTGACCCCTGGGTAGTCAGGATAGGCTACAGAGGAATGGGAGTAGGTCAGGGATAGAGACTAAGCTAACCTGGTGTGAGGTCACTGACCCCTGGGTAGTCAGGATAGGCATATGCCACAGGGGAATGTGAATGGGTCTGGGATAGAGACTAAGCTAACTTGGTGTGAGGTCACTGAACCCTGGGTAGTCAGGATAGGCCACAGAGGAATGGGAGTAGGTCAGGGATAGAGACTAAGCTAACCTGGTGTGAGGTCACTGACCCCTGGGTAGTCAGGATAGGCATGTGCCACAGAGGAATGGTATCAGCAGCATCTTCTTCCTACAGTCAGAAAAGGTTTTACCAGGTTTAGAAGTGACACATCACGCAACAAGCAAATCACACCACACACTTCAAACTATGTGAAAGAGACCATTATTTCAATATTAGACACAAGGTTAAACACATTGATTTGGACAAAAGGGCAAACAAGATTAAGATTGCAGATTGGTGCAAATTTGAGGAAAATCAGCTCTTCAACAAACATTTATGTCATGCTTTTTAAAGCATTTCAAAGCATTGGAAGAATTTACATTGTGTGAGGCAACTAGAGTTGAACAAGGCATTAGCAATATTGTGTCTCGCCCACTTGCGAAAATAACCAGAAATATCGCGATCTCCGTTGCTACGCAAAAGAAAACTGAAACAAACAAATAAGCAACTTTAAACAGACAACATCAAAATCAGGTGCAAATTAGTGACTTTGAATAAATTTGCATAAATGTGCATGAGTAATGTTTGCCTAAATCTACATCAGTAATGCTCACACATGCTCACACAATTCTGTGCACAAGTTAGGAAGCCTTCACCAAGAGTCTTGCAAGTAAACTTTAACGTATGACCTCAATTGACCTTTGACCTTATCCTGTGACCTCCAACGTCACCATAACATGAAGGTACCCCCAGTGCATCTATGACCCAAGTTAGGTTGTAATCCAAGCAACCCATGTGAAGTTATTTGTCAAAAGAGAGTCTTGCAGGTAAACTTTAACGTATGACCTCAAATGACCTTTGACCTTATCCTGTGACCTCCAACGGTACCATAACATGAAGGTACCCCCAGTGCATCTATGACCCAAGTTAGGTTGTAATCCAAGCAACCCATGTGAAGTTATTTGTCAAAAGAGAGTCTTGCAGGTAAACTTTAACGTATGACCTCAAATGACCTTTGACCTTATCCTGTGACCTCCAACAGCACCATAACATGAAGGTACCCCCAGTGCATCTATGACCCAAGTTAGGTTGTAATCCAAGCAACCTATGTGAAGTTATTTGTCAAAAGAGAGTCTTGCAGGTAAACTTTAACGTATGACCTCAAATGACCTTTGACCTTATCCTGTGACCTCCAACGCCACCATAACATGAAGGTACCCCCAGTGCATCTATGACCCAAGTTAGGTTGTAATCCAAGCAACCCCTGTGAAGTTATGGATCATAAGAGAGTCTTGCAGGTAAACTTTAACATTTGTGACGGACGACGGACGACGGAGGACGGACGACGGACGGACGACGGACGGACGACGGACGGACGACGGACGGACGACGGACGGACGCCATTTGGATCCCTTAGTCTCGCCTTCACCTCCGGTGGGCGAGACAAAAATGAGAGATTTTAAGGCTAGTAATTAAGATTTTCATAATTCATGATGTCTTTATAAGTTGTCTGGTGATTTTTCCTTTCAGTATTATAAAGTACACTCATCATTATAGTTTGAGATCCATTTTTTTGAAATAAGGTTAAAATATCAAACAAAGCTTGGCTTACTCCATTCATCATGTGTTTTGAGAAAAGCAAGAGGCGTAGAATCATTCTGGACCACAGTCCTAAGGGAATGTACGGCATTTCGTAGAGACGATTCAAAACATCTGTTGCAGATAAAGCAAAACATTTGTTAGAAACAGGGTGTTCAACTTGCCAAATATTTCAATTTGACCTTGAGATTTGATCTCTATCATAAATGAATTGGCATCTCAAATATCATCATTGTAGCAAGTTTGATATCATTCTATGACATATTTCTTAAAGTAAAGCATAAACAGTGATATTTCTGAATTTCACCTCAACCTTTGAACTTCGCTGGCCCAAAATCCAATCCTCTCATATATCATCATTGCACCAGGTGAAATGAAAATGGGTTGATTCAACCATCATGCAGACAAGATGACCAGATGGACAAACTGACAGGCGGACAACTTAGAAACACAATGCCTCAGGCCACTCTGTGGTGGAGGCACAAAAATGGTGTAATTGCTACAACATCGAGACATTTATTTTATCAGCATTTCCCTTGATTACAATCCCAACTAAGCAGTAGCACCTTCACCTGAAGCGGCCGTCATCTGCACCTGTTATAAGCACCACTTTGGCAAAGATAAAAACCAGCAATCACCTTCATACACACAACATGTCTCCCATAATGCCCACACTCATTTCAGTACTCACTCACACACACAAAAGCATGAACATAATTACATGCATTCGAATCAATACATTACATCTGTTGAATTGCAGACAATTTTGTTTAATCGGCATGCTCTCTCTCTCTCCTTTTTTTTTTGAGAGAAGGGTTGGGTGGGTATGGGGAGGGGTGGAGTGGGAAGTATGGTTGGGTTTTCGGAAAGAAGAAACTGGAATAAAAGGTCCAATTAAATGACTGGCAATGTACACAAATCAGAGACAGATGACATGCACTCAAGCTTAAATATAACCCGCCAATGCACTGTACATAATAGCAATGAATAACTGCATGCCACATCTGTTTCATGCAATAGAGCATTACTTAGCTAATTGCAGCTCCAGCAAGGAAGCACTGTTTGGTTTAAACAGGGTTAACGGTCCCTCTACCTATTATCTCTCTGATGCATCTTGTGTTTTCAATACACAAACACACAGCATCAAATTGACTTGGACTTAAAATAACTCCCTGTAGAAGACATATGCAACATTATATGAGTTCTATTTTCTGCTCTCTTCCTATTTCCCATTGTCTCCATCATATGTCTTGAAGATGCTAGTAGATTCCATGAATACATCACAGCTGAATGATTAGTAGAGGACACAAGGTCTTGAATGCACTCATACAATTTGAAAGCATTGGGCATAATTTATGTTTCCTTCACCCTCCTATATTCTATAACAATTAGGTTATACAATTAGCATACCTCCTTTAAGACCCAGTCAATTAAATCTTCACATCATCCAAACATTAATATATGAAATAAAAAAACAACTTGAAACAAAACAAAGGAATATTGTTATAAGAGAATACCATGCACAAACCATGCACTAAAGAGTGTGATTCCACTTAAAACAAAGAGCTATTTTGTTATGGATTGTTAGTCTCTCTTCAAAGATGTTTTATTAGAGATCGGTTTAAAGGATTGCAAGCTGGCAGTGCATAGAGAAAACAGCGTGTCCTCACTGCCTGTAACATGTGCTTGGCGAAGATCAGAAGACTGTGTATGAGCCTGTTCCACAGGCCAAAGGGAACATAGCACATGGTATAAAGTCGATGGAGAATATCTATGAAAATAGGAAAAGGAAAAGACGCATTGTATCATTCAGTCACAATCATGATAATCACAGCTACTCCTGATGTACTAACACCTGGCACACGAAGCTTAACATTAACTCACATAAATGCACAAAATGACACATTCATGTTTGATATAACGGACTGGCATAAATGTTAAGTCCCAAACACAATGCATATATTTCGAAACAATTGAATACATTGATACTTTATATTGATACACATTAACAAATCAGATTACTTGTCCCTATGTCTGACTACACATCTGAGAAAAGCCCAATATAATTTATGAGACTTCTTTTTCTGTAACACAGATATTTCTATCCCGTTATTACAGAACACATTTGTCTGAATTAAACTATAAATATTAATATTGAAAGAAATTATATATCCTGTTCAACAGTAGCATAATCTGTTTGTGAATACAATAGTACATAATCTTAACCATATTTAGAGTGAACAATTTCAATTCCATATTCAAATAATATGCACATTAAATTCCTGCACTTGGATTCCAACAGGCACTAGACAAAGTGCACATCTTTCACATGCAATCATCAGACATACTGACAAAAGCAAAGCAACAAAATGACAGAAAATCATAGATCAGTACAAAACGTGTAACAAATGCAAAAAACAAACAAGCCACATTATATGAGACATATTTCATGATTCAGACATTCTACCAAGGTGCAAATATCTTATAGGGTTTTTTTGTTTAAAGGCAAATATTCATCCCTCTCTCATTTACCAATTCTCTCTTCCATCCACATTCATGACATCATCCACACGCCCATCAATCAGATACCATACATGTACAGAATATTCATTGCTCATTTGCATTCATTCTCAC
This sequence comes from Arbacia lixula, assembly GCA_963669155.1. Classification (NCBI taxonomy): domain Eukaryota; kingdom Metazoa; phylum Echinodermata; class Echinoidea; order Arbacioida; family Arbaciidae; genus Arbacia; species Arbacia lixula. The sequence goes on along the minus strand of OZ022576.1, from coordinate 26,339,326 downwards.
AGGTTGAAATAAAAACAATTTTAAAAGTCTATTGTACCCATCCTAATTGACTATTTTACAATTCAACTAAAGAGGATGCTAGGAGATGGTGGTCACAAGAGAATCGACTAGTTTTCTGGTTTGGTAATTATTTTGGGGTATTTCCATCCTGTCTTTGTGACAGAGCACATGTGTAAACATAAATCAGACAGAAATTTGTGGTATGAATCATCTATGCAAGTCCACATATGGAAGGAAATTCCAGAATGGTTGCTCACTCAACAGTGGAATAATTCTTCCTTTCCTATTATGATTAATTCTGATTAACCATTTGCTTACTGTTAGATTTCCTTGCTGTGTGAACTCTAATCCATTGAGGATGTCAAAATTTGCAATGTAACTGCAGTTACCACAGGGCTAAGGCTTAATTGTGTCCATTTTATTTATTCATTTTTTAAATTTTTATTTTATTTGAATTTATTAATAGCCTGTTATCTAATGTCCAAACAGTAGTATGTTTGGGAGTCATGCTACTTAATATCTGTGTGGGAAAAAGCCATATGCAGGTTCAGTACAGAATGAGTTAAGATGAACTCTATCTATACTATACAAAAGAGTATTATGATGCAAAATTGCACCAGTGGTACATGGATAGTTGATATATTATTACTATGTAGCCCAATCACTTCTTATTCAAAGAATTTAATGTTTTGGGGTTAGAGCTAGACTATATCATCTTTGTTTTAGTGGAATAGGTCCTCTCCGTAATTTAGATTGATGAATCAATCTGTTAGTAAAATAAGCAGAGAAAGTTGGACACCAGTGGTCAATCATTCTGTCATCCTACTCACCCTGCCGCTCATCACAGATGGGGAGGTTGATGGTTGGTTTCTGTATGGGCACCTTACATGGGAGCAGGATCTCATCCTCACTCACTGGCAACGACACCTCAAACCTACAGGCAGAAAAAGACCATATTTAAAGGGATATTTAAATACACCCAAAAATGTCACATTTGCCTTAAACCTCTTGATCCCATGGAAGCAGTGAATCTCAATGTGCTTTCCAAGTCTTGGTACCGAAAGGATTAACTAGGAATGTCTTTAAAACCTGCATGATCTTTGAATTACATTCCAGAAGTTTTAGATCAAGGGAAACACTAGGGAGAATATCTTACCTCACAGTTAACTACAGGACATGGAAATTATATGGTAGCCTTCTCATATCCTGTACCATCAATAAACAAACCTGACATGCACACCCATGTTCACAAAGAAAGAAATAGGGGAAGACACCAAAAGAGAGACTGGGATGAGTTGTGATGATGGTGATGATGAAGGAAGGAAATGCAATTAAACAGGCAAGGAACAGAAGTCTGTTTTGACCAGTGACAAAATGAAACTTGATTTGTGCAAGCAACTCTACAAACCTGAGGTCATGAACAGGACCCTGAAACATGTTGTCCACTATACCTTATGGAAGAACGTTATTTTTCAGAGGTTCTTTGTAATGTTTGGGGGCTATATCAGCCTGTTTCAGTTTTTACTGATTACGACTTACTTTTCCAGGAGCTTGAGGTATTGGCGGATGAGCCTCTTGGGAACGTCTCCATCGTTGAACAGCATCGGGATATCCCTCACCTTCATGATCTGAAGAGAATCATTTGGAACAGACGATGATGGACACTTCATGAGCCATTGAGGCATTTTTGCACTGGTATTACACATAAATCATTCCTATAGGTCAGTATGGAGGCCTGGTAGGGAAGGAGTTAATGCTAAACTAAGATATCATCTAAATATAGACATGCATGAGTTTTAAATACTCTCTTCTTGTTCTTGATTTGGGGAAAAAAATACTGAGGATTTTAACCCAAGAACTCAACAGCTGGGACAAAAAACTATTTCAGCTGTTGTCTTGGTAATGATCATCCTAAGACCGACAACAGTGCACATCAACCTTCCAAGTATAATCTTGATCCTTACCCCCGTCTTGCTGACAGGAGACCTCTCTGACTGTGATGATTCTGACCATGACCTTATATAAACCATTGGAGCTGCTGATAATAATCATAAGAGTAAACAGTGCACCCTTACCTTCCCCAAGCATTATCCTTAAACTTCAAGGAATAATTTTCCTAATGTAACAGTGCAACTTTCTACATATTTTGGGCAGTTTGATGCATTAAAGATGGCCCGTCCCTTTTACAAACATATGCAAACTTCATGAAAGTTTGCACATATTTAGCACGTATCTTTGAGATACCAACTGTGAAATTTTAAGGTCTGAGGTACTATAACTCCCGTAGAAAAAATGAAAGTCTAACAAGGTTTTACTAAGATTTGACTATTTTCGTGGTACGAAAAAAGAAAGAAATTTTAGGCATACACCCAGTAATAAGGATAGTGTGCTCCATCCTGTAAATGAACGAAAAACAAGTTAAGTTTTTTGTTCATTTACAGGATGGAGCACGCTATCCTTATTACTGGGTGTATGCCTAAAATTTCTTTGCAAATTGAAATTACCCCAGAAAGCCCTTTCACTAAAATCTAGCCGAATTGTCCCTACGGCGGACTACTCATGAATATTAATGAGTCAGATGAAATGAGACTCTTTCGGGTATTTGTTTCCATGTTGTCGTGTCTTGACCCGTGAACTGGAAATAGCTTGCGTGGTTAAGGCGCTGCTCGGTAAGCAGTAGACTGCAGGTTCAAATCCCGTCTGGTTCCAAGATTTTTGTCTGACCTGTTTTTCGTTCATTTACAGGATGGAGCACGCTATCCTTATTACTAGGTGTATGCCTAAAATTTCTTTGCAAATTAAAATCACCCAGAAAAAAAAAGATCGATCAATCATCGAAGACAATTTCCTCAAAACCAAATATTACGCTTTGTCGATTCCAGAGAAAGGTTATATAGCTATTCTCTCTCAAATGACAACAAAGTAAGGGCACTTTCAGAATTATGTCTGCAAAAGGGACGGGCTACCTTTAAGGCAGCAATGTATAGCAGTCATTGGTAATTGGTCCACACACTCATTTCTCACAAATACAAGAGCTGATCAGAACTGCTCAACAAATTTTTGAAACCTAAATCATTCTCTGAACTTACCCCCATCTTGCTGACAAAAGGATTGATCTCTCTGACCGTGATGACTCTGGCCATGACCTTACACAGCCACTGAGGCTCGATGAAGTAGACGTCTTTGAGCTGCTGGGAGGGATCGTCATAGTGCAGCAAGACACCAGTCTCATGTAGAAACCGCACAGCCTGGGATATAACAAAATGGACAGATGACACATCAGATATTAGACTTGTTTATCTTGCTGACCCTTGGCATTTGTACATATCTGTGTTCCAACAAGTTCTGTTACACAGTAAATGTCTGTTAACCTCTAAAACCAATGTTACACTGTGGGGGTACCCTTTGTCACAGCTTAATGTACAAGATTGTATGTGTCAAGTGAACACATACAATCTGATTGGCTAGGATTGATCACAGCATAGCTCTTTCATGTGTTAAGCTTTTAAAGTGTTTAAACTTTTTCTTTTTCTCAATATAATTTACCCATTATCAACTGACTGGGAGAAATATGTTTGGTTTTCTGAAAAACTAATCAGTGTTAAAATTATGCAAAGTAAAAATGAAATGTTGATAAATATGTGTATGTTCTCAATATAAGACACACACACATACAGGCACTCATTGTTGCACATTCACTGCATTGTGGGGTACCATATTGCGAAATTACTCCAACATTACTTCTTACAACCACTATGTTGAAGCAATAAATGCCATCAATGTGTTGTATCTTACAAGAACCCTCACGATGAAGCTGTTGTGAGGTCAAGTCCACACACATACATGAACTTGCAACATTTCCATGAATCATTTTTTTCCATTATTTATAGTGCAATAAACCAGCACTGTGCTGAGGATGCTTTGAGCAAACTCACCTGGGAGAGTTCATTATCATCCAGCTGCACGTCTTTCTCCCGGATCATCTTGATGACCTCCTTGTGGTACATCACTGGGGGCAATCCCTCCGCCTTCAGTCGCTTCACCTGCTCTTGCATCAGCTGCTCCAATCGCTGAGGTGGCATAAGGAAGTAGACAGTAACATGGGTCAATTGTAAACAACTTGGAACTAACAAATACATCTCAATAGATTTATCATTACTGCATTTTGTTGAATCTTATTTTTAAAACTGGTTCTTGGTTTTTCCAGTACATTAAATCATGCTTAAGCTATTTATTGTGGAGTATATCATACCATTTCACTTCAAAATTGGGCTGCATTAAACACTTGAAGGTGCATACAACGCAAAAATTAACTATGAAATGTAATGTAACAATGTGACACTTATCTTATGTCATGATAAAAATAAAGTACTTTTTTAATATACAAGGTTTTCATATATATTTGTGAGCTTCATATTCCTTACGTTAAGGATGAGACAGATTTGATGTAAAAACTACTACATACTTCACAGTAGCAATCCTTTCTTTTCGCTCACACGTTGGCAATAGAATGGACATCTGTAATCAAAAGGCTAATCAAGGTGAGACTAAGGTGGACTTACCAAGTAGCTGTAGGGTATCATCTGTCCAAAGATTGGTTGTCCCTTGATCTTCTCACTAGGAGTTGTGAAAACGAACAATGACATCTTTATAATCATCACCATTGTCCACTCCCTAACATTATCAGCAGTAGCATTGATATCATCATTACCATTATAACTGTTTCTTCACTATGAGCTGTTCAAAAGACCACCATCATTGCCATCATCCTTCAACTTACCATTAACACTTTTTACATTATTACCACTACTGCAAAGAACAGGACAAAAAATAAGAAGAACACATGAAAAAAAACAAGGTTAGAGAATAAAAGAAAAGAAACAACAGAAGAAAACTAGACAACATATTTCAAGAAAAATAGAAAATGAGTAGTAGTAGATCAATTGCACAACTGATCAATCCATCATACGATCAATAGTGATCAAGAATCCATATTACAAAGAACCTTTGATTGATACCGATTATGGGCCACTCCTTTTAAAGAGTTGTGATTAATATGAATCAATCATACTAGATTTCTTAAATATACATTTATGATTCATATCAATCACAAGTCTAGTTGCAATCATTCAAAACTCATTATGAGACACTGCCTTGAACTTTCCATAGCAGTCATAGTTTTGTGATATGAAAGTTGCACAAATATTTGCACCTGATTGCAAAGTTGCTATTGATTGCAACTCATTCTTCATGTTATAAGGGCTCTGATGATACTCACGTGAGGATGAGGTTTTCAATCATGGCCCTGAGATCCTCCACGCCTCCCGCCTCGTTGACAGCACACAGCTCCACATAGCCCTTGATGGTCGGGAAACCAGGCGACTTACAGATGTCCAGAACTCTCATCCGCATGTTGGTGATGAACTTCTCCTCATTTTCTATCACACAACAAACAAACAATAGAAAAGGTTTATGACAGGTTTTTCTGTTTTAATCTCCATTAGAAAGTAAATATCTGGAAATGGCCTGGTGGTGAGGTTGCAGCCTGGTAGCAGCAGATGCAGATTCAGATCCCCATGGTTCTAATATTTTCTGACTCGTTTTCATTCAATTACAGGATGGAATGCGTTATCCTTGCTACTAGGTGTACGCATATAATTGATTTCATAGATAAAACAGATATTCAGTGAAAACCGCTTCATCATCCACTTATCTATCCAGACCATATTTTTTGTTTCCCTTCAACAATGTTTCTTATCAAGAATCTGTATCAAACTAAAGTACACAATGACCACATGCTTATAAAGATTGAATCTCGTGTTTCCTACAAGTGGCCTTTTCATGCAATAAATAGGCTTTCCATTGTAATGCTAACCCTACAGCTCAGGTTCTTTGGAGGAGCTGCATTTAAACATTTCATTTTGTGACAACCACATCATCAATACAACAAGTGTGGTGGCATAGAGAAATAAATGAATACTAGCGCTGAAAATGTCTTTTGCTGCTATGTCTTGTTATTTACATAAATAAACTTGAAACAAAGGGAAACAATTTTGATATTAACAATGATTGGCAGAAATATACAACATGACACTTTCAGAATTTAGGCTCCATTCATCCAGGTGAAATCAACCATGATTGACAGGTGACGGCCTAGTACATTTCAATCTTGGGATTGTTCTTAGTATATTTCAGGAAGAGAGTTTGATTGAATGCGGAATTTGAAATGTACACCACGCACCTTGGAAAATTAATTTGTAAAGTAAACAAGTTCATCAAACTTAATATATACAGCATGGATCAAGCAGTTTATGAAAAAGATTGCAAATGTAAGAAATATATATGTACTCTTCTTCAAGGATGTCAACCATCATGAAAAATCTAAGGAAATATTTATTGCTCTAAAAAGATGGTTATGTTAGATGAGAACATGTTTATGCTCAATATACTTAATAACAGCAGTATGAGCCCTCTACTTCATACATGTACTGTATATACACTTCCATATTACAAGTTAATTTTCATTCAAACAAATATTATTGTACAGCCCACTTTCCATACTTCATACATGGCTGATGTGTTTCAGGGTAAGGTGCCCTTTGAGAGTATGGGCACTAACCTTTTGGGATCCTGTCCTTGTGGGTGCCCACAACAATGACCGGGCATGATGGAGCAAGGGCCTGAATGGTCAGCAGCCATGGTCGGAGTGTGGTGATCTCATCGGGACCTCTGCTGATGTCATACACAACCTGACCATAAAGAACAAGTGGCAATAACATACAGGTATTAATGGCACATAGTGGATGGTCAATGATTGGAGCTTGATGACTTTGTGCCAGGATCAGCTCAAAGAATGATATTTTGATAAATTTACATTCATAAGAAATGTTTCATTACATAATACTGTTAAACATTCAATGATATCTACCTCATTGACATTTAAAGCATAGCTGTACAGGATAACATAACATTTTTTCCCCCTAGATGGTCATTGGTCCAGATTTCAAGTTTTAATGATCTAAAAAACCTTGGACACTGTATAAGTATGGTTTTGAAGGATAACAACACAAATACAATCAAACTACCGCAACTTAAAGGGCTGGGGATGTAAAGAGAATGGAAAAGGGGAGAATGTGTGAAGAGAAAGTGAGAAAATATATAGAAAGAGAGTGACAGTGATAGCTGGAGAAAGAGAGGAGGGGGGATAGAAAGAGAGAGAGAGAGAGAGAGAGAGAGAGAGAAAGAGAGAGATATAGAAAGGAACAGGTTTGACAGAGCGAGAGAAAGAGGGAGAGTGAGGAAGAGAGAAAGAGAGAGAGAAAGAGAGAACAAGAAAGAGAAAGGGAGAGAGAGAGGGAGAGAGAGAGAGAGAGAGAGAGAGAGAGAGAGAGAATCTAAAGAGCTTCAAATTATCGGGCTCACTGAATACCTACCAAGAAAAGCGCCCTGCCCGTCAGAAAGCATGGGTGAGTGCTGTAGAAGTCTTCTTGACCAGCAAAGTCCCAAGTGCTCAGGCAGAAATCTTTTTTCCTAATCTGAATGCTAAATAAACAGATGAATAACCATCGTTTATAATAGAGCAATAATATATTCATCACTGACATTTACCATTTCATCCTTTTCCACCAATTTGAAAGTAATGTTACCTGTCCTCACACATAAAAGAAACACAGAATAAATGCTTGATATTCTATACAATTTACTATACGTAAAGTGAAAAGGAGCTATCTCCATTTGACAGTCTTTAAGACTAGACATAATGGGACCTGAGTTAACAGACTGAGACATATGTGAAAGTAACAGGGAGAACAGACAAGTAAACCTGTATTTTCTGTGTATTCCTTCTTTTATGTGAAATTGGTGGAGTTTTCTTTCAGAATTCTCCTCTACTTCATTCAACAAGATAATCACATCTGAATTGATAGTAAATGAGGTAAGAATTGATATGATCACCAGAACCTATCAATAAATGTCATTCAAGACAACTTACACCCACTCCTTGACCACTACTCCAGCTGTGGCCACATTGTCATTCTTCTTGTCCACTTTTAGCCCTTGGAGTCTGGACAGCAGAGTAGACTTCCCTCGACCACCATATCCTACCACCATCAGTTTCATGCGGTTGTACACCTCCGCCTGGACACAGAGGATAGAATCGAAAAAGCGGCAACAACAAATGTCTCAACGTGTAAAGAAAGCAGAAAGTTTTGGTTATTTCAAACTTGATTTTGTAATATGACACTAATAGTTTTCTGTTCGACCTATCACATAATCTTGAAAACATTCCTGCTTGAATTATGATTAAAATAAAAATGTTTTCATCATATGTAATATTGATATCTTCCGATCTTTGGATCATGATTTGTACTTCAAGTAATACTAGATGTGATTACATAAATAAGTTTTGTTTTTCTCCTTAAAACTGCAATGTTTTTAAGTAATCTTAACAAGATCATGATTTCCTTTCTGAATCCTAAAGCCAAGCACTAATAACTCAAATGATAATAAATATAAAGCACTAATGAATAATAATCAACGTGAAATGTGCCATCTTCCTTACCCTCTTGAACTTCTGGTTGAGAAAGCCAATGATGTCTTTGGTTCTGCCTTTAAGGATGGCTGGATCCAGGTCTAGCTTCAGTCCATCAATAGGAAACTAGATGTAGATACAGGAGTTACATGTGAGGAAGGTAAAGACAATAAACAAGACATCCGGTGGAAACCTTTGTCACATTAATCATAAAATCTCATACAACAAATCACACAATTTAAATGGTTGAATCTTTCAAGAATCTGGTGAATAAAAGGAGTGAATTATCTTAGTGTAACAAATACCCTTCAAAGTAAGAGGTGGTAGTAGTAGATTGAGATTGAGCACAAGTCCTCCATAATGAATTATCAAATTTGTGTTTGACTTCAGAATAACACAAGAGACTCATTTCAACATGATAAAATTCTTGAAATCAAATTTTGACACAGGGGATGATGGAGGAAAATTTTGCCTGTAATCTTGACCACTAAATTCCCTTATCTGTAGGTTGAAAACAAGCTCACAGGTTTTGCCTAAATCTTCAAGACATTACCACTCAATTCAAACATGCATACCATGAAGTATTCTCATCATCAACATGTAAAGTCCGCTTTTTTTCCATTTTGTGGGGTAGGACAGTTCATTTCCTTCCATATCCTGTCATTTGGGTCAATGTGGGTAATGTTCAACTTTTATGTCTTCCTTGAATATTTCCTCCCGTGTCTTGTGAGGTCTCCCAAAAGGATTCCTCCCAACAACTGTGAAATTTAGTATTCTCTGGAGCCAGTGGGTCTCTTCTCTCCTAGCCACATGACCATACATTCTCAACTTGCTCTTCCTCATCACCTGTTCAATCCATACCAGGCCCATGGACTGGAGAAGGTACCTCATCTCGACAACCAAACCAAGTGCACTCTACATATCTACCTACCTCCCAGAGTTTGCTGAGCTGACCCAATTCATCTGGGATGGTGGTGATAGACTTGTTGTGACTCAGGTCTAGAGATGCTAGCAGTGACAACTGGCCCAGCTCCTTGGGAATCTACACAGGATTGCAACCATATTACTCTATGAATTAACTCTTAATGCACCATTGATGTATTACACTAAAATCCCACAAGGGAGCATATTGTCTGCTATTGAAAAGCAATTGGCAAAACACAGAATAGGAAAATACAGACAGCAATAAAATTTTGGAATAACTTGAGATATACATTGATATACATTGTGGATATACAGTGTCGCCTGCGTTCAATTGCACAGCTGATCGCGAGCGTATGAGCTCATTTGATCGAGAACGCAATCAATTGCAATAAATTGCGTTCACCTTGGCAGAGACGGCGCGTTACAAGAGCCCGCGATCGCGCTATTTGACGCGCACTTGATTGAGCTCATATGCGCGCAATCAACTGTGCAGTTGTACGCCGTCGCATCTGTAAATACAAAAATGCAACAATTACTGGCTAATGGGTTTTGCATGTCACAACAAATACCACGGATTCTCTTGGTACTGGAAATATCTGTACATTAAACTGACAAAATGCTTGGTTTATCATAATTTTCTGCTCTCATCTCAGTCCACATGAGCTGATTATCACATCTTTTCTTTCACACAAAGTTTTGTTTCAGAGATTTAACTCTCTCATTACCATTGGCATGAATATGTGTAGTAAGTCAGTGTGCTTTTCTAGGTCTGATAATGTAAACATCAATAGGTGTGGGTGTCCTCACTCTACCTACCCTTGCTAGTCTGTTGTGGCTTAGGACCAGTCTCTCCAGTTTAGCCCAGCTCTGCAGATTGTCACCCAGGTTCAGCTAATATCGGAACGAGACAGAGAGAGAGTTTTGACCTAATTAATCAACAAGAATGAGAAAGTCATTGTACAGATTACCAGGACAAATATGTCTATGAATAATGAGGTATTCTACTACTTTATTTGAATTTTACATTGATTTGCTTTCCATTGCACAATCACAGAAACAAACATGAGTAGTCATTCAAAATATCACATAAATAATATTACATGATTAAAACAACTCTATATAACGTAAGAAAACATCAATGGGCATCAACTGAAAACAGGACACTATTTGAAGCAAAAACTTGTGAGATATAGATATAATTACCTCCAAACAAGCATTTATTCTAACTCTAATTGTTTTAATAATTGACTTTTATTACGGTACCTTCTTGATCTTGTTGTGTGACAGAATGATTTCCCTCAAACCTTGACTCTTCCATTCTGATGGAGGGGGTACATCGATGAGCCCGTTGTCACTCAGATCTATGTCTCGTAGCCTGAGGGGAGGAAAGGGAAGGGGGGGGGGGCACACACATATATTCACAATGAATTAGCAACATGTACACTGCAATAACATTAATTGAATCCTGCAATAACTTCTAAGAAACATTGCTGTAAACTATTCATTAGTAGGCACAGAAGAAGCAACACAGTGATACATCACTAGCCCTTCCTGTGTCATACAAAGTGGTTTGTTATGGGATATGTGCACATCATTTGTGTACAAATGCCTCAATGGTGCATTATGGGTTTACTCCGGGGACCTGGATTCCGGATTCTCCTACTCAGAAACGCAACAATCTCAACAATGTTTTATTTTAAGCCCTTTTTTTGTAATACTTCAATGCTGTTTATGTGTGCAATCAGCACTTCAAGAGTTAAGCTACAGTTGAAGATCATATTTTTGTGTTAGGCTACAAAGACTGGTTTAAAATTCTTTCCTTATGTAATTTTCCAGGTAACCTGACTGTAAACTTACATTGGAAGGCGCAGAACAAACTTTGGAATGAAAGGAGCTTCAGGGAGACCCAGGTGATTCTTGGCAAGCTTCAAGACCTTCAGCTTACCCAGGATGTTGTCCAGGCCAACAGGCAAGGAGGCTGCAGGAGCAGAAGGAGAACAGGGAGAATGAACAGCAGGAGGACAATTAAATGAAGGAGGAAGAAGAGAAGGAAGAATAGAATGAAAAGGAGGGAAAAGAGGAGGACTAAAAGGAATGCGAGGACGAAGAATGGAGGAGGAGGAGAAATGGGAAGATGAGGGAGAGCAAGAGGAGCAGGATAATGGGGAGGAGGAGGAGGAGGAGGAGGAGGAGGAGGAGGAGGAGGAGGAGGAGGAGGGGAATGAAAAGGAGATAGAGAAGCAGGAGGTGAAGGAGGATGGGGAGACAGAGAAGAAAGAAGAGGATGAATAGAGAGGGATAGAGAGAGAGAGAGAGAAAGAGGATAGGAAGGAGGACAAAGTGATTAGATTCATGGAGGGAAACATGAATTCTCATTTTGCATACATGAAATGTGTGACCATAAGTACACACAAACTTTTTAATAATGGCATATCCATCTGAAACATCACAATTTCATTCAGATCTCGCTGTATTCTCTCCTTCCATCAACAAGTCAGACCGACATCCCATCATCATCAAAGAGAGAAAGGGACGTACCCATCTGGTTCCTGGATGCATAGAGCTGTTCTAGGGAATCACATCCATGCAGGAAGACTGGTGTGAGAGTGGTGAGCTTGTTGTTGGATAGATCCAGGCTCTTCAGCTTCCTTAGGTTCATGGGCTTGTCCGGGATGGTCTCCAACTTATTGCTGCGGACAGGAAATGACCAGATGGACAGGGCTTCTTGTTTAAAAGTTTACATTTAATGAATAACAAAACAGAGATTCCATTATGATCTTAAGTTTAAAGTTCTGAGTGGTGAGTTCTGAACATTCTCATATGAGCCCCATGATAAAACCTGTTTCATTTAAATAAATGCCCAATCACAATGGAGTAACAACTGCATTGAGAGAGAAAGAAAAAAATGTACATAAGAGGGAGTGAGAGAGAAGAGAAAGAGAGAAAGAGAAAGACAGAGAGAGAGAGAGAGAGAGGGAGAGGGGGAGTAGAGAGATGGAGAAATAGAGAGGTATAAAGAGAGCAAGAGATAGGAACCGAGAAAGAGCATTAGAGAGGGAGAGAGAGATTGGTCACCTTGCTAGAGAAAGTTTCTGCAGAGACGGCACAAACATGCTGAGCCAGGACGGAAACCTGACTGTGGCATTGTGGGACAGATCCAGCTCAGCCAGCTTGAAGGCAGTGTCCTCTGGCCTCGTCCGGTTCAGGTCTTTGATCTGATAGGATTCAGATTTGACAGCATTAAGTACAAAATGACACCATGGGAATTACAGCAATTGTTTATACACTCAAACATGTACAGAAAGACCACTGATGTGATATAAGAAAGATGGCCTTTATGTACAGGTTCCAGTTGGTTGTCAAAGCAGGTTTCACAGTAGGAACAAAATGATCAACACAACTGAGAACAAAAATATTAAACATTGATTGCATGTTACACTGTACACATAAGTTATCACCATGGTAACAGTAAAAGTCAATGATAGCCAACAGGGCTCTGGCATACCATCTTACCTGGTTGTGTGACAGATCAAGGAAGTGTAGTTTGGCCAGACTAAGGAGGTGTGTCGGCAGCTCAGTGATCCCATTCGACCTCAGGTTCAGCTCTTGAAGCTCTGGCATGTACTGCATGGGTGTGAGAGAGATGAAGGGGCAGAAACAAGATGCATGTTATCCATCCAAACATCATTCAGTCAAAATGTAACTCAGATGTAGAATGCTAGCTTTTCGATATCTTTTGTCAAAGACAACGTATTATGAAATATGGGCAAATAAACCTAAGTTTTTCTGAATAATTTCTTTGTGACTAGCTCCCATCACCACCCTTTCTTTCTTTTTCCATTTCATCTCCTTTATTTTTGGTTCAAACCAAAAGAACTCTGTTCTTTTCACTCCTTCCTTTCCTATTTTCACCCATAAGTGGGAACAAATTATCCTGAAAAAATAAAACAAGGTGCTATTAAAGGTTTAAACTATTTCTTAAAATAGCATGTATTAGTACAATCACTATGGAAACACTTAAAGATCATTTCATACTAAACAACATTCCTATATCAATTGAACTCAAATTCCCACCTCAGTCAGTTTCTTGGGGAACTCTGTGAGCCCATTATCACTGAGGTCCAGCTTCTCCAGGAACCTGAACCCATGGAGGAGGCGGTGCGGGGCGCAGACCAGATTCGTCAGGTCCGAGATGCTGTTGGCTGACAGGTCAACGAACTTGATGCCAACGTCAGGCCCCTCAGGTACATCCAGCATGTTGGGTGAGTGGGTGGGGAAGGAGTTCCGCTTTCTTCTCAGGGGCGTGTTCCGGTACATCCCTGGAGGGGGACAAGGAGGAGTGGTTATTGGTAGCCTAGCCTTAACTCCTTAAGGTGCCACATGTGACTTTTTCAGCAGTCATACACACAAATATCATGCATATCTAGCACACATTTTGATGTCATTCATTCTATAACCATAAAGAAATATTTCTATACATGTATAAGTAATGCAATCACACTTGAAACCCTCTAACCATAGAAAAAGATAAGGAAAAGATAACAAGAAAACATACATTTTATGACCTCAATTTATTTAGTATACAATCATGTATTCATACATATGAGTAATGTAATCACACTTGCTGCCCTCTCCCGCAAGAAGAGGATAAGAAAAAGAAGCACTCAGAAGATTAGCTCATAGAGTGCAATGAAAGAAATGGATGAAAAGTTGAGAGTGTATAGCAGCATATTCTATGAAGAGGACTAGCCCTGAGAATAGCATCTCAGACAATGGAAGAAGACAGGAGAAGGGAGAGGAGTTAAGAGTGGAGAGCAGCACATTCTACATGTATCTATCTTCAGTATGTACTTACGTGGCGGCAGAGGTCCCCCTATCTGCATGACGACATCAGGGATGTTGGAAGGCATGCCCACGTCTGAGAAGTCGTCTGCCGTACTGCTGTCACTCACGCCCCACTGGTCAGATGACATGCTCGCTAGAAAGCAGGAATGATACAAAGTGGTAATTAGTTTCATCAGAATGAGCAGCAAGATGTGAACAGACTATACTGGCATGAACATGCCATTCAAATCCTTGGTGCTCATTCGAACCATCACATCAGTCTCTTTGGGACCAAAACATTGATTTCATGATTTTTGCAGAAAATCTAATAAGAAGTCACATTCTATATCAGGCAAGGCTTCCATGGTATAAACATTTTTAGTTTTTGAAAAAGATTAACATTTTGTTATGCAAGGACATATCAATCTAGTAATAAATGCACTTTTCCCATTGAAATAGACATGTGAACTATTGCAAAGAGAGACCATACAACATTACAAATTGTAATGTTTAGATGAATATGCATGATAGATGTTTCTAATGGTGTACAGGTACATTATGTATGCAAATAGTATTGTTTAGACAAATATTTTTAAAAACATTACCACTTACCAACTTTACACTTAAGCACTCTAATTTGTACATTCAATAGGCCACAAGACTTTTTTGCTGCCTTATGCTTTACTTTATACTGTATTTTCTGAACAAATTGTATAAATTTTCAATGATATGCATTCCATCTATCCATCAATGCATGTAACCCTGCAAATCACTTTCAAGAAAATTGCTTACACACACACAAAAAAAATCCTGATGGCTGAAATGTTGCATGTCTTTGCTTAATTCTCACATTCCTTTCATTGAACCAACCATTCCTTTGATTAATCTCTCATCATATGCACTCATTCATCTGTGAATAAAAAAAGGAACTCCCTCATCAACTAATTCATGAAACTCCAAGGGTAACTAACAGCACCAAATCACATGTGAATAATCAGGAGCAGATGCATAATATTTGTCCTGAACATTGCCAAGGTATGCCTGCTGCATAATCAGCTTTTGTACTATATTCCCCCTTTGACTGAACAGGTTAAATCAATCAGGGCCATGTTGTGTATAGGTTTTCAATCATTGTAACTTACCATCAATAGTATCTACCATGGCAACAGGTGCAATAATGAGATCTCATTGGCTGTTGGTATGGTAGTTACCATTGATGGTAAGATACAATAATTTAAAATATGGCCCTGTATATTTTAATAGATATAGCAGAGCTACAAACATTGAAATTCAACAATCAGGAAGATGTGAGGAAATTTCATCAGGAATCAGGGAGATATCTATCAAATGCATGCAACCTAGTGACAGTAATATCAATAATCAGGGAGACTGGGTGATATGATGAAATCCAATGCAGTACTATGGTGCTATTTTCAGAGAGTCTCCTGCAAAATCATGGAAACTTGGCAGATCTGCATATAGGGTGCCCTTAGTTACTGTATAGTGCCCAAGACAGATATTCTTACTTACTTTGGATGTTAGCTTGCCTTGTGAGCGGGGGACCCCTCGGTAGCCGTCTCTCATCCTGGCTGCTAGCATCAAAGTTCTGCAAATAAAATTCACAGCAGAGTAAACTCACATCAGCTAGTAATCATGATATTCAAAAACTGACAACAACCTCATAATATATTTCCATTTTCTCAAACTTTTACAAATCTGGTTTTCTGCTCTGATTCCTTTCAATTCATTTTCAGTCATTCTCTATTAATTTTGACTTACCTGTAGAGACAGGCTGTCATCACCAAGGTACATAGAGCTGTCAGCTGTGGAGACCATGGAAACATTGCTCTCTCGCTTCAGGAGGCGTGGAGGGTCATGGAGCGGAGGGATGGATGACTCAGACTCAGAAAACTCACTGCACATGCCTGTAGGAACAGTTTCACACAAACTTTCTGACTGTCTGTTTCTGTAGTGTTTGTAACATTCTCCTCACAGTTCACAAGATATAAATAATAGTAACAATGTGGATTACAAGAAAAATAACAATGATAAAGACTGTTCATATTCATCAAGTGGTATACACGCTTGTGCCAATTTTGGTTAAAATTGCTTTCCCGAAAAATATGTATTCCATGGGTATATGTCGGATGGCTGGCTCATTGACATACAAACATTCTCAGCTGAGGTGACCCCTAACCTATGACCCCCACATATCTTCTCTTCTACTTTAAGATATATACTGTACACACATAAAGTTTCACGTCATCACTTGATACAGTAGGTTTACTGGTCATCTCTAAGCATGCATGCAACTCTTAACCTTGAAGTTGGCAATACTGTATGTGGCTAATACTTCACCTAAAGAAAGGTTGGAAGGAGTGATCTTACTTTCTTCCATCTTCATGAGCCATCTTGGATCATCAGGCAGGAGGGGTAGCTGGGCACTACTCAGTGACCGCTTCCGGAGACGGCCCAGCTTCGGAGGTGCATTTTCCGATCCTGACCGGTTTCTCTGCCTTGGAACAGTCTCAGCAACATCTACGGTTTCATATACATGCATTGGAGGGATGGAGCAAAATCTTTCATTAAAATTGAAGGAGCCATTGTGTCACATATGATAATCAGTCAAAGGTAAGGGGTAGTAATAGTATTCATAATGAGCCGTAATCATAGCAGGACTGTTCTGCTATCATCACCAGGGTCCATAGTTTGTTTGATTTCAACAATTTCACAATTTGTTCAATGATTCCTTCCTGGTATCCAGAAATCAAACAAGATTGGGACTTAATGTTTATGACAGAATAGCACTCATTCGACTGCAGTTCCAGCAGTCTTAAACACTACCGTCCTTTACTTTTGGGATTCTAGCTCAAATCCAAAATACTTAAGTGGATATATATTGTTAATATAATTATCTTTACAGGTATATGTACAAGAACCTTTCCAAAAAGTGGTGAATCTAACCTGTTTCATCGATGGCCTCGAAGAAGGACGACATAGAGGCTGACCGGGCACTATTCTTCAGTAGAGTCTCTACAAGCAGCGGTGACTTCCTCCCATCATGCAATGGAGACCTCCGCCCATCCGGAAGGGGCGAGATCCTGCCCCCATCAGAGCTAGGTGAGCGACTGAGGATCAGGGGAGAGAGGGAGGGACGGAAATCAGCTGATTGGCGATTGATTTCGACGAGCTCGTCCTCGGTGTCACTCGTGGCGGCCGTTTCTCCCACAGGGATGGTCAGATTGGACGGCTTGAGGGTGGACTTGAGGGCCGGCGTGGAGGTAGCCTGTGCTGTCAGGGTGGACGTACTCCCACCATAGTCACTCCCTGAAAGAGGAAGGACGCCAGTAGCAGTATGGTCAACCAATACAGTGTGTGTCACTTTGTGAATGCAGATCTAATTGAACACTGTAGTACAACCAACTGAATAATGCAATCATTCAATAAAGTGTATACTAATGTATAAATGCATTTTAAACTAAATATGTACAATCAACTGAACAATACAGTAAATTGATCAAGAGTTTATGTTGTATGAATGCATTTTAAACTGAATACATACAATTAACTTAATGATGCTAAAAATTCTGAATATTATCTTACTTCAAACTCTACACATAGTAATTTTAAACTCAACATGACGAGCATGGGACTTCTAGTGAAATGTGGTCACATCATTCTTGTTTTAAATCAATATAATCACCAAATTAATCACATGCATCTTTGATTCCTATACTTTGCAAGTTTAGTAATCATTTCACACGCTGGTGTTATGTTTGAAAATTCAACGAACAAGAAGCATGAGCACAAACAAAGACTTAAATAGTTCACATTATACGCAATGATTCCTTTCTATCTTTACTTATAACCATCAAACAAATAAAATATTATAATCAAATGGCACAGGGTATATATATATTTCACAATCTGCATTTTGCATAGAATTTGAAAAAAATGAAGGAAAATGATGGATTTGTGGGATAAATACCTTCATCTCTAGATGCGAGGAGATCTTTAGGAATATGCACAGTAGAACAGTCTGTGCTTGCTATTTAGGTGCATGTGGGCGCAGAGAGAGATGGAGAGAGAGAGAGGATTTGATAAATTGAAAAGTCAGGTTAGAATGATGATCTGAAATAAGTACAGATATTCAAAATGATGGCAAGAAAAGCAAAGAACATTGGTAATATGGTAACTTTATAGAGAGTACTATATCAAGTTTCAAAGATGCAAGACAGTTGAAAAGGAGAAGCAATGTGATGATTTCTCAAGGGACTCGAAGGATGTCTGGTGTAAGATTTGCAGTATAATTTCTTAAAGGAGCAGTAACAACAAGAAATAAAGCAGACAGGTTGACTAGTGGAACTGCAAAGAAACTCAAGAAGAATTTAGTGGTTAAAGATACTGTGCAAAAATAGTTCATTGGAAGTGACAAGCAGGTCACCTGTCATGCAGCATAACCACAAGTGACAAGATATTTGAATATGTTACATAATGATCTCATCACCTATAAATTGATGAAACAAGTGAGATATGCTAATTGAAGATCAAAGAGTACATATACTTCTCACAATGTACATTTTGCATAGTATATGGTGAAAATAAAGGAAAATGATTTTGTGGAATAAATACCTTCCTCTCTGGACTCGAGGAGTTCTTTGGGGATATGAACAGTAGTACAGTCTGTGCTTGCTATTTAGGTGAATGTGGGTGCAGAGAAAGTTACAGAGAGAGAGAGAGGGAAAGGGGAAGAGAGAAGGGATTGATAAATTGGAAAGTTAGGTAAGAATGATGTTTTGAAATAAGTATAGGTATGCAAAATGATGGCAAGAATAGTAAAGTAATAGTACATATCCGTGATATGGTAACAGAGAGTACGAAACAAGATTTTAAAGAGGCTACAAAGTAGAAGCAATGCGATGCTCAAATGTTTCTGTTGCTGCTTCAGATTTTTTTTATTGAAGAAAACAATTAATAAAGCTTCCAGTTCTGAAACAAGTTTTATAACTACATGTATTGTATATCATTCTTCGACTTGAGTTTTTAATGGCTGTTTGGCCTCAATATATCTGCATTTTCTACTGTTGTTGCAAATATCAATAAAGAACAGTTACATGCTATATTACACATGATTCACTTGGGATACTCACCCAAGATACTAATATATCAAAACATTTACAAATATATATATTATATAACATCTAAGTACATGAAGGACATATTAGTGTGGAAGTACGACATAAATATTTTAAAACAAAATAACTCCAAAATGGTGCAAAATGCATGATGAGTATATTATGGTTAGTATTGTGAAATTAAATCTCCCAATTCATATGGTATATTTTGTATGATATAAAAGGTGTTAATGCAATATGGATTGAATGCAAGGGTATTTCTTGGCAGGCTGAAAGGCTGTCCACAGTTTGGATCTGCAGTACAATTATGCATTAAAGGAACATTCAACCCTTGATAAGAAAAGCAGACCAAATCAGATAGGTAAACTGGCAGAACATCAGGAAAAATAAAAAAGAATGATATGAAACTATTATCTAATGTTTTCAAGTTCCTTACTGGTAGTCTGTAATCTAAATAAAATGGATATATTGAGATGGAGAGCCTGACTAGTAATATCATCATATTTACTCATGCAATGGATGGATATAAATACAATAAAACATAAGTGAAATCATATTCAAACAGGGGGACAGAAATGAAAATTATAACTTATCAGTTATACAAAATATAATTACACCCATTTGAAAATGCACACAAAATACATACATTATGAATGATACTAAGATTGATTTTCGCCTCTAAAACTTAAAAACTTCTTTGATGTATTTTGTGGTCAAGCTTCAACAGATAAACTCATTTTCTGACAAACAAGAATATGAAATAAAAATTTGTGTAAAAGATTTACAATGCAACAAGCATGCTTTTGATTGGTAAATGTTGTTTTATTTGGCAACATCTAACTTTGAAGATGTCAAAGAAGGGAACACCATTGGGGAGTATTGTCACTTAGTGAATATTGTCACTTAGTGAAGAAACATTTTCTGTTCAGAGTAATAATCTTTTAAAAAATGTTGGTCAAATTTCATTAATTTTTTTAACTAATGTCGAAAAGATAGATTTTTAATCGGTTTTCTATATACGGTTTTGCATCTTTATCGCTAGTTCTCTACATAAATTGTAATTATGTCTTTGTTCATGTCTTTCGTACTGTAAATGATTTATTTCATGACAAGATTGTATATCACTAGTTACTGTTGTATTGTTAAACACTCAGCTGATAATTTGTGTACGTTAATTATGAAAGCAAATGCAAATTGAAACTTAATTGAATAAAACGCCCTACTGTGGGGGAAAAAGAAACTGAAATTTTTTTTTTTGTAATTGTTTCCTCTGAGTACATTGTTATTACTATTCTAATGCTTCAAAAAATTGTATGTTAAAAGAAATTTTACATTAATTGTGATAATTGTCTGTGAGTAACTGATTGTCACTAATATTCTTATTTTACAAATGAATGTATGATTTGTATAATATATATAAATATATTATGAAGAGTGCCTAAAAGCTGACTATTGCTATTATAGTTATGTTGCAGCTGATGTGTAGGCCCTGGTTTGCAGGTATAGACCCTTGATAATAAACCATTGAGTTTGAATTACAGGATTAATTATGGCTTACAATTTAAAGTTAAAATAAAGGGAATTTACAAATTGGCAATAATTATATTTTTGTTATTCGTATTGTTCTCCTCTTTTTCGATGTTAGATATTTTGTATTATTTGTTTGTGTGTTTCGTTTTAAAATGTATAGAAAAATCAAAATGTGAAAATACCAGGAACATGGGCTCAAACCTGGACACAACTAGTAAGTCATGCAGTAGTCTAAGCTTACCAGACACACATATTGTGGGGTATGTCTGTGCATGCAGACAACATAGACACATTGATGCATATATTCAACATGGTGATGAATAATATCAAGTCCTCATTTCATATCCGTGCAGGGGAAGGAAAGAGTGGTTTAGAGATTATAACATACCAGCAGCCACCTTACTCCATTTCAGAAATGAACGCCGCCTTGATGCTGAAAACCATGTGACAATATATACATGATAATTAAATCTTTTCTAGTCTTACGACTTGTTTGTAATGCAGTTTCATTTTCCATGATATAGGAGCAGCAGCGATTAATTGTTTTATCATACAAGGACCATGAAGCTTCATTGAAAATGAGAGCAGAGCATTGCAAAAGCATAGAGAAATATCATGGTGAGCAAAACTGTCCAAGAGAAGAAAATGCAGAATATGAATGATGTCCAAGCTACTGTCTAGTAAGCATGTGAGGGAGAGAAATGGTGAACTACGTGCTTCTTCACTAAGCTAGGCGTACGACTGTACCTCGCCGGAGGAGAGCCTGAAATTGGATTGAGTCTGGAGACAATCCAAGAGATATGGTGTCACTTGCTGAGAGTCAAAGACATACAACAACATCAATGATCGCAGACATGCTCCACCGTCATGTAGAAACTCATAGACATGCACAATATGTACATTCCATTTAATAGCAGCTACAGTGTATATTTAAAACTGTATGTACTAGAAAATAATCCAATGGTCATGCATATTTTGCAATTGTGGTTGATTGCTTTACATTCTGTAACAAATTCATATATGGACATTTTGTGGTTTTATTTTGCTTTAAAAGATTCTTTTATTTGTATAGGTTTCACACTTGCTGTATCATGATATGGTGTATCTCATTAGAGTAATGCAACAAAGCTGGCTATGACATGGGAATAAATATTTCAGAAAACCATTATTCCTGTTGCTTTACCTGCCTTTCAAAAATGTCACATTTTTTCAAAAGATGTAAAATATATACAATTTTTGTGAAATGAAAACGAAAGCTTACAATTAAAATCTTGGATTTGAAAGGTTTTTGGTAGGAAACATCTGAAAATACATTATCATGCAACATTGCTTGACATGGAATAGTTTTTATACTTATTTTTCTGCTGTTGGCAAGAGCAGATCACTGAAATGCTTAAAACACATGTGCTAAGATTGAAATAGTGATAAATGGTATAGATTTAACCCTCCATATGTGTATAAAAAATGATGAATAGGCAAATATAAATGACGCAAATAAAGCATAGAATAATAGATTCAGTTTTATGAACGTTTTTGAAAGTTTGTGTAGTAAAATGGTGGTACAATGTAAGGATCATTTTGTTGAGAAAAAATTTCCTCTTGTATTGGGGGTTATTTCTTGCTGCTCAGCACAAATTGTTTGCTGGTCAAATGACAATATATTTCTTTATATTGAAGCAGTGACTATAAATAGCTGCATGAAGAATTGTGCATTTCATAATTTCACAAAATTCTGAAAAATGCTGATTATCTCCCTTACATAAGCTACCCTCTTTTATTACAACCCGTATGTTTATTGAATTATGAGAATCTTGATCGCTGTGATGTCACTTCAAGCATCTCTGTTTATATCACACTGCCATATCTGAATGTTGGCACAATGCCAACAATATCCTTTCAAGCTATTGTTCAGTACTGGTATATGATGCAAGCTAGTTTATAAAAGAAATGGGCTGAAGTACCTCTCCTGTCTGAAGGCAGCAGGTTACGGCCCTCAATCATGGAATTCGGTCGGGACAATAACGGCGACTGCCTGGCTGCTGAGATAATGACTACAGGGGAAAGCAGAAGACACCAGATGACAATCCACAAGGTTTAACCCTGTGTGTGCCACTAGATAGGCTGCTGCTCTATGGGATTTAAGTGGTGGATGACTTATGCACAACAGCAATAACAGCACATATTGAGGGTATGAGAATTAAACACTGCATTGGGTTTTAATCAGCAAGGGTCTGTTTGAGGGTGTATCAATTAGGGCACTGACAACACAAAAATATTAAAATCTAAAACATCATGAATGAGACAATAGTGATCACACAGACAAAGCAGACAGAAACATAGACACCCTAAACAAACAAAAAAATGAATAAAGAAATTAACACTTAAATACTATTTCACACAAATCAGGATTAGAATTGGATCTACCTGGGCGCACAGACAAACACATTATAATTTTTTATTTATTTTTACTATCCACAGTCATAAGATTGATTGATCAATCTTTCAGAAAAATCAGCAGAGAAAATAAAACCAAAACGGGACTTGAACCTGCATCTACCTTTCTTTTATGAATCAATCTTATTCCTGCGGAGAGTACAAGTACAATAAAGATAATATCATATATTCTGTATGCAAAGAATGTGGCATTCTTTGAATGAAACGAACATCCTTTGGTTCCTTACCGGAAGGTGGTGCAGCCTGAAGGTCACTCTGGATCCGCCTGTAGGGCATGGGGGAGGGGGAGCGTGGGCCCTTGGGGCTGGGAGGCACCTGGAAGGAGGCAGAGGACAGGGTCCACTTGAGCATCCGGGTGACATCTTGGCGGGCCAGCTGTTCCTGCAGCTTGTGCCGCTGCTGTCGGGTCTCCTTTTTCTGCCGGATGCGGCTGGCGATGATGAGGCTGCTACCACTGTCGGTCTCACTCATACCCCCTCCTCCTCCTGGGGAA
Organism: Arbacia lixula; assembly: GCA_963669155.1. Classification (NCBI taxonomy): domain Eukaryota; kingdom Metazoa; phylum Echinodermata; class Echinoidea; order Arbacioida; family Arbaciidae; genus Arbacia; species Arbacia lixula. The sequence continues at coordinate 26,315,436 of OZ022576.1, read as the reverse complement.
TCGGGGGAGAATAGGGATCTTGATCACTAGAACTATCATGATCATCTTTAATATCATTAATATTGTTGTTGCTTATATCTTCATCATCTTCATCATGAACACCACCATCATCATATCTTCATCATGACCCTCTCTACAATCTACAAATTGTTTTGTCATCATCATCACACAATCACTATCGTGATCATCATTAACATCATAATTAGCACACTAGCAGTCATAATAATTACCAACAATATCATTGTTCTAATCATTTCCATCTTGTTCACCACTACTATCATTATGACCACTACAACCACCACTACAGCCACAACCACCACCACCACTACAGCCACAATCACCATCATCACCATCACCACCCTTCTTCTTATTCTAATTTCCCTATCTTGCCGTTAGCATCGGTGCTGGGTGGATCTTCATCCAGAAACACTGGGTACAGTTTCACTGGTTATCAACAGCAGCAGCATCTTCATCTTCATCCCCTCAACTGTCATCATGAATAATTGTGATCCCAACAGTATCCTTATCCTTATCATCCTCATTATGTTCTTCCCATCTCCCTATCTTACCATAAGCGTCGGTGGAGGGTGGATCTTCATCCAGAAACACGGGGTAGAGCCACTCTGGCTTCAGCTTGGCCAGCCCCAGACTGCTCCATGTCAACGACCCAGCTGCACAATCGACAACCATCACATGTTAATAATAAGAACATTGTGGTATGGTGGAGGTAGGAGAATTTATAGAGAATTTACAGGAGATCATGGTTTCAACTATTGTGGGGGCATCGTGGTGTGGTGGAGAGAGCTCTCGTACCTCATACAAAAAAATTCATGGGTTCAAATTCCCTCATACTTTACACCCATGGACAAAGTCTCCCCGCACCTAGGGATACTAAATGGGTACCTAGTGGGATGTAAAAAATGCAGACCAATTACTCAGCCGTATTTGTCTTGGATTTTTAAACTATAATCAGATGTTATAGAGGTTTATAAATTTGAGTGAATTAATGTGAATTTTATGAATAAAACACAGGTTTGATTAATTCTTGAGACAATGTAGCATTTAGTTAAGGCTTTGCAGTAAAATCATTATTTTAAAAAAGGCTTCGATACACCAACAATTAAAATGTCTCTTTAACCATTTGTAGTGAAGAAAACATTCCTCATAAGTGTCATTTCTTATTCTCCCTGTAATGTACTGATAAGAGTACCATAATTCATTTTCCACGAAATAAAATCTGAATTATTGTTCAGAATAATACAAAATTAAATACTTTCCTCAGTTTGTGCGAAACAGCTAATGCATGTTCTGAGTGAATTAATGTGAATTAAACACATAAAAAATATTTTCAACATTGTATGAGAGTATGTTACGCGATTGAGTAATTATTGTGAAGATTGCGAGAAAGTACAGATACCTTCTTTGTCATATCCCATCTGGTAGAGGAGGAGGCCGATGATGTGGTGGTGGTTCAGCTTCAGGGTCAGATTCAGGGGTGTGTGCAGGTCACTGATGCCCTGAGGGGGAGGGGAGGGGGTTGGAGGAGTCCGGTAATTGGGTAGGTAAATTGTCATCATGGAATTCAGATGCAAATGGATGAGAATATATGAAGAAAATTGAAAAGATATTTATATACACGCATTTTGATAGATAGATAAGATAGATAAGATAGATAAGATAGATAAGATAGATAAGATAAATGAGATAGATGAGATAGATGAGATAGATGAGATAGATAGATAGATGAGATAGATGAGATAGATGAGATAGATGAGATAGATGAGATAGATAGATAGATAGCTAGATAGATAGATATAGATAGATAAATCAATATAAAAAAATGAATTAAGGAATGATAGGTAGAGCAGCTAAGATTGCCAAGACTCAATAGTAACCAAGAGTAGCAAACAGCAGCAGAGGACACCAGGAGACACTGAAGACACAATGTAGACCTCTGCAAAACTGATAAAACAGCTTCTCAGGGAAGTCAATAATCTAGAAGAATTTTTTTGGGGGGAATGTCTAAGCAGCCTGTTGATGGCGATACCTGGAGATCAAAAGCTCTTGGCCACTCTTGACTGCTCTTGACAGCCTCATAGCTGCTTTTGGTAGGACCTGGTAGATTGGGATAGCATATAGATAGATATAGAACAACATACAAGTATTTAAAGAGTGACAGCACTACAGAGAGGGAGATGTCATGATAATCAAAACAATAATTTCATTTTCCTGTCAATTGTCCGATGAACACACTTCCACCGAATTCCATCCTATTTGGCATTTTCAGCACATACACAGAGTACAAACAAACAGGCAATCCCACTAATAAACATTCTGAATCTACAGTGGAAGGCACAAGCCTCAATCTTACCTGTTTGAGGAGGAGTGTAACCATATCAACATTGTTGCTTTGGCAGGCAAAGCACATGGGTGTTTCATAGTCCTCCCCAGAATTGACATCAGCACCCAGCTCCACCAGCACCTCCACTCCCTGCAGCAAACAGGTATTGCTTTTGATTTACATTTAACACTCCTGGGCCCTATCTCATAAAGAGTTAGGATTGATCTCATCAGTCCCAAATCCACTCCCCTATCTCTAATGTACACTTATGATTGATATCAATCACAAGTCCAGTTGCAACACAAGAATCATATTGTTTGATAAGAGATGGCCCTGGTCTTCTTTGTCTCTTTTCTCATTCTATTTCATTACAAATCATTTTGAATCATATATGTTTTCAATTTCTATTATTTACCATTACTACATAATTTCTATTGTGATTTCTTACATTTAATATAGCATCTATTAACAAAAACAAAATTGAAATCTTCATCACTGTTCTTCTAGTATGCCTTCTGGTGGCTGAATGCACAGAACTTATCATATGCCAAACAAGACATCCTTTGAAACAACATCAGTATGCATTCCATTTAGACCGTCAATCAGAAACACCTCTTTAATGTGTGCTAATGTGTGCTAAAACATTAGTTTCAGCACAAATTAGACGGTAAATGTACGAGAACAATGGGAAGAAAATTTATAGATGTCAGAGAACTCATACTAACACGTGAGCTACAATATGAAGGCATGATTGTTGCCACTATTCTTGAAAACTTTGATCTTATTTCTGTGACAGTTAGTGGATCTTACCCTCATGAGATTCTTCTTGCAAGCCCAGAGCAGCATTTGTGAGGTGAACTCCCACTTACAGCACAAGATGTAGAGACATTCACACACCAGGTTAACTAGCGCTGTATGGATCAGGAAGATATCATCATTAATAACTCATTAAAACTGATGATAATAATAGCTGATATTCACATAACGCCAAACCTGACACAGGATCATCTCTAAGCACTTAACAATATTATTACCCCAGTCATTGGATGATTGTATGTCTTTGTGACACCTGTCCAAGGGATCATTTTTGCATCAGGCAGAGTGTAATGCACACTGATTCCATTACTACACCCAATTATACATCATTGCTGAAGGACATGAAGGCCATGGGTGGGTTTGAACCTACCACCTTGAGATCTACTTCACAACTACTGTAAATTACTGTACTATAAATTATAAGAAAATGGGTGGCTTGCTCCCAGTAATAAAGAAAGCATCTTGCATAGATCTTAGGGGAAAAAATCTAAATGATAATTTGAGCAACAGGAAGTGCTTTGTAACAGTGACATAAAAATACAACGGCATCTGATGCTCTCCAGCTCAGCAGCTTATCAAACACTAATCAATGTTTAGTGTTATATTGAATATCTCGCAGCAAGATGAATATTTTTTTCTCCAGAATTTGTATGTAGGGAATGCTGGTTGCAATCTAAGAATGCCAATAACCCAAATTTAAGTGATTTGTCACTTGCTTCCTTTAGTCAAAGTAGGGCAGATTTGTCTTTACCAATAAACCTGAATGAATGAATATATGAACATTGCGCTTACTATCGTTCTCTCTGTAAGCCTCCAGGATATGGAACAGCTCCTCATGGGCGTTGTAGTTGACCAGGGTCCTCGTGACCTCTAGAGAGATGTCTGCCAAGAACTGCATGGCAACACAGCTCTGCATGATGGAACAAAATAATAAGATTGCTTACTCAACTTGTAGGGCATTAAAGATAATGTGTCCCTTTTTGCAGGTCATTTTTTTTTGTGTGAAAACCACCGAAAATGGAAGATACTGTATTAGAACTTTAAATCATTTCATACATAGTACTCAACATGTTTCATCAAAAGGACATTGGCTTGAAGACAGATCAAAGATAGGTTCTCACCTCAGCAAGGAACGAGGGCGCCTTCCTGAACTTCTTCATGGAGCTGATGATGGCCTTGGCAATCTTCTCGGCCAGCCTGTGGTCACAGATGGACTTCTTCTTGTTGACCACGGTCTGCAGTAGAATGGTGCCGTTCTCTTGGATGGCTGCACATAAAGGTCAATCACAGGAGCACAAAAAATATATTCATAATTTTCTTGTTGCAAGCTTAGAATCATGAAGAAAAAGTATGAAAATAACATTTGATCACACGCAGTTTCGGATTACTTCATAATTGAAAAAGAGCACATTGATATCAAAATTGTATATTCCTTTCAATACTGATGTAAATGTAAACTACTTAGTCGTTTTGAAATCTTCCAGTACACATGGTCTGCAATTGCTCATTTATTAACACATTCAATAGAAAGAAAGAATGACAAGCTCATTTATGAGGCATGTACTATAAATACTGGCTTATATTTTATACTCACCTTCGATATGACTGTATTTTTCCATCAGTTCCACAGTGGTAGACAAGATGCCTGCATCAACTAAAATGTCTATCATCCCCTCTGAAAGATATAAGCAAGGAATATTGTTATTCTATCTGTGTATGATCCATTTTCTCATTTACACTAAATCAAATAATACCAGGATGATGTGATCGAATAAGAAGTGTTGATTTCTTTAACATTTTCATCCACATTTTATCAGTGACCAATTATCACTTTTGCACTGATTAACCCATGTCCTGACAACATAACAAAATGGAGAGCATATATACACCATATGCACATACTGATACACCATTGGAATAAACAAGACATTAGCAATATTGTGTCTCGCCCACTTGCAAAAATAACCAGAAATATCGCGATCTCCGTTGCTACGCAAAAGAAAACTGAAACAAACAAATAAGCAACTATAAACAGACAACATCAAAATCAGGTGCAAAAAAGTGACTTTGAATAAATTTGCATAAATGTGCATGAGTAATGTTTGCCTAAATCTACATCAGTAATGCTCACACATGCTCACACAATTCTGTGCACAAGTTAGGAAGCCTTCACCAAGAGTCTTGCAAGTAAACTTTAATGTATGACCTCAAATGACCTTTGACCTTATCATGTGACCTCTTACAGCACAATAACATGCAGGTGCCCCCAGTGCATCCATCATCCAAGTTGGATTGCCATTGTAGCAACATGTGATGAGTTATGTGTGATAAGAGAGTCTTGCAAGTAAACTTTAACGTATGACCTCAAATGACCTTTGACCTTATCCTGTGACCTCCAACGGTACCATAACATGAAGGTACCCCCAGTGCATCTATGACCCAAGTTAGGTTGTAATCCAAGCAACCTATGTGAAGTTATTTGTCAATAGAGAGTCTTGCAGGTAAACTTTAACGTATGACCTCAAATGACCTTTGACCTTATCCTGTGACCTCCAACAGCACCATAACATGTAGGTACCCCCAGTACATCTATGACCCAAGTTAGGTTGTAATCCAAGCAACCCATGTGAAGTTATTTGTCAAAAGAGAGTCTTGCAGGTAAACTTTAAAGTATGACCTCAAATGACCTTTGACCTTATCCTGTGACCTCCAACGCCACCATAACATGAAGGTACCCCCAGTGCATCTATGACCCAAGTTAGGTTGTAATCCAAGCAACCTATGTGAAGTTATTTGTCAAAAGAGAGTCTTGCAGGTAAACTTTAACGTATGACCTCAAATGACCTTTGACCTTATCCTGTGACCTCCAACGGTACCACAACATGAAGGTACCCCCAGTGCATCTATGACCCAAGTTAGGTTGTAATCCAAGCAACCTATGTAAAGTTATTTGTCAAAAGAGAGTCTTGCAGGTAAACTTTAACGTATGACCTCAAATGACCTTTGACCTTATCCTGTGACCTCCAACAGCACCATAACATGAAGGTACCCCCAGTGCATCTATGACCCAAGTTAGGTTGTAATCCAAGCAACCTATGTGAAGTTATTTGTCAAAAGAGAGTCTTGCAGGTAAACTTTAACGTATGACCTCAAATGACCTTTGACCTTATCCTGTGACCTCCAACGCCACCATAACATGAAGGTACCCCCAGTGCATTTATGACCCAAGTTAGGTTGTAATCCAAGCAACCCATGTGAAGTTATGGATCATAAGAGAGTCTTGCAGGTAAACTTTAACATTTGTGACGGACGACGGACGGACGACGGACGGACGACGGACGGACGACGGACGGACGACGGACGGACGACGGACGGACGCCATTTGGATCCCTTAGTCTCGCCTTCACCTCCGGTGGGCGAGACAAAAAACAATACCCCCAAAAGAACAGGAACTCATAGTTGCCTTTATCAAAAGGAGATCATCAAGAAGAAGAGAAGACAAGGATGAGCACTTACCAGCCACTGACAACACCACCATTGTTTCTAGGAAGAGTTCCTGGAGCCGAGGATCCTCTTGGTGCTCCTCCATCCCCTGTAAGACCACCTCATGGATGCCTTCTGCCATGCACTGGTGCCGGACAACATCTGCAGCGAGACACAAAACACCATGACTTCAAACATTTCTATGTGTTCATTTCTTAAAGTGTATGAACATGTAATAATAGTATTTGTATGGTGCACTGCCATGAACTGGTGCCGGACAACATCTACAGTAAGACACAAACCACCCCCACATTTTACATTTGTTCAGGTGCCTTACATATACTGTATGTCTTACAGTGAAACCTGCTTGAGCTACTGTCTGTGTAGAATGGCACCTACATGCACCTATAAAGACTATATTTGTTGTTTCTCTTGTTTGAAACAATGTTTACTTCTTGAAAACTCTCTTAAAGTAACCTGTACATGCAGACCATCTGCTCAAAAAGATGACACCTATTGTCTCCATTGAGCAGTCTTCATATGCAGGTTTCACTGTACTAATGTCTGTCCTGCAGAAAATTTGGTACCCATTCTTTACAGTCACTGTTATAGTTTAATACTTCATACAACTTGAAATGAATCTTATAATGTGTATGCTTCATACATGTAGTTTTATTCATTGAGACCAACCTCACAACATGGTGAGTTAAATATGTGATCACCATATTCATAGACCAACCAAATAAATTGTCACCTCCAATTTGATTAGCAATTTCAGTTTGTAAGAAAAACAATTTCATAGTGAGGATGGGATTGGGACATAGTCTGTGTTACTAGACATAGATATTAACATAATGGCTTGTGTCCATGCACCTCACAGCCTAGTACCTAGGTTACAGAACACATAAACCACACTGTACAGTAAACATCTATACTTCCTTTAAAATCAATGTAGCAGCCTTTTCAAAATGCAAATTAAGATGTGATTTTTTCTATTTGTTTAGGATGCATTCATTTGTCAAAGTTCCCAGCCTTTTCAGTTTAATAATTGCAATAAAAAAGTTCCACATACCTCTGGATAGTAACTTCTACACTCTATTTCAAATTTGTGCAGCAGTGTTTTCAAAATGCATAGAAAATTGTGATGTCATACCAGAAACATTTCTTCCAATACATAAAAATGCATAACATGACATGGCAATCTTACCTAGGTCCGCCAGACATGTGATTGTCTTGACAATGTCTAGGAGGACATCTGTATCATCTCCGCAGGCTTTGACCGCAGCAAAGAGCAGACTGTGTAGCTCAGCCTCCGTAACCAGCAGCCTGTTTGCCATGGCAACCTCATCATCCCTGTCCTCACTAAAGGGGGGGGGGGGGTCAAAATATTATTTCAATATCACCAATTTGCCTTGTTATTTCTTTCTGACAGAAATATAATTGTATTTCATATACAGATTGTGCAGAAACAGGGAACTCAAATAACAAAATGATAAAGAGCAGCATGTTAGAGACGTAATCTGAAAGATGCTGCGCAGCTTTTGTAGTTATGTTGTTGGCGTTATGTTTTGTGTCAGAACTGCTTATCAATGAATTCTGAAACATCACTGATTGCTTTCATTATTTGCACCTTATGTTTGAAAACAGGAGTTGTTATGAATACCAATACATGAACTAGCCTGATATGAAAATTTGTTGTTTGTTTGTTTCTTTGTTTGTTTGATGCTGTTGTGTGTTGTTGTTGTTGTTTTTTTTTTTTTTTTGGGGGGGTAATTCTTTATGTGCCAACATTCTTAAGGTATTATCTAGGTCCAGTGGCAACAATTGAATAGAACATTACATTAATGTGATGATTGGAGAATTCAATCCAAATACTAAGCTTTTTCACAACTCCCTTAATGTGTAATCCTGAATGGCTTAGATAGGATTAATATCCACTTAATCTTTTCCACAAGCTGTATGCTCTCTGTGCTAAACAAATCCTCCTCAAATCAGCTTAAAGGGCATATACTGTACTGGGAAGACAAAAGGCCTTCAAAAAGGTGATCGTGAGCAATCTTCTGGCCAATGATCTTAACTTCATGTATTGTCCATTTTAGAAACTTGCTGAAAGTTATTTGCCCTCAAATGATCCACGTTTAGAGAAATCAGTGATTAAATCACAAATCCTCAAAATGCTCAGCCCGAACACTTGAGGATTTGTGATTTAATCACTACTTACTCCAAATGTGGATCATTTGAAGGCAAATAACTTTCAGCAAGTTTCTAAAATGGACAATACATGAATTTAAGACCATTGGCCAGAAGATTGCTCACGATCACCTTTTTGAAGGCTTTCAGACATAGTTGTTAACAGACTGGGCTGTGTCCATGCACCTCACAGCCTAGTACCTAGGCTATGTGTACTGATGGTGAACCTATCCACATATGGCATGTTAGAGGTTAATGGGGGAATTGTGCTCGATTCTTACATGGCAATACAGAGTCCTCTGATGGCTCTGCTGGCTGCAGCCTGGCAGAGGGGATCCCTGGCGTAGCTAATCATGCCTGTCTTGATGTCGATGAGCACTCCCTTCTCAACCAGACTTCTCTGAAGGACATCTGCTGGAGCGATGGCAGCCATTTGTAAAAAAAAAAAAAATAATAATAAATCACAATCGGTATTCATGGAATCCTAATGCATTCAGGAGCCTGGTGATTAAGTACTAAGCCTTAGGCTTTGAGAGATAAGAACCTATTGAACAAATCGTTTTATCAAACTTGGGTTATTGTTGCATTATCACAAAACATCACTGAAACAGTCATATCAAATAACTCCATTGTATAGTGCATATATATTATGATTATGTAATTGATGGATTTTTAATAGCATACTTAAATATAAAAAAAGGAGATACAACATATAATTCATCTCAAAGTATTGTAAGATACTATTGTCTAGATTTCTCAACCATGAAAGAGCATAACCCACATTGAGATAAAAAGGGCAAATGTCAAATGTTTGACTAGAGCATACGTAGCTTGAAAAGTCAGTTAGATGTCATTAGTGGGAAGTGCATCAATCATATAATTTCATGAAATATACTAGGTCATGCTTCATACACCTCTACAACTATTTTAACTTTTCAGTTATTTTAAGTACCCAAGCCCTAGCTATCTGCACTGCCATGGCTGATTGGCTTCATACAGTGTATCATATGATTTTTTTTACAAATCATTTACATTGATGGAACCGAAGAATATCTTCCTGGAACATATCTTAAACAGGTATCTGAAATAGAGTTGCGAAAACAGCCTGGCTGGTTTTGAGAAAACATGATTGTTGCCATGACAACTCACCAGACTGCTCTGCAAGTGCTTGGATGGCGTCACAGGCCACTTCAAAGATGACCTTGCTGTTTTTGGAGTGAAGCCTCATGGTCATGAGAACCACACTATCCACCGCCATGCTCTCACTGTCACAGGGTAAGGAGCAAATATACCAAGAAACAAATTGATACTCTCTCCTCACTCTAATTCGAAGACCTATTAATTCAATTTACAAATAAAATTTTACATGAAAACACACTTTCTTGAGAATTGCATCCTTGGATTTGGATTTATTGTGAATTTGGGGCAATTTTTCACAAAGTTCATTGACCTTTGACCTCAATCAGAAATGACCCCTATTTTACAAACTTCATTGGTTTCATACAATACACACATATATATTAGATATTGCCTAAACGGATTCGGGACGGACGGACAACCCAAAAACATAATGCCCCCGGCCACTTTGTGGCGGAGGCATAAAACATAAGAAAACTAGAGCAATTCGATTGCCGCGCAGTCGATAAATATGCCTCCGCCTCTATGCTAACTCTATTTAGATTTATTCTCAGAAAACCTGTTTGGTTGGCAATGAACCATTTAATTCCTATGTGAAATTAAAATATCATATTCTGTTTTTCGATGTTTGGCAATGTTCATTGACTTTTGACTTCCAATCTAATCAGTCCGTCTAAAGCCATCCTTGTATCAAGTTTGTTTAAAATTAGCCAATCTGAAGGTAAAGCTCATTGACCTTTGACCTTTCAGAAATTTTACACACACTTTCACCAGTCTAACTCCATGAAGTAATACATCTCTATACCCTGTTTGGTTCACATTGAACCATTAGTTTTGCATTCAATGTGAAACATTTTTAATTTGGCTAAATTTTTAGCCAATTTTGGCATAGTTCATTGACCTTTGACCTCTGACCTTTGAGAATTTTCACCAAAAATATCATCAGTCTACCCCCAAGTAGTGATCCATCTTGCACCATGTTTGGTTGGTATTGCACAATTGGATCTTGATTTATTTTGAAAAATATTACTTTGGGGGCAATTTTTTAGCTATTTTTGGCAAAGTTCATTGACCTTTAACTTTTCAGGAATTTTACCCAAACTTTCATCAATCTACCTCCATGAAGTGATACATCTCTGTACCATGTTTAGTTAGAATTACACCATTGGATTTGGGTTTATTGTGAAAAATATCAATTTGGGGCCAATTTTTAGCAAATTGTTGCAAAGTTCATTGACCTTTGACCTCTGAACTTTCAGGAAATTTATCAAAAATATCAACAGTCCATTCCCAAGTAGTGATCCATCTTTGTACCATGTTTCATGAGAATTGGATCCTTGGATTTGGCTTTATTGTGAAAAAGGTCACTTTGGGTCAATTTTTCACAAATTTAATTGACCTTTGACCTTTGACCTCAATCAGAATTGACCCCTATTTTACACACTTCATTAGTTTTATGCAATACACACATGTACCAAGTTTGAAGCAAATCTGGTTAACGGTTCTCAAGATATTGCCTAAACGGATTCGGGACGGACGGACGTACGGACGGACGGACGGACGGACGGACAACCAGAAAACATAATGCCTCCGGCCACTTCGTGGCGGAGGCATAATCACAAAATTTGGCTTTTGTATTTTTACAGTTACAAATTTATTATGTTATATAGCTTTACATGTGTGCCTGAAAATCACTTCATTTGGGCACACCAGTAGGTGTGCATAAATACTCACTATAGATTACATCAAAACATGTACGTGCCAACAGTTCTGGTTGTCACATATTCTGTATTGTGTCATAAGAGCAATGCACCCCCCCCCCCCCCCCCCCACCATGATTAGGATTAAGACCTATCCTATGGAAAGCTACGTGTATAACTTCTTCTCTGAGGTATCACTCACTTTTCTTCTGTTATAACTTCCTCCAGAATGCCGGGTCTGTTGAAGACCAAGGTTGTTAGGGCTCTCAAGGCATTTTCCTGTCACGTAATAAAGGTGTGTGCATAATCCAAACATATTCATCTACTAGTATTTGAAATATTACTTCACATGGTAAGAAATTTTTAAGGTGTCACTCACACAATTCATAAATTGAGCTACAAACCCATGATTCATTAGGGATGTTTATTCAGAGCTTATGATGTGAGGTCGACAGACAATGTAAGTAAGGTATCTGAGGCATTCAAGGATAATAATTATATGAACACAAAGTTTCACCAAAAAGTACCCTGAATCCACATAATGCATTAAAATGTATTCAACATATCAACAAGGTGTGAATGAACTACAATGAAATCTGCTATCTGCTAAATGTCTATAAAGGCCACATTTTCCATTTGCATGGAGCAATACTTCTCATTGAAAACTGTATAAACATAACCTGTAGATAAAGACCACTTGCTGAGACGCACCAGTGGTATTTCCTGTCTCCCTGGAGTGGCCTTTGAAATACAGGTTACACTGTCCTATCTATGCCAGAAATCCATTTAAAGAGACATTGCGGTCCCAAAACAAGCTTTGAAGAAAAGTAGGAATATTAAGCAGAGACAATTTACCTCTACAAAATGTCAATCTTTGTATCATTGAAACATTCACAACTATCCGATCAGTTGTCTGATTTCCTCAAACATATTTTGCTTTGCTTCTTAGATTTTTCTGCTTCTATTGAGAGCAACTCATCTCAGGACTGGAATTCTCCTTTAAGATGTGGGTATTTTCTGCAATAGTGACTCCAAAAGGGTTGTGTATAATGCAGGTATTACTCTACTCTCTATGCTAGAAATCTATACAGTGTGTGTATTTCTGGTGAAAATGTGTGAAAGTGGCACCCAAAGAGTTGGGGGTGTGATCTTACCAGGCAGGGCGGAGAGTCTTGGTGCTTTGTGAGAGCCATGAAGGTCTCGTGCAGCCAGTTGTCATTCAGCATCCTGTCCAGCCATGTGGGTGCAGTGAAGATAGCTTCGGCTAACGGGAACAACATGACACAGAAAAGAATTGATGTTACAACATTATCCAAGAGACTATTGTGTTATCCAATGCACCAAAATTAAGGAACAAACTACAAATGATAAGATCAATTACAGAAGGTTAAATATATATATATATATAAAGGGAAGCAGAAAATAGTATGTATTCAAATTAAGTCTGGCACCTGGGAACATCTACTGTGTACGGCATATATTTGCAGGGTTTTTATTTTCGCAAATTTCGCAAATCTGGACTATTCGCAAATTCAATTTCTTGTGTGGGACACTGCCGTAAATAAATTTAATTTATGAGATGAGATTGTTCTTACATAGTCTGTCTAGCACACTGAGACAGATGGTCAGGAATCGAGGGTTGTCTCGGAATCTTCCCAGGGAGTCAATCAGCCGTTCAGAGACATCGTTCATCACAAACAGCTGCTGACTGTCTTCTGTTCATTGGCATGGCAACAGCAGGAAGGGAGAAATGAATAAAAACAGGAATAAGTACGAATGGTCTACAGAAAATATTTCTCCAACTAAAAAAAATCCACAACAATCAATAATAATCGTATCAATAAAAATACAAACTACATGTATTTAATGGTAACAATAAGAATGAGCGTAATAATGAGAACGATCAGAAAATTAGTATGAACAATAATAGTACATTATTATTAACAGCTATTTTTCTAACATTAATGGCCCATTGCTATATACACAGACAGCCTTAATCCTAATCATCTGTATTCGGCACAAATGCCTTGCAAGAAGAATTAACTAGAAGATTAAACACATTTCTCCCGGAAATTGGTATAACTTAAGGATTAGCTGTACCTCTCCTAGATTCTCTGTCCTCTGTCCTGGTGGTATGGCGCAACATTGAGAATTACACTGCGTGAATACCTCTCTTACTGATAGTCATCAACATTTGCATTGCATTCATACCTACCACTTAGAAAAACACTGGACCAATCCCTTACATCAACAACAAATATTTTAAAAAGAGCAAAAAAGGAAACTGAAAATGACAGTGATTACAATACTGCACCTTGAACTTGCCTCAGTTTACACAAGTCATTGTGGAGAGATTGAAACCACAGCCCAGCAAAAAACTTGGCAACTACTCTATTACACTGATTGACCGGTATGGAATCGGGTTACACACACACATGTGGACACATGAGACCAAATCAAAGTACAAACGCAACAAGAGTAGGTGGGACCATGTCACAAAAGTTAATGAAAGTTGATGACAGGAAACTGTGGCACAGATGGTGGTCATGAAACCTGTGATTACTTCCCAAGGAGGTCACCAACGCTGACGCTACAGGTATATACCATCCATGGTTACCAGTATACCGGTATATACAGTAATATATCAGCAGCCCTTGACCATCAGATACGCATGACACAACATGTGATGACTATCAACACAATGCTAGTGTTTATACATATAATTCTGGTGCTGCTGTCATGTGATTTCTGTTAAACCAATTGACAAGTACTGCAGTGACATTACTGGCAATAAATACTTCCCCCCAAAACAATAACATTCGTTGAGGATAATCATGATTAATGTTACGACATTGGGTGATGGTAGTACTGCTGATAATGACAATGAGAATACCATCAGTTACTATTAGTGACTGTAAATGTTGTAATGACAATGTTGGTGATAATGAAAATAACCATTGTAATATAATTGTATTCATGTAGGTGGCAATGATCAGATCACCATTACAACAATGGTGATGATGGTCATGGTGACGGTGACCATGAAGACGATGTTACAATCCTTGCACAAGTAGAAGTTAATCATAATAATTCTAATTATGAGTTGATCTAATAACTTGGCAATAATAATGACAACCTAATCAGTATAATAACACTGATCAATACAAAGATTACCCTCATGATAAAGACTTTCATGAATATTTTGGTTTCCATGGCAACAGTGTCTCACCTGTTTGAGCCAGGGCCTCAATGAGAGCACATGCTGCGGTCTGAAGTCCAACGTTGCCCTCAAAACTAATCATGGCTGCAATGATGTCCTTGAGGATTTCTTGCAGGAGCACATCGTAACACTCCTCTGTTGAAAGCAGGCATGAAAGGAAATCAGTGATGAGATTCAAACAACTTTTGATTTCACGCTCATTAGAGGCAGCTCTTTCACCAGTGCTGAATTCATGGGGTGTAAACATCATGCACACACTCTTTGGGAAAAAAAATAATACCACACGCACATGCACATATTTAAAAGAAGGTGAATTGAATAAAATCAGAATATTTAAGATGCAGATTGGCAAAGCTGGAGAAAACTTCAACATATCATACAGAAAAATTATGGTTATAGCAGAGAGTTCTATCAAAACTCAAATGGGCTGTGGTGATTGTTGAGGGGTAGTCATAAATATCCAGTGTCGAGTGGTCAGAATGAAATGATGAGAATAAAAAAAAGGTAAGTTTAGTGCATAAAGTGTTGCATGATAAGCGGTCAGTGGTCAGTGTTGAGTCTTATGTTCAAAGTCACATGACAATGGTTGTTGAGGGGTTTGTCTTAAAGAGTTCAGTGTCAAGCACTCAATAGTTGAATAATGATTGCTGACTGTTTAAGTGTTGAATAATAGTGTGGTCAGTGTTGAGTGGTAAGGATTGAAGGGTCAGGGCTGAATGACACATAAGAGTTGAGACCTTTAAATGTATTAACTGTACCTCCTACTCACTCAATCCTTGTGCTGCTTTTTTTTTTTTTTGAGGTCTCCGTCATCATTGTTTTTTCTCAAAAGTATTTATTTATTTCTCTATTTTGATGTGTTTACTTTGATGAAAATAAAATTAAATTGAATTGAATTGAGACCAGTAAGTGTGGTGAAATGAAAGCTTCCTACCTGGGACAGCAAGTATTGCCAGCAGCCAGAAGGCTTCCTCCAACACATCATGGTTCTTGATGTGAGTGTGGACGGCAGCTGTGATGACCCGGTGTTTGCCAGAATCCACAAAGTCCACTTGTAGATTGAAGGCTGCAATGGGAGAAGTACAAGTTCTTGTTCAGTATAGCAAATCCATGCCTTAGAAATTTGATTAAGAAAAAATGGGATATGTAATCAATTGTGTTAACTTACATACATACACTTCTCTACACATTTTCAGTAACACTGTTATTCAGTGTAAAAAGGACCATTAATGTGAGCTGTTTGAGAGCACAAGTTAGAACTATTTTTGCTTCCAAATTGGCTAACATATTTTAAAATCAGATTTTCTTCCTAAAATAGGAAAGAACAAACCAATGTAAATTAAAACCATATTAACAAATACAATTTAAGGCAGCTGTGTCAATTTAAGAGAAAAATGTGATTAAAACATTTTCAGCATGTTGCCAATGTGAAGATTTAGTAATCATTTCACTGTTAAAAATCATTTCATAATGATACATGCATGCTACCAAACAGCAGGAATAACTTCAGCTTATGAAGGATAAGCTCTATAATTTTGATGTGTCTTTCATCATTTTCAACACATTACTAGATAACAAAACATATACATGGAGCCTCAAACCACATATTTGTGGTGCTTCGCCCCCCTCCGATGGGTTCACATGCTACACTGTTTATTATGATACACATTATATGTGCACAGATATGTTATTGTTAATTTTTATTTGCACTGTCTATTCATGCATATGTTTCATATCTAGGTAAACAATTTGACCACAGAAAGGTATTTGTTCAGATAATGATTCATTTTAAGCAGATGCATTACCATTACTGTACATACAGTAGAGAGAACGTTTCAAACAAAAATGCATTTTATGTAACTATTCAAAGCATTGTGTGTAATACTCTGCTTCATTACACAACTGAGCCTTATCAGTTACAGCTTCTATAAAATACTGAACCAAGTTTGGGCATCATCAGAAATTCATTGCATTACAGGATATATTGGGAACAATCTTGTTCCTTCCAATATGTACATCTACAAGATGCTAAAATGAAGTTGAGCCTACATGTATAAATGCTTGATATCTGAATTTACATGTATGTGACTAACTTTAAACAATATACCCAGCTTTACATGCACTTGATATGGGTACTGTAGTATCTCAAGTCCAAACTACCACACAAAGAGGCCCTTTTGGCCTTATAATGAGGAAGTGACATTCAAAAGCTGTTTTATCAAGGCTTCATAATGAAAAAGTAGCATTTAATGAGCTGAGTACCACTTCAAGCTTTTCTATACAATACAATGGCTTCATGATGACAGAGTGGTGTTTGGAAGCTGTGTGCAGCTTTAATCTCTTTTTTTTTATGATGGCTTCTTATGAGAAGCTACAGTGCAGCCTTAAACTCTTTCACCAGGATCTCATAATGAGAAAACATCGCATGATAACCTGCTGTGTAGCTTTAAAATTTTCCGTACAATGACTTCATAATGAGAGAGTGGCATTTGATAAGCCGGCCCACAGTCATGGTTGAGGAGGCCTGGGGATCTTATACGTCATAGCTGATTGGAGACTGCAATGAAGGGAATAGCCAGGAGGGAGATACTAGGATGACATCAATAGGAATGGTCATAGAGAGACTACCCTATGTACACCTACATGTAGCATGATGTCTAGCATGTTAAAGTCACAGAGAAACAGAGACTGATTATTACTTCTAGTATGATGATAACCTTTGTGAGAATGTGGGTCAGAAAAGACAGTTGTGCATCACATAGCATACCGTTGATCTTGCTGTATTAAATGTATATTTTTTCTATTTCATGCTTTCTTTGCCTAGAGCACAAGATAGCAAATTAAGGGATTTAAACATCCCCATCATTTGCAGGTGTAACATTATCACGCACGACCTTTGATAACAGTAAATATATGCAAAAAAAAGCTGCTCTACTGAATAAGTATACCTACAGAAAGATTTGGAGTCATAAACAATGTATCTTTATAGGAGACACAGGATGAAACTACATGTATTGCAGTACAAGGTTCATGCAGTATGGCACAGTGTAAGCATGCAGTATGGGTATAAAATGGTGAGGCACAATACTGTTTTGCTCTAAATAAATAAACAACATTTGTCTTTCTTTCATAAATATTGCTCTACTGAATGATTTAGGGGTCATTATGTGTGAACAAATAGAGGTGACTCATGACCAGATATCGGCTTTAATATCAATAAAGTGAAACCATTTAAATTCACATCAAACCTGCTGTAAGCTGCATAACGGGTTTAACTTGATTTACTTTAATAGGCCCCGGTTACACCGCGATAACCGGTCTGAGATCGGTCTCAGACCGGTCTCAGATCGGTTACGGAATCTTCACTGGAGTGGTTACGCAGTGCATGCAAGCTGAATCATGATCTGAAGAGCACCGGTATCCATGAGTAACGATTAGCCACACCCAGTCTGTGGTCAAAAGTCAAATCGTATTTCCTACACGCGCACTCTCCATGGCGGGGAATTTATGCAGTTTGCATATTTACTCATGTGCCTCACTTCCTGTGGAGGACCAGTTTCGGAACGCTTGTATGGTTACACCGCGTTCGAACCGGTCTGAGACCAGTCTCAGACTACCTCTGGAGGTGGTCCGACACTTTTGGACCACTTTTGGGTCGGCTGTTGTGGTTACACCAAAAGTGAACCGTTCTGAGACCGTTCTCAGAACACTTTTGACTTTTGGTGTAACCGGGGTCTAAGTAGAACACAGGCAATTTTCCTTTGTTACATAAATATTTTCATACTAGCATATTGACCTTCAAAGCACTTATTACATGGTGATTAAGGTAATTCTTGCTTTCTTTCTTACCATCTGTGAGGAGTTGTTTGAGGGCATGGCAGGCAGTTTTCTGAACATTTGCATCTTGAGGGAAGGCCTTCATAGCATCTAAGATGACAGTAACCACATCTTCCTCCAACATGGCAGCACATGTATCTTCTGTAAAGGACACCATTTTAAAAGCAAATGATTAATTCTGACTCATTTTGATACATACAGATAGGGTAGCCTTTTAAAGGGTTACTAAATTAGAAAAATAAGTTCCCACTAATCTATGTAAAATTATCCACTAAAAATGATTTTCACATTCGTTTGCCGCAATTAAGTCACATTTTCACGAAAATTAAAAAAAAGCACGCCTCCAGTGACGTATGAAAAGTCAAAATGCCATAAATGCCAACGGCGTAAATAAAATGTTTTATTCACGCAATTCAAACAATACATTACCAATGGGAACCCCAAAGCTTGTCCAAGGTTTGTCTGAGTAGCAACAACTAATAGATTCAAAGTGCATTCCATCCATTGAATCTGAATGACAAGATACACGTCAATGCAATAACGCATTACTACGCAGTTAGGGGGAAAGTTGTGAATACCTTACGAAAATGGTCTATTTTTGACTTCCGTACAATCTATGGAATTTTGACTTCTCATACGTCACTGAATTTTACATAGAATAGTGGAAACTTTTTTTTCTAATTTAGTAACCCTTTAACAAAAGTCATGAACTTGGAACATGGATCAGCAGTACACCATAACAATATCACAATCACAATGTCAAAACTTCACAACCATTTTCAGGAAAAACAAAACAAAGTCCAGCTACTGCTATCATTTTAATATTCTGAGGGAAGCTAGAGTGTAAGTACTTTTTTCACATTTTCTCTGGTATTCACACAATTTCATTTTTTGACATACTAAAAGTTGATTAAACTTGTTTTTATTGCAAGCATTACTGTATCATATCTCACGATACGTTTCTATGAACTATGTAAGAAAAGAACTAGTGTCCTTCCTGAGGGGTTACCAGGTATCCTGGAGAAAATCTACTGCTGAATAAGCAGTGACAAATGACTCATACCAACAGAGCTTGTTGAAGGATATGTGACATCCTCTAACTATCCTCTGTTTCCATCCTTTCTGCCCAAATTCATGTTTTGCTTTCCCTTATCCCATTTTAACTCAACAAAGTCTCTAAGGGAGTCTTAATGGAGCATGGGATTAAAGCTCTCTCTTCTAATATGGCCCCCTTTTTTTCTTTTCTTCTTCTTTTTCCTCTTTTTCTACCTCCAGGCAATTCCACAGGTTTGCTTAAAGTCGTGTAACGTAAGTAACCAAAGCTTCTTTATTTGATTGAAAAAGAAGTTTCTGTGCTGAGGATATGATTGCGTGTCATGAAAAGGTTGACTGTTTGCTTCCTAAACAATTATTTACATAATTTCTGCAAAACTATAACAGAATATAAAATAAAGAAGCTTTGGTTACTCACATTACACAACTTTAACTAAACCTGTGGAATTGCCCCTCTTCCTCTTCTTCGTCCATTGCCTTGCCCTCCCAATTTTTTTTTCCATTCATGTTAATCTTTATCTCCCTATTTTTCAATACTTTTTCTCCTCCTCCTCTTCATTTTCTTCCACTTCCTCTTTATTGCCCATTCTCCTTCATCTTTTCATCCTCTTCTTCTCTTTCAACCCATCATTTAATGCATGCATTTCTGAAACGAGCACTTCCCAAAGAGAGCAACTAGGCTCCTATAGCGGGGCTAATTTCATACATATGAAAATAGATTGAGATGAGAAGAACGGGGGGGGGGGGGGGGGGGGGGGGGGTAATCCTGTCATTATATGACTTAAATCATTCTGGCTTCTAACATATACAATAGTGTGGTCACCCGCATTAATATATTTCCTCAAGAATACCAGAATGTTCCCCTTTTCTCACCTGCCATGGCTAGGAAGGCAATGGTCTTCATTGCTGATGCCTGGACATTTGGGTCTTGTTTGTGCTGGGCCATGATCTCAATAACTTGACTGCAGCATTAATGACAATTATACAAATATTTCAATAAACATGACTTCAAAAACAAAGGTATGAACATTGAGTACCAAAGTGTGATGTCATATGAGCATGTTGCCGAGACAACTGTTTCAAAACTATGAGAGTAGAGCAAACATTGGTTATCACAGCGGGACTCTCATTCGATGTGCCCGTAACTAGCCCGCTTGACAACGTTGGACCAGTGAAAGTCTCACTTGAGCAATGTTGTTAAATACAACAACTTGCATAACAATAGATATGATGACACCACTTCGGTACTCTATATGTAAGATAATGTAAGCTGCATTCACATCAAATTCCAAATAAATATATTTATGCTATTGTTATTTGTTGCAAAACTTGTACATAATAGATAACATCATTGTTTTGCTGAAGACAGCTATACATTGCAGTGACACTTTTATTCTGGTCTAGAACTAGACTAATCAAATACATTTTTTTGTTAAAAAGTTTACATTTTACTATGACATATCACCTTTATTTCCACTTTAAATACAACATGGTGGGGTTGGTAGAAAAAAGGAAAGATAAGTATAAAAATGTAATTCCTTACATAATATGGTTATAAGTCTAACCACATGAACAAAACATCACACGATTTGCAAACACAGGTATATGACAAAATATAAATTGGATGATTATTCTATTAAAAATGAGATATAAAGGGTCAATGCGAAGTAATGTATGAACTGGGTTGTAGACGTTAGAAGTCAAAAATGACTGGGCAGATATTCTTATATGATCAAAATGGCTAGTGTTATGCCTACCCGTGGATGTTCTTCTTGTGAACCAGGTCCTTGAGCTTGTCACTGACCTGCATCATGGTTGCTATGGCATTACAACCAGCCTGAGGAACAAACAAAACAACAATGACATGTAAGAAGAATGAGATTTAAAAAAAAAAAAAAAAAGCAGGGCTAGTGTGTTACTACTAGGCAGACATATCCAAGATTGAGTTCATAATGCAAAGCCATAAATCTTTATCCATCATCAATGTCTGCAAGTCTCCCGTTTCACACTGGATGTCCCTTGCAATATAGTCCATGTAGTTCAGAGATCGCCTTTCTCTGTTAGGGCATGTGAATTTCATGCAGATCACATCTGAGATTACAACCTTCGCTGAAGCATTCTCTACATCCCGAATATAGTTTGCTATTAAGGCAATGTCATCTGCGTAGTCAAGATCTGCCAAGTACCATGGGCTAGTGTGAAACCATTTAAAAACAATGAAACATGGAATGTTGGGAAAATCACTATGCCAACTTGTAATAATAGTTAACTTACGATACTTCACAAGACTCTACAAACAATACAGCTCTCATCAAGTTTAACTGAAATACTACGAAAATTAAACTTTTGAACCATCTCTCATTCAAAAAAAATCTCTGCCATGCAACCATCAAGATATCAAGATATGCAGTGGAAATTCTGGTTCATATACCTGAATACCATGCATGGCATGCCTACACACCTGCATAAAAAATAAAAACACTTTTGTGGAGGCCATTACAAAATTTGATTGTTGGTCAATTTACACCATTGACCACTGACAATCATCCATTTTAAGGTGAAACTCAAACTGATGCGCTAATATAATATCCAAAGAAGTTCCACCGTTGTCCATGCGCAACTTCCACACAACATGGCATACAATCCTGTTGGAGGGTAGTCCCACCAGGCAACTCTTCATGTGGCCAGTGGCAACACCCAGCCACCAGACGCCACACCACTCCACTCTACACTGCCACTCTGGGCAAGTGATCAGAGAGGTGACAGCAGTGGTGTGTGCAGACCCATGCAGTGGCCGCTTGAAAGAGCAGATCAGGGCTGTTTACACTGGTAGCAAACATTCTGATGTTACTTAAATCGCCAGTGAAAAGTGAAAGTTGCTGGACAAAAATTTGTTGAAACACCCTGCTCCAGAGTGTGATTATTCAAAGATTTTTATTTTGACATCACAATTTTTTGTTAGTATAAGTAGTTGCACACAAAAAAAAACACCATCAGATTTTTTGGACTTGACTCTTGCATACGCTGGCAGTCAAACTCTGCAGTTTCTTATACCAGTGTAAATGGTAAATCATGACTTTTCAAAAAATATTTTGTTAGTGTAAATGAGCCTACAGTAGAGGTAGGTACAAGGGAAGATGGAAAGGATAGGGGGAGGAAAAGAGGGAGAGAGAGAGGAAGATGGGAACATGCAGTGGGAGACAGGGAGATGGAGAGAGTAGGGGAGGCAAGAAAAGAAAGAAAACAAGAAGGAGAATGTTGGAATGAGGAGAGAGTAAAGAAGGACATAAGACAGTGACAACAGGGGAGAAGAAAAGAGGAGAAAGAACAAGAAAGGATGGAAAATGACCAAAAACAAAATTATGAGAAAGGAAATGTAAGAAAGGATGACAGAAGATAAAAGTGGAGCAAGGAGCAAGGAGAAGAGGGGAAGAGAGGTGTGAGAAAGAAGGTAAACATTGGAAATTTGGAATGAGAGAGTACAGGTAGATGTACATTAAGGGGAGAGAACAAGAAGAAGAGGGTAGGAGAAAGGACAAGAAGAAAGGAGAGAGGAGAGGTAGCGAGAGAGAGGGAGTGAGAGAGAGAGCAGAGAGAGAGAAAAAAGGAGAAAGAGAGAGAGCGAAAGAGAGACAGTACATGCAGGTGAAAGCTAGCATGAGGAGAGACTTAGTGAGGGGGTTGAGAGCAAGAGAGTAGGAGAGACATTACACCAGTGAGAGAGAGAGTGAGAGAGAGAGAGGGAGAGAGAGTGTGTGTAGTTTGTTTTGACAGAAGTTGAATACTTGGTATTTTCATAATTTGACCACATCAACAAATCATATTTTCATATCTGAATTTGGTAGAATCTTTTGATGTAACTCGAGTTTCTACATAAAATATATCTTCAATGTGAAGTCAACTGCTGATGTATTTTGTTGTCACTGTTGCTATTTCTATTGAGACAACTGAGATAATTGCCAACTATGTGCTGGTGAAGACACTGCTAATGAGATTCCTGTCTTGTCAGGGTAGTCTTCACATGTCAGAGAGCATTATGGGCAGAGACATAGCTGGTTGGCCATGCATGGCTAGTACAACTTTATTAAAAAGTCACACAAAATTAAAGATACAAGCCTGATTTCGAATTGGAAATTGAGAATAGCTGCCCATTCATCTTATAATGCTTGGATTTTAGGTTAACTTCAATGCCACTAGGTATTTTCCCTTCCCATTTACTTTGAGTAATTAAAAAATAATGATACTAATTACCAAGCTACCAGATCAGTACTACTACACATGGATGCTTTATATGATTCATATAACATTTTAAAAGAAATGTGGACCTTTTTTCGGTGTAACATAATGTCACACACAAAGTGTTTGTTTCTGTTATACCTACATGATTATATCAGTCTTTAACTATCAGAGACAGAGACAGGGACAGAGAAAATTATAGAAGAAACCAGCAAGGAAACAATAGTCAGTGGAAGTTTGAGCAAAACGTTTTCAAACAGAGCAAAGCTTTGAACAAAGTACGTAGTAAAACAATGGTTTATATTTTATAAGTGAACATGTCTTTCATGATTATTCAAGCAAAGTGGGATTAGAATTTATTTCGTTTCCAAGCCTATAGAATACGACCCAATGTAAGTAAGAGTGGCTTCGCGTCAAACCTCCATAACAACTTTACTACTTGCCCAAATCGTCTCAAAATTTCACTAATCTGCTTCTCTGGCATTCACAGTTTTAAATGTTCAAACTACATGGAGCTTTCCAGGCTTGTAAATTATTCTAATCATAGAAATAATTTCCTTTCACTATGTGCTTTTCCAATACCTAACCTGAATCCTATAGTGTACATGTACAAGAAACGGTACATTATTTTGCATACTCAGGGACTCAGGGTAATTATTACAGTGCATGATATGCTGAAAGTGACTTATGTTGGGGTATTGGAGTGCTGCACAGGATAAAGAACGTAATGTACACAATGTCCTTCCTTCCTTCATGTTGAAAGACTTTCAACATCAAGGATGGTTTAAATATGGTACGCACTAATTTCCTTTCTCTTCCAATTGTTTATGTGGAAGGCTACAAAATGTTAATACTGGTTCATAAGGTAGAAGAATAGCACTCAAGTTTATTACCTCAATGAGAGGTGCATAGATCTGCAGAACATGTTATACATTACAGGAATTATTCCATGACATTAATGGGAATGCAGTACATGATCTACAAGAATGTCATTCACTTTCACTATCTAATTGAGAAGTGCATTCTTAGATTGGAGGTACATGTAGATCTGCAGAATACATTGTATGTTACTTACAAGAACTGAAGGGTCTTTGTATCATCCCATGATCTTACATGTAAGAGAATATTAATAAACATTATTATGTAATAAATTCCTCTGGTCATATAAGTTTAGACCCTCAGCCCCCCCCCCCCCCCCCCTCACTAATCCCAGTTTTCAATTTCCAATTTCTCTTTTTACTCTATCACTCTATTACTTCTATTTCTTTTGCAATCAATTCCATGTATCACTTATTTTAATCACAATATTTGTTGTGGCAATGGGGGAGGGGTGCATGAGAAACAATGATTTGCAGTGTACAGGTGTATGCATACCGTAACTCGCATTATACTTTTACTGTTTTCACCATTACATTTGTACAATGTTCTTAATTCTTCACACTATACAAGTTAATGAGTGTGAATCGTACAATATGTTATCAGGTTATTCCAGCTGTTCCCTAGGGTCTAATGTGCGCAACAAATTGTATCAGTGGAATGGTTTGTACAAAATTAATCATTGAAAGAAGTGGTGTATTCCTTTCACAAGCCAAAAATATTAAGTTGGGTAAATACCACAGTTCATAGAAAAGAATTTCTGTTATAAAGTAGGCACTGACAAGATACTTAAATGGATTTATATTGACATTTAAAGTTTAAATTGATTTTATGGTGGGTTGTTCCGAACTTAACCCCTGTACCTGCATAACTTACACTAAGAAACGTGTAATCAACACGATAAGATTAATGCTTCACACAGATACATCTTTCCAAAATTGTCATAAGATATGATTATAAATGCAAATAAAATATATCATTGTTAGCCTCAACTTTCATTTTGCATTTGAACAAGAGCAAGCCTGAGAAGCGAACTTAAAAATAGTTCATGTATGTGTATCACACATATTTTTATTTGGAAAAAAATATGGAACCGAAGGGATCAAACCAGCATCTGCTGGATTTTTCTTCTAACTTGTTTGTCAATCATTTACATGGTGGAGAGCACCATCTTTCCTACCGGTTTTGTTCCTAAACAATTGTATTTGTATATAAAGTACAAACTATTTGTTCTGTTGTCCAGTGCGTGCGATAGAGTCTATTAGTACTGTGCTACATAACAACTGCCAAAAAGCTAAACACTGCAACTTACCTGTTGTATATCTGGGATGTATGTGTGCTGATCCATAACTTGCAGGACCTGAGAGTGTCCATGGTACTGCTCAAGGGTACACGCTGCCGCCTCTGGGGGGATTTCAGTGGACAAAGTGGCAAAATCCATGGTGAATGGAAGGGGATGGGTGTTCTGAAGTCTCTTCATACCATACCAAAATATGTACATGCATACCAGCTGAAAGGTTGAGCAGAGTCTACAGTACAGGTGTGTAGCTCTGGACCAGTACAGGTGTGCTTTCCCATGGTGGTCACTCTCTTGTAGTCAATACAACAAATCCACTGATCTCTGACAGGCTAACCTGCTGCAGTCACAACAGCCCGGATAATCCACCCCAGTTAAAGGCAGGTTCAAAACACACTACCCCACAAACATGGCACTATGAATGGGTGATCAACCAGTCAACCATTTGCAGCTCTTTACAAAGTCTGTCTCAAACTCCAACTATGGGATATGTTGTCCTAATAGGAAAGCTCTCCTCGCCAATGATGTTACAAGCACTCAACATCTGAATAGGTTTCCCAACCCCATGCCAGGACATCAAGTATGCTACAAGTGGAAGCACAAATTCCATAATCTGTTCTTTTTATATGGAGATTTGCTATTTCCTCTGACACTGAAAAGCCCTTGCCAATCTAAATATGTTCTTTATAACGTACAGCTTAAAGCTATATCCTGAATACCACAAGTACCACACATTTACTCTATCCGAGGGCCTAATGAGAAAAAGTATGAATGGACAATTTGCACTTTCCCTATAAAAGTTACAGTAAACAATGATCTGTAAAACCACAAATCAGCAGGAAACACAAAGGGCGCTACCGCAGAAATGCAATATACTGAGACGACTATTCTCTTGTTCTGTACTATGAAAAATGTGAAGTAAAAGCACTTTCACGTACACAAGTCTACCTCTATAGTTGGAAATGCTTTGACAAGGAGATATTCCAGAGTGAACAGTGAACAGTGAACACGTTCTACACAAAGGAGTATTATAAGCAAGGTCAACAGGCTAATCTGGTATGAAAGGAAATGCTTCCAGACTTTACCAGGTCCTCTTTCCTTCCTTCATGTAATTCTAGCTTCCTTCCTCTATTTTCTTTTTGCTTCCTTTTACATATTTTTTCATCCTACCTCATCTACCGTACATTAAAGTTTATCAAAAGGATACATTCCTTAGCTCTATGCGATATTGTTATTTTTTAATTTTTCATTCCTCAGTCAGGACAACGTCCAAGTCTAACAATGTCATAGCACATGATCTGCTTCTTTACTGCTTAGTTTCACATGAATTGGATTATGGTGGCAACATTCCATCCTGACGGGAACCTCACAATTTGAAATACTGGTATAACATGCAAAGGAACATACTGTACATTTAATCCTGGTGTACCGTAAACCTCTCTCGTGATTCTTCTTACCACCACGCAAACCTTCAAACATCTTAATCTTAAAATAATTTGTATTCTACAATCCAATCAGCATATAGGCAGTATCATAGTTGTGAGACTGCACTGGTAAAGGTTGCTAATGACATCCTTTTGAATCCTGATAAAGGTGAAGAGGCACTTTTGCTTTTGTTGGATTATAAAGCAGCGTTTGATACAATTATACATGAAAAATTCTTATCACGCTTGCAAGAACGATATGGAATACGTGGTGTTGCTTTTGACTTGATAAAATCATACTTTCAGAATAGGATGCATAAGGTGGTAATTGGCGGTTCTATGTCAGATGCTAAGTCATCTTCTCATGGTGTTCCGCAAGGGTCAGTGTTCGGCCCAGTAGCTTTTAGTCTGTATGTTGCCCCATTATATGATATAATTTGTAAACATAATCTTAAAGGTATGATGTATGCTGATGATACGCAAGTTTATGTACTCATTAAGAAAGGACATCAGGGTGAAGCAATCTTGCAAATCCAGGCATGTATGACTGATATTAAGAATTGGTCTGTTAAAAATGGTCTTAAACTGAATGAAGAGAAAACTGAGGTCATCCACTTTAGAAGTAAATTTAGACAGAGTGAATCAATTGATACTATTTCATTTGGCAACACTGTTATCAATACTGTTGATTCTGCTCGTAATCTTGGTGTTAGGTTGGATGAGCATTTGACATTGTCAGGTCATGTAAAACATATTTGCAAGGCAGCATCATTTTCTTTGCACAAGATTGGGACGATACGTCCCTTTCTTTCAAAGAAGTCAACAGAGAGACTTGTCCATGCTCATGTAATATCTCCGCTTGACTTCTGTAATGGTATTTTGTATGGTCTTCCTGAAAATGAAATTCAGAAATTACAAAGAATCCAAAACTCTGCGGCAAGGCTGGTAACTTGCACCCGACTTCGTGATCACATTACCCCAATCTTAGAAAAACTACATTGGCTTCCAATAAGACAGCGTAATGAATTTAAGATCTTGACATTGGTGTTTTTATGCTTGCATGAATTGGGTCCTGATTATTTGCAAGAATTGGTCACTAAATACTGTCCTACAAGAAATCTACGATCACAGTCAAAATCTCAGTTGGTTTCTCGCACTGTCAGGACAGTATCCTACGGTGCAAGATCTTTCCAGCAAGCTGCCTCAGAGTTATGGAATAAACTTCCAATAAACCTCAAACAAACTGATACATTAGATAATTTTAAAAGTCTTTTGAAGACACATCTCTTCTATTCTTTGAAATAACCAATTCATTTATTTTATGTCAAAGTATTCTTCTTTCTCGTAAGTGGTATGTCCTATTCCTTTTTTTAATTCATTTTTTGTGATATGCGCTATACAAGAATTGTTCATTATTATTATTATTAATCAGTACTGTATGCCTTCAAACCCTGACACCATTCTCTCATCCTATTTCATCATGATCCTCTATCTTTTAATCTTTAACATATTTTTTTAACTAACAAGGAATTCCATTTAAAGTTAAATGAGTATATTTCATCAAAAATCAATTTGAACATTCCTGATATTCCCAAGTAAGCTGACAGGGCATTTACAATCATGGAATATGAATTTGTCTTCAAAGTCTATGAAGAAAATCACAAGATTTCTTACTATGATTTATCTTGGTGAGTAAAACTACAAAAATGAATGGAGGAGTGTGGAAATGTACAGGGTCTGCACTTTACCAACAAAGCCATGGGCCAGCGATTAAGATTACCCCAGGTACAGTCATGAATCAAATATATATCCTCTGCCAGTAGAGGGGGTACTTCTTTAATCAGTACATCACATTTGTGAAGCTTTCACTCACTTTTCCTTCACCATGCAAAATTCACACATTATGGTATGCATTAAATTTCTTCAGCAACTTTAAACTGAACACACTATCAGTACACGTAAGTTCTCCAGGTGTGATAAATTTTCCCAAATAAATGTTTTGCAAGAAGCAATGAAATAATAAACATTTGTATATTAGCAACAAAACTACTGTAAACTATATTCAAACTACTGTAGATAACGAGAAAGGAAAATTGTTGGTGACTAGCGTAAGCAACAGAAGCAAATTTATTAACTGACAATTGCATTTCAAACACATACTGAAAAGTGAAATACAGTGGAGGGCTCTCACCATTTCTTGCAAGCAGTTCAAGTTCCATCAAGACCTCCCCAAGTCGGGATGGGTCAAACTGCTCCTTCAGCAGAAGCAGAGTGTCTAAGACCTTCCTCCTGATCTGCTCATCTTCAGGAGTGGTGGGCAGAGTCTGCGTCTCCATGTCAACTCGTTCTCTGACCACATCAGTTCATTGATAGATTCCGATGAAAAGAATGTCTTGCCCCAGCATTGATACTTTTCTGTCTTTGATGCAGTTACAGTTGATAGCTGCTTCTCCCTTCTTTATGATAGTCATAACAAAAGTGATTATATTTAGAGCTGGGGTCAAACAGAGTGTCAATGAGTTAATTCAAATTCAATGTGATATAAATGGACAATATATTATACACATTTTGACAACAATTGTACATACTCTGGCGAAATGTAGTAATTGTGGACATTTAAGTTAAAGATACTAAAGCTATCATCTCAATGACATAATTACACCATATAAATCACACATACATGTATGTAGCTCTCAGATTCAGGAAATTTAGATTAAACATCGAATAAAGCTCTCTGATAACAATAGTGAGATGATCACATTTCATCATACCAGTTCTATAGAAAACAAATAATCATAAATTTACTGTCACCACAGAGAACAAATACAAGTTGTCATACATTGGACCCATTTAGTCAGTCTAATCAAACCTTGTTCCTCTTTGGTCTAATGGGGAAGCCACAGTACAACCATGTTAAATCACAGTTGATTACATCATCATTTCAGTATGGTGTAGTTACTTTTGCCATTTTTATGGAGGCTGTGGCTGATAAAAATGCCTTTATTCATTGTAGAGCAAACCATACAACCCAACAGAGGGGAATGGCTGCCCAAATCTATGCTAATAAAATGTTCAAAGTTCACAAATAACCACTGTTAAGGCATTTTCTCAATGCCTGCATCTATTGTTGGATTCAGTAAACTGAATTGTGTACAAACATTTAAATGAAAAATGACATTACTAAAGAAACATTTGTAGGCAAAGTTTGCATTATGCTGTTTTGTTTACCGGTAATACATATTAGAAACCAGAAAACATTATACACATTCTACTAGTATATAGTGTAGACAGCAGACCATCACAGAACGCAAACTTTTCATGTTCCTACGATTCTGCAGTTGCAAGGGCCCATGACTGGGAATTTGATGCCACTTCCTTGTACAAATCTAATGACTGGGTTGTCCAAATCATGCCATATGCTGTGGCCTTTATGGTACATTGTTAATCAATATTGTGTGCTTGTATTCTTTGTTAACCTAAATTTATTATTTCAAGATTTTTTTTTAAAGATAGGATTTCCTTTGCACAGGTGACCAACAACATGACTAACAGCTGGAATCCTTAAAAGTACCATGCTTGTCTGTTCACCGATCATAGTCACAGATCTTCACACTTTCATAAACTCTTAAGGCACCAACATTGCGCAGGTTTGTCCAGTGGTAAAATGGTAGTCAAAATCAACAAAGAAAGTAAACAACATTCAGGAAACCTGAAGGATTATCTCGAAACAAAAGCTATCTCAGACTTTCAAGGATGGGTAATCCCAAGAGGATTTAAGTTTTTTAATCTTTTCTATTGACTGCTTATTCATTGTGAAATTTTCCTGGTGCACAGTACTCAATTTATTACAAGAAGAGTTTTGCATGACATTTCAGTAGTGAATGAATCAGCAAATTGTCCGTCACACTGAGAACAGACTAAAAGTTGCCATTCATATTTCTGATTGCCATTACAACATGATTGTGTTCATACACATAGCTAAATATTTACAAATGAACATTTATGGAAACTCAGGAAATGCCTGTCAATGGGATTTAAGTGTATACAGTAGGTGAAATAATCCACAAGTGGCACAGATAAAATGTTGCTCTATAGGATTTGTGTGTATTACTTGTGGGGAAAATGCACATGGCACACAAAGAGTCTCTTTGTGTGCCATGTGCATTTTCCCCACAAGTAATACACACAAATCCTATAGAGCAACATTTTATCTGGCACACAAAGGGTTAAGGGTTAAGATTAAACATCAAGCAAAGCATGACATGCATACTGTACAGTAATCAGGTATTAAACTCTCCTTTAGCTAACTCAGCTTGATCCTACATTCCACCACCAATCAGCTAAGAGAGCAGCAGCCAGTGTACAGCGATGGCATTTTGCCAAGCTACTAGAGGCAAGATGCCATTGTTTTACATGCACCTGGTGGTCCGCACCGCATCATTTCCAAAACGTGTTGGACAGTTTTCTCAACAGGAACAACTAAAGTAACACGGGTCGTATTGCACTAGACCATGTGAAGAGGACCCTCTCTACCACCTGACTGAAGTGGTATTCTCATGATCGGCATGACGTCACAGTCACAGGATTTCCCTATACACGATCAGCCATTTTGGCAAACAGAGGGTGCAATCATGTGTTGCCGGTGCAGGTTCCGGAACAATTTTTTAACTCATAGTTGATTTGAACTGTTTTTCCATTGTATTTTAAAGCGTTTTTTTTTTTTTAAATTCATGTTATTTGCTGGCCAATGGTGAAAATATGTTGTGTTTACGGGTGTTCACGGAGCAAACCAAGATGGTCAGCTTTATCGTTTTATATGCTGCCCAGTCGAGTTACAGAGCGAGCGAGACGCCAAGCCTGGTTGACCGTAATTAGCCGGGCGCAGTATGCTTGTATGGGCATCTGTCTTGTATGGAGAGTTTGCTTCTGCACTGTTTGCATCTTCGCACGATCGGTTTCTAAGCGGAAGTTACATTCGTTAATGAAAA
Organism: Arbacia lixula; assembly: GCA_963669155.1. Lineage (NCBI taxonomy): Eukaryota > Metazoa > Echinodermata > Echinoidea > Arbacioida > Arbaciidae > Arbacia > Arbacia lixula. The sequence continues at coordinate 26,282,838 of OZ022576.1, read as the reverse complement.
TCCCTGGATGTCCGACCTCAAGAATCATCCTTATTGTTACAATAGTATGCGTTTACAACAGTTGTCCACTTGTCCTGTATAGGCCTACCTATGTTTGTAAGTAGTAACACTCTGCACACCAACAAATATGACATGCTGAAATCAACTACAGTTCAAGGCAAACCAAAAATGTCTTCTAGGCGGGTGCATGGTGTTCTAAGAGTAAGAAATTATATTAGAAGTGGCTGGTAAAGCAGGTTTCACTGTAGACCGAAAAATCAGTCTCTGTAGGACGTTGGATCTGCTGAGATTGCATCTGGCTCCTCTGAGCACCCTATCTATTCTGGGGTATGTTCAAAAATGTAATTTCAATTACAGAATTCAGAATGCCCCGAATGAGACGGCTATTCCTGTCTAGTTTCATTGTAACCTCTATAGATCTTTTGTTAATGCAGTTAAAACATGTAATATATCTATCTCACACCTTTGTCCACTATGAAAGCCATGCAAGGTCACGGATACTCACATAGCTAGATATATGCCTAGGCATAGTGCTAGCTATGGTGCGGCAAGAGCAAATGACAGGTGGTTTATACTGTATCGTCCCCGCGGATGAGGGGAACCTCTCAACCAGTTTTCGCTGGCGTTGCGAGTGGAGAATGGTCCCAATTATCGGCACTTCTTCTTCAAATTCGACATTAAACACTTTCAACCAAGAAGTACAGACTAACTCACACCCAACAATAACACCTGAAACTAATCAGCAGGTTGCTGATTAGATTTGTTTACCTCTCAGAGACTCGGGATCTTGCTCAGTCGGCCTGGGGCATGCGTCGTCCCCGAATGATCAAGGGAATTCTGTGTACTGTAGTTCACACTGAATAGCTTGAGTACTGATTGTCGAGCCAGTATTATTGATCAGCTGGTTGACTGAACTGCGCGCGCTGAGCTCCCAGTGAACTGGCGACCTCGAAACGTGACTGCTGATGCAGCGCATCCACACTAGACACTGCGCTCGCGGTCGCATCTATTTAACCTTTTCACAGAGCTACAGTATTGTGTTTTCCCCTCAAGATTATAAGATTATTAAGAGACGTGTTTTTTTTTTTAAAGAAGAATTGGTGCATACGTTAAACATTGTAGGGAAGACTTTTATAGGCCTTCAGAGGGTGAGTGAAGGCCTCAACATTAACAGTAGGCCTACTATGCATTAGCTCTATCGCCCAATATTGTATAGACAGAGGGGACTAAATCATTTCTCTTTTTTTTTTTATAGGGACAGGCCTAAGACTGTAATGGCCTGCACCTTTACAATTTATACCGATCTCAACGTATGAATGGAATTGGGCAAGTTCGTAAAAGTTGTATGTGGTCTCACATAGCCTGATGATGATCTTACTGCCTTGTCTGTTGATACACTTTCGGATGAAAAACAAAACAAAACACACCTTTACATAATGTTTACAAGAACAAGAAATTAAAATGTGTACATCGATCGTAGCGCGAATCTTTGGAGATAATCCGTGTGGCGTCCTTGATGTAGCCCACTTTACTTTCTTTCGTTGTGTTAATTTTTTTCTTCATCACTTTACTTTGCCCATGATATCTGAGAACTGGGGCGAATCTATATAAAATTCCTCTCGGGTGGTCTTGATAGGCCCTATAGTTTCCTCTTTTTTTTGTTGGAAAGTGTTGACTAATTCTTCACTTCACCTTGCCATATACCTCCACAAGGTTGACGTAGGCCCTGTTCAGAGTTAAAACGATTATTTCCGCAAATCAACATGCGGAAATTAAAGGCCTACGAAATATGGTATAAAGTTTGCCACATATTTAAACTATAACGCGTCAAGATAGTTCAACAATGTTTTGTTCTTACGTGACTATAAATATTATTGTACGATTGTTACGCACATCGTTCTGACTTCACTTTATTCAAAACCATAACAATCATGCTGGCTAATCATACTTCACACAATGAAGAATTAACTGGATACTATCCCAAATTTGAACAAGTTAGACATATAAACATACATCGAAAAGGGCAAATTGGAACCCAAGGCTGAAAACCTTATCAAAAACATTTTTTGTTGCTGTTCTTCTCAATTTCTTTTTTCGCCCGACAGTGTATATAAACGGATAAATCACAAAATGAATTTTGTAGGAAAATCATGATTATGGAAAAACGTGTTAGGGACTTCTGGCCCAAACAGTTGCAACTGTTTCCGATTTGCCATTTCCATTCATGTACATGTTGAGATCGGTATGATAGCCAGTTGAACAGCCATTATCATTTTCATAAACTATATTATCCTAAATTATGCCATAGTTAACCCTTAAAGTTTGTATACCACATGTGCATTTTTTTTTCACAAGTATAATACACACAAATCCCATAGAGCAGCAATGTATCTGGCATACAAAGGATTAAATCAACATGATAATGGGCAATTCCACAGGTTTGGTTAAAGTCATGTAACGTGAGTAACCAAAGCTTCTTTATTTAATTGAAAAATAAGTTTATGTGCTGAGGATATGATTGCGTGCCATGGAAAGGTGGACTGTTTGCTTCCTAGAGAATTATTTACATAATTTCTGAAAAACTATAACTGATTACAAAATATAAAATAAAGAAGCTTTGGTTACTCACGTTACATGGCTTTAACCAAACCTGTGGAATTGCCCTAATGCATTCAATATCATACCCATATTTTCTCTATCACGCAATCAAGAACAAGCAATGTTTCTATAATAAAAAAAACACCAAACAAACAAAGAAATCGCGCAGCTCATTGATTTTAAACCTTGTGGGCCGTTTTTAAAAATATTTGTTTTCCTGTTTGCAGTGTAATCATGTGGAACAGTACCCACGGGTCCATCTTACTCAGGCATTTTAAGAAACGTGGTGGTACAAATAGTTGTTCCCAAATACACACTCTGATACATCTAAAACAATCCTATATTACTTGTCTGATATTATATCCAGTGCACTATGTAATATTGACAAGTCCGCAGTAAGATCGGAGTGTAAACTACTGAATTATGTACGTTACTTTCTTCCATCTACAGTATAGATTTCACCTTATACGGTCATGTAAACTTTGCCAAACACATTTAAAAGAGCTGGATGCTCTACAAAATATGCAATACGTATCTTAAGAAATGGTCAGGGCTTGCACACCCAGCCACTCTGGTATTGCTTCATACGCCACAAGGATTATAATTATACGTAATCTCTATTTTGAGAGCCATACTCTAGCTCATGTTCAAATGCGGGCAAAAAGTGATGGTAAAGTAAATAATTTCCTTGATTCAAAACTAGAAAGGGAATGGACTTGGACAAGAAAAATATCGATTGCCAGCCAATCTGAGCAGATTTGGGCCGACGTAAACGAACAAAATCCATTAAGTAACGCACAACAAAAAAGTGTGTGAAAAACATTGTGTAAATAGCGCGTTTCAGACTATTGGCACAATGTGAAGGATTTGTCAGTGCAAGGTAAAACTTTGGAGTTGATTAGTTTGGAATCACTCTCAGGACAAAAGCATTGCATATAATCTGCCTGAACGCGTCGCAAAATGTATGCTCAATGCCCTCACTGACTCATTGAACACTCGGACAAATTTGCTCAGATGGGAAAAGAAATCAAATGAGAAATGTGTCAACCATCAAACACTCCATCATGATTGAAACTTTTGTTCAGTTGCAATTGAGTGTGCCATTAAAGAAACATACATAAGGCACCACGAATACATTAAGAAAAGCAAATACGCTCCACTTGTTTTGGTCATTGAAAGGAATAGATATACAGTAGTAGATATTTCTGTTGAAGTTGGATCTCGAGGATTCATCTCGAAAACCGAGACTACGACAATCAAGACATATTCTAACTACCGTTCTTTTAACATGTCAGTCCATAGTCCTACGAAACTAGGCATGTGGACGGTAATGTTACTTGTGCATGTTCCTGTATTAATGTTTATGGGTGCGTTTGTGTGTGTAGGTGAGATATACACTTGGTGTTAAAAACAACGTTTGACACTTTTAAAAAATAATTTAAAATCAGTTTCTACCCGCATCAAGCTGAAATTGACACATCATAAAGTCAAGGGATGTCAAATTTTGAAGAGACATGTTTTGTGACATATCATTAATTGCTCATCTTGTAATATTCCTTGGAATATTTAGTGAGATTTTCACTTTGGGCAGGTTTAGATCTGAAAATTTGTGTATATCAGATAACTAATTGAGAACACATTATGCATCATACATGCCAATCCGCAACTTATTTTCTGCCAGGAGCATCATGCGTTATTAGTGCTATTCAGTCATTGGGCTTAAAAATCGAGAAGTTAGAAAAAGCTCGAAAGTAGGCTGAACGCAGTGCCTAGCAACCGTACCGAAAGCCGAAAGTTCCTATTGTCCCTGTCCCCTAACTTCTCAGTTTTTTAAGCCCAATGAGAATGACACTATCAATGACACTGTGATGGCAGTTGCTGGTGGATTTACAGGTATGATAATGGTCATTGTGCTCTGATTGAATTATATCATACACACACATTTTGAGGTCCAGATTTGTCCAAAAGCGAAAATCTTATTGAATATTCCGAAAATTATTACAAGAAAGGTAATTGATGAAATGTTACAAAATTGAGACTTTTGTATTGCAAATTGATATCACGTTTAGAGCCTTTTTGCCATATTGTAACAATATTCTTCGATTGAATCTTTATAGGTGCATGCATCGCAGGTATTACATGTCACAATTGCGCAAGCATATGGGGTGAGGATACTTCCCCAAAATCCTTCTGCGCATCCGATTTTGTTCAAAAAATCCAGGCAAAAATCATCCTAAGAATTGCGGCATTGAACACAATGAGATCAAAGAGAAAATCTTTGTAATGCATTCTTGTGTGACTAGAAGGAGAATACAACGAATCTGCATTAATTAAACGGCTGCATGATGGTAGTCCGTGTAACTTAAATAATACAATTGTGAGGTACAGTCATGGAATAACTCGTTACTAGGCCCCGAGGGAAGAAACACCCATAAATTTGACTACATTAGTAAACCGGTCTATTGGCCCGAGGTCATTTTGTACCAGTAGGCTAATAATCTGCTCATGCGCCAATTGCAATTAAGTGGCTTATACATTTGTGTGTATCAGATAATTAATTCAGAACACAGCAATGGCCATTGTGTACCACGTAACAACTTCATTTATGCAAGAAGCATCGTGCATTATTAATTACACACATGATGGAAGTTGCTTATGGATTGACAGGTGACACAGAATGGCCACTGTCGTTTTCTGAAATAAGTTTGTGATGCACATAAAGTTTTAGGTCGAAATTTGTTGAAAAGTGAAAATCACATTAAATATTCCGATTGAATTAATAAGACAGGTTAACAATTATCTGATAAGTTTAACTCTTGTGAACCCGGCCGAAAGGTGCAAATAATTTCGATAAAATTTGTAACAATTCCATTTCATATGAAACCCGAGTCGTAGAGGTGTGTGTTTACGTGTTTGTGTGTATGTGTGTGGGTGTAAAGAGGGCGGGATATGCGAAAGCCCATCTTTTGGTCAAATTTTGGTCTGGCATCGAATTTGATTGGTCAGATTTGGGTCTGGCATGCAATTTCATAGCGTTGCGTAACCTCAGAACGGAGCGTCGGCTTTTTTTTCAAACGTCGACTAATTAAAAAAGACACTTTAAAACAAAGAGTCGTGAAAAGGCGTGTGACGTTTTGCAGTGTTGCGCGTCAGTAATGAATTTTGTACAGGGGGAGTCAATGCCCCCCCTCATCCCCCCCCCAAAAAAAAAAGAAAAAAAAAGAAAACAAACCCAAAACAAAACAAAACAAACAAAACACATATGCATACACGAAAACAACAACAAACAGAATAGAATTTTAAGTCCTATTTTTATTGAAACAGTTTCCTTGACTTATCACAATAACATGTATGTGGGTCAGGACAGTATTAAAAACTGTTTCGTTTCTTTGGCCTATTAATTTCAAAGACGTAATCCCACACTGGCTTTATCAAAACTACCAGTAAGCAAAGGACCGGTGATGGTGATACCCCACAGCTGATCTCTCCACTTTGGAGAGATCAGTGGGGTACCTAGTAGCTTATCATCTTGAGCTTCATATCGACGCGCTCTATCACGTTTTCACCGACGTACCGCGTAAAGTACCGGGGATATCTCCGCGGCGAACGTAACTATGTGTACCCACAGGTACAACTGAATGCTACGTGGCACGGCTGTGTATATAGATGCAAACAAAGCTGGGTTATGTCTCTTTCTTTCATGTTATAAACGTTTCAAGATAAACCTTTAACGTCATGGAGGACTCCCTTTTGAAGCAACTTGTGGAAGATGGTAAATACTAAGTTTAAAGCTTTTCTTGCTGATTATAACGAATTTGATTGGTGCTTCCCCATTTTATGTAGGCCATGTAGGCAGTCCCACGCGCTAACAATTGCGTTGTAATGGAAAATGTGAAGTAAACATTAGAACTCAAGGGTGGTATTCCAGAACGATAGCTTAGGAGAAATCTTATCCTAAATCTAAGATTCTCCTAATTGATATTCCAGAATGATCTTAACTTTTCTCCTAACTCCGGTCCTAAGATATCTCCTAAGTTTTCTCCTGCAAATTATGCAAATTTATGCAAATCACAAAGTTAGGAGGATTGGTATTCCAGAATGCACATAAGAGAGTATTTAGGAGAAAACTTAGGAGAGCCTCCCCCTGTCTTAGCCATTCATAACACACGCAATAAAAAAGAGCAGCATTTGTTTGCGTAAGTGCGTGTACATGATTGATGTGCGCGCACATATTTGCGTGACCACAAAGTTAGGATCAATCCTAGCTAGGGGGAGGGCCCGATGAGATGCTGTGATTGTGATTGGCTGTTCATAAATGAAGCACTTTCCTCCATTGGCTAATAAATGTGCACTGGGTGGGGTCAAACCCTCCCTAATTTGCATTAAGATAGTCCTAAGAGGACGTTCTGGAATACCAATTTCTTGCCCTCAGCTCTCTTATGCACCTCCTAACTTGGGGACTTGTAGAAAACTGAGGAGAAAACTTAGGATAACTTCTGTAATACCACCACAAGTCTTTGTAGTGTAGGTCATTGGATCCTCTGAGATAGCATCTCGCTCCTCTGAACGCCCTTCTTGAAATTTGTAATTTCGATTAAAGAATGCCCCAAATGGATATTCTGTCTATGTTAACATGTGCTCCATCAATGAAAATGGTTAGATTGCGCAAATTGGCATTGTCGTTGAAAAGAAGTCCATAACAATGTCTTCATGTTGTGGTCGTATATATATTTATCAATTGCATTTGTATTCATGTTTATTATTGAAGTGTTTGAAATTACTGATTCTGATGGTGATGCCTGATGCTCTGACTCCCAGCATTGGAATCAGTATATAAATTCAAACAATCCCAGTGCCGTGAGATTGTCTAACTTAAAGGAGAAGTTTGGACGATGTAGCAAAAATTCTACAATAATAAACATAAATCAAGGACCTGAATGACTGTTTCTGGATAAAGAATACCCTCTAAATCTCTCACAATTGATTTGTTAGTTTCCCTACTTTCGATTCGGAACTGTTCTGTACTTCTGTATGCTATCGAGAAAGAGCATGTGCCTCGTGACGTGCCACCCTCACTTTGCCTGTGCTATACGGTGAAGTAGCTGCTATGTTATGCTTCATGATTGTGTGCTAAAGTGCTAATGTGTTAGGTGTTTGGATGTTCGAATAATGGCAATGGCCAGAAAAAGATTTTTTTGTCATTCCCAACCCAGCAAATGAGAGGGAAAGTTGCACTAGATAACTCACCAACATTGGAATTGACAAATTTGATGTGAAAACTTTCAAATATGGCATGGATCTAGTCATCTGTGATGATCATTTTGAGCCCACGATCGTGGGAGTATCGCAAATCCTCAAAATATTTGGCCTGAACACTGGGGATTTGTGATTTAATCACTAATTACTCCAAATGTGGATCATTTGAGGACAAATAACTTTCAGCAAGTTTCTAAAATGGACAATACATGAATTTGAAACCATTGGCAAGAAGATTTTTTATGATCACCATTTGAAGGCTTTTTTGTCTTCCCAGTACAGTATATCTCCTTAAGCACAGACGAGTACATTGATAGTAGGATACTGGCTATATTTTTGTCGTTGCGCTCAAATACAGACACCTTCCTTGAGTTTGTGTCGGAGGACTTTGATGTGCGTGACCACACTAACCGTGTGATGCAGACCATGGCTATTTCAGACCAGCTGGCCAAGCTAGCAGATGGCATTAGTCTCCTGGACAAAGAGCTGCATTCTCAGGTAGGTTTCTTCCAAGGAAAGACCAAAGTAACAAAGGGTGATTTATATCAGAGGGGATGGGCATGTTATCACGAAGAGTGATTGTAATAAACCGTTTTCGTAATGTATTCACAACTTTCCCCCTAACTGCGAAGTCATGCATTATTGCATTCACCTGTACCCAGTCATTCAGATTCAGTGGATGGAATTCACTGTGAACATATAAGTTGTTGCTACTTGGACAAACCTCGGACAAGCTTTAGCGTGCCCATTAGTAACGTATAGTTTGAACTTCGTGAATAGAATTTGCATACATAACAAAAATGGTCTATTGATCTGGGCAGAGTGAGCTATATAAGCTTTCACTGGAGGTATTTGACACAACTTCCAGAATGACCAGCCTGTCAATTTTGATTCAGTAATAGGTTATGGATTGATGGGAAAATTACACTTTGGTTGTCTATTCTCATCTGTCTCAATTGTGTCCGAAACAGTGGAATGGTGCATACTAATAAAGACAATTAGTATTTTGTATTTTTGTTCCCGACAATAAGAATATCAGTGGAATTTTTAATTGACTGAACTTCTCCTCTTTACCACTGCTAACCCCTTGCCTTGTAGATGTTGTACAAATACTTTTGAAGTTCAGTGAAATCTTTGTACAAACAGTATTCAAGGGAAACCAGAAATGTGTTTTTGATAAGCAGGTGGTCTTTCTACACATGTGGTTAGTAAAGCACCTTTCACTGTACCCCAATGTATTGGTCATAACTTAAGTTATATATGTTCTATGCTGATTCCCATACCAGGTTGGAGCACATCATGAGGACCTTTTATCCCAAGCTACAGGGATTGAGACACTAGATGGCGTCCTTCAGATGATGCAGACCAGAATACAGTCACTGCAATCAGCAGTAGAAAGGTGCCACTGAAGAATCAGTCTCAATATAAAGAAAGAAAATAAGTGTGTACACTAAACTTCCTATACATATCTTTCTATGTAGAATATATTTTTATTTTGGGAGATTGTTGTGAGCTAAGAGTGTAAAAGAGAGTAAAGGAATCTTAGGATTGACAGATTACCAGTAATTGTGCAATTTAAGAATATTTACCCATGGATGCCTTTAACATTTACTTGCACATAGAGACTGTCATTATTATTGAGTAAGGTTCTACAATTTTTTGTTGTAAATCTAACAGTATTAAATATTTATAATGTGTTTGTGGAATTTGAAAATATTTCTTACTGTGTGTATTATTACAGAATTCAGACAAAGGTTTTAGAACCATATCACAAAATTGTGGCGAGGACAGCACAGCTCAGAAGACTCCAGGTAAGTCAGACAATTGTTGTGGTAGCAGATATACAATGTTGAATATTAATAACGTTTACTGAATTATAGACTTGTATTTAAAACAAATCATAATGAATTAAAAGTGGAACAAAAATCAAGATCTCAAACTCAGTGTAAATCTCCTATATCAATCACAGTAAAAGGACCTTACTTAATCCTTATTCTCCAATTCACTCAGTTAGCTTGCTGCAGGCCATCCATAGATTAGGCCTAAAGGACCTTGTTGCAGTTTTATTTTAATTCAGCATTAGAGAAAGTAAGTAGATAGGAATGTAAACAAGAATTAGGTATACTTAAGTTGGGTACTGGGTATATTAACCCTCTCAGTACCACACTTTAAAGATTGCTATTCATTTCCTACATACTATTGTGCCCTTGGTAATGAGATGGTTAAGAGCTGAGGTGGTCTTTTAGGCAGGCTTGATTGCATGACTTCTGTTCTTTTCCATTGTGTGCTGCTAGGAGGCCTGTGACCTGCTGAGAAGGATCATCAGGATTCTCTACCTGAGCAAGAGGCTACAGGGGCAGCTACAGGGAGGGGCTAGGGAGATTACTAAGGCTGCCCAGAGCTTGAATGAACTAGGTAAGAGATGTTGGTTCACCATGGAGACGATGTGGTCTTGGAATAAACCACCTTGATGTATGATAATGAGGTTCAGAATGGGGCTAGGGAGATTACTAAGGCTGCCCAGAGCTTGAATGAACTAGGTAAGAGATGTTGGTTCACCATGGAGACGATGTGGTCTTGGAATAAACCACCTTGATGTATGATAATGAGGTTCAGAATGGGGCTAGGGAGATTACTAAGGCTGCCTAGAGCTTGAATGAACTAGGTAAGAGATGTTGGTTCACCATGGAGATGATGTGGTCTTGGAATAAACCACCTTGATGTATGATAATGAGGTTCAGAATGGGGCTAGGGAGATTACTAAGGCTGCCCAGAGCTTGAATGAACTAGGTAAGGGATGTTGGTTCACCATGGAGACGATGTGGTCTTGGAATAAACCACCTTGATGTATGATAATGAGGTTCAGAATGGGGCTAGGGAGATTACTAAGGCTGCCTAGAGCTTGAATGAACTAGGTAAGAGATGTTGGTTCACCATGGAGACGATGTGGTCTTGGAATAAACCACCTTGATGTATGATAATGAGGTTCAGAATGGGGCTAGGGAGATTACTAAGGCTGCCTAGAGCTTGAATGAACTGGGTGGGTGAGTAAATGATGTCGGTTCACCGAGGTGCTATGGTCTTGGGGGAAAAACACTTTGATGTGAAATAATGAGGTTCAGTGAGGGGCTAGGGAGATCACCAAGGCTGCCCAGAGCTTGTATGAACCAGGTAAGTGTGTGTTGTCCTCTGCAATATTGACAAAATCTTTTATTTATTTCATTGTCTTTCATAATGAAAAGAATGTTGATACATAATGATTAACAACAATATTAAATTCATATCATTGATATTAAAGTAATTGATCATCAAATATTTGAGAACAAAAAGAAACAATCATAGAAAGCTGAAAAGCCCTAAAAATAAGAGGTGATGTCATCAAACATGACATGTGTATGAAGGCCGCATTTTGGAAAATATTTCTCATGGTTTTCACTGGAGGTGTTACATCATGCCCTGTATATCAAGTTGTTTTAATGCTTATGTACATACACTACAGACTACCTGTACCATGGTGTTGATCTGACCGGCATTGAGGTCATTGAGCAGGATACCATCTTCATCAGGAAAGCTCGCAAGGATGTGGAACGGCAGGCACAGAAGATGCTGCAGCAGGGAATGGAGACCCAGGTCAGTACCAATACCATTATCAGTATCATCAAGATAAAAGTCACCATCAACATCTTCACAATTATGATCATTATCACCACCATCCTCATCCTCCTCATCATCACCATCATCATCATCATCATCATCATCATCATCATCATCATCATCATCGTCATCATCAACTGTCCTCTTCCTTTTCTTGATCACCACGATTATCATTATCATCATCATCATCATCATTATCATCGTCATCAACATCATCATCATCAACATCATCGTCATCATCATCATCATCATCATCATCATCATCCTCCTCCTCCTCCTCCTCCTCCTCCTCCTCCTCCTCCTCCTCCTCCTCCTCCTCCTCCTCCTCCTCCTCCTCCTCCTCCTCCTCCTCATTATCATCCTCATCATCATCACCGTCATCACCATCTTCACCATCATGTATTGCTTTCTCTACAGTGCATTGGGACATTAATTACTATGTGTTATGCGCTGTATAAGAAGCGCTGATTATTATTATAATTTGTTTTTTTTTTGTTTAGACTGTTAGGAATCATTCCATGTGTTACTAGAACTGTATGTTGTCAAGTCCATTGTTGAAAAGTAAGGTTATTGTGTAGAACAATGCATAGAAATGTGTGCATTTTGTTAAACAGAGGTTAAACAGAGGTGTAATTTATGTCTCCCTCATATATCCTCAGAACCAGACCCAGGTGGCCACTTCGCTCCAAGTCTTCCACAACCTGGGTGGGCTGCGGGACACTGTGCAGGCAGTGGTGATGCAGTGTGAGAAGGCCCTAAGGCAAGACATCAGGGATGCCTTGGATGTGCAGGTCATGTCTCAAACCACCACCACTGGACAACTAGGTCGAGGTATGCATGGTGGGAGAGGATAGGAGGCGGGTGGGGCTATTCAGGAAGATAGATGTAATAATGTACAACATGCATTGTATCGCACATATTTTGAATGCACATTGGATTCTAGTCCGACTAGTACTGAGACATAAGACCTTAAGATAAGAGATGGGGAGAGGTGATAACCTTCTGTACATAACTGTCTGAAGTTTTATATGGCTACATGTTTTAGTGCAGTGTTGTGAATTGCACACAGTGGAATGCCTTCACATGATATAAATGTGTGAAACATGAAAGCTTGATAACTGTGTGATTTGTAAACCATTTTGAGATTTGTTCATGTGCAATGTCAGGAGATTATCAAGTGAATTTTGAATCATGCTGACAGGGAATATTCAGGAGCGTTAGGTAGTCATGACCCACCATCATGGCAGAACAGCTCTGATATCAGGATTTTAGATAATGACTGTAACATATTGAGGCAATTCCTGAAATCCAAAGAAGGCCATTTCTGATCAAGGCAGAACTAATCTGCTGTGATGATGGCCCCATCATTTTAACATACGTGCTTATTTCCCTTTGAAGTACTGAGCCTATGTATGGTACAATTCTTATTTACCCAGTTCCAGGAAAGGCAGCCATGCCAGCTCCGGGTAACACGGCTGCCTTCAGGGCCACTCTGTGGACCAACCTGGAGAAACTGATGGACCAGATCCATGCAGCTTGTGGCCAGGTGAGTTGTTTCCATGGAGACTGGAAAACACACCCACATGTCAATCACTTTGCCCCCCCCCCTATAAATTTTCCAAAGCAAAGGACAAGTGTAAAAGTTATTGCCATAATAGTGATATGCATATATACCCTAGAAGAGCCGGATACAAACATGATATGATAATATTTCATACTCTTGTATATTTCTCCTGATAGGTGCATCATCTCCAGAAAGTTCTTGTGAAGAAGAGAGATCCTGTTACACATGTGTGCTTCATGGATGAGCTTCAAAAGGTAGGTACACTCAGGAATATCATGGTCTTTGTTCATGAAGAGGTATTTTAGAAATGCAATAACATTTCCAGATTGCGTTCAGTAGTCATTAGTATTTGCTGAATCTCTTCTTTTTGGAAATTAAAAAGAAGGCATGATAGAGGTTAACTTGTTTGTTGCTTGGTTGGAGCTGCAAATGGGATACTCAAAATCAAATCTTGGTATGTGTATGTTTGTCCAACAGTGCTCTATGACACTAGGATGGTCAGTTAGTTGAGTTTTCAAACTTTGCCTGTCACTTGTGGGTTATATTTTGTATATTTTGAATGCTGTTTTATGTAAGATGCTATGATTTTCTTACTATAAATGTAAAAGCTATATATCAAAATACACTGATTTCTGTGATTTCAGGATGGTCATGGGAACATCATGCTTTCATTTTGGATGTCCCTCACAAAACTGATGAAGGAGGACTTTGGAGAAAAGGCAAATGGTATGTATCATAGAACACTTCACCCTGGCTGTTCCTGGTGTTGCAAAAGAAAACAAAAATTTGATCACAAGTCTTACTTAAGATTTGCTTCAAAGTTATCTATCACAAAACTTCTCCAGAAGCTGGTTAGTGTTAGAAAAAATAATGTGTATATTTATCTTTTCTTTTTTACACTTTTTAAAAACTCTTTTTTGTCCCATTGGTGGGTCAGATATCCTGAAAGAATGTAAACACATGGTGAAATCTAAAGGTTTGTTATTTACAGATTAAAGACAAGTTTTACAGTGGAGTGATGAGTCTTTAATGAAAGAGATCTGCCTTATCTCCATAGCAACACCAGCATATATTGAATGGCACACAACTCATTTTGTTCTGTTTCTCTATCCCTCTCCCATCATGTAGCCTCAACCTTCATCAAGCAAGCCTTTGAAGGGGAGTACCCCAAGCTTCTCAGACTCTACAACGATCTCTGGAAGAGACTGGAGCAGTTTAATGTTGTCTCCATGGCAACTACTTCAACAGACTATCAGGGCGTCCCACAGAGTCCAGTAGTTGATATGTATGTAGAGCCGAAGGTGGATGATGATTACAGGTGAGCATGTCCAAACATTTTACAACAATGTTCCTTTATTTCAGATTGAACAAGTGTATTAATGTATTACAATTTGATGCACATATCTATATTTATTTCACATAAATCAAATAGATTTCCTGTGTTCTTTTATTATCCATGTACAATGTATGATACACAAGAACATTAACGTATGTCATGAGTAATCCATTGTGTAGTGCCAGTGTACATGGTTTGATGAATGGATGTGTGTATTCATCAGGTGAAGGGGAGGGGGGTGGGAGGCAATCTGATTTCTGTGAGATGTTATTACATGGTTCCCTGCTCCCTTGCATTCAGCCCGGAGCAAGCCTTGAAGGAGTCCCTGTGCACATTTGAGAGGGCGTACCTCTCCCGGTCCCTCTCCCGGCTCTTTGATCCAATCAACCTGGTCTTCCCGAGTGGGGCTGCCTACCCCCCATCCGAGAGCGAGGTGGAGAATATAGCCAAGACCATCCAAAGGTGAGCAAGCTTCTCCGTCTTATGGTCTTATCCTCCTTGTTCTTTCTTGTCTTCTTCTTCTTCTTTTTTTGTCTTCTTCATCTTCCTGTGTCCTGCTGATATCACTTCCTCTTCGTCATCTACACATTTCTATTCTCCTCCCTACTGTTCTGTCATTCTTCTCCTGTCTCTTCTTAATTTTCTTTTTTCCCCCCTCTTTTTTATCCTTTGTCTTCCCATTTGTATTCCCCTTTCTCTTCTTTCCTTGTCTTTTATTTCTTTTCTTCCTTCTTGCGGTCCTTCTTTTTCATATTAAATGTTCTAATCATATGATTATTTACCAAATATGAACTTTTATGCATCCAGATTATCAAAATTCAAAGTCACATCTTATCTTATATTATATTTGTTATATCTTGTAATGACAGAATAGCTCACCACCTCTTCCTATGTGTTTGTATATTTCGTCACAAATTCAAGGCCTAATGATAAATAAACTCACCACATTTTTCATTCTTCCCCCAGTGAATTGAGTGTTGCTAGTGTGGATCCACACCTCGGTGTCCTGGTGGCCAGGAATGTCTCCAAGACAATCACGCTCTACGTCCACAAGAGTGAGCAGCTGGTGAGTTCTTTTCAAGTATTAACTCTGTGTATCACACCGCTGCATGTTGACACACACAATACACACAAGTCCAATAGAGAAGCAATTTGCCTGGCACACAAAGGGTTAATAACCATTTTCAGGAGTTGTTTGAAGCGATTGTTCAGTGTATTTCAATCTGTTTATTGAGAACAATAAAGACAGTTGTCTGCTTCTTAAATCTTTAGATACATACTTATAACATATACATTTTGATACCTAAACCAAAATAAACTTTCGATAGTGTTAAAGCGATAACAAAATATAGATATTTTGAAAAAGCTATAGCAACTAGCGTCCTCTTTCTGAGTGTACACTTAGGGCTAATAGACTATTGTGCTGATATCAGCTTACTTTTTGAAGCACAGTCAACAGTATCTTAAAAAAATAAATCTTCAGCACTGATTTTTCCTATTTTGAAACTAATCAAGCTGTGTACGGATGGAGAAGCTAGTCAGGTGATAGCGCCCCCTACTGCTGGGCAGGGAAGGAACGCAGCGGTGGTCAACTCGCTGTATCAATTCCACAGAGCCATTGGGAAGGTCCTTCAAGCACTGGTCATGTACCCAGACAACGTTATCCCTGTCATTGAGGGTGCTCTGCAGGTAAGCTTGGCTCTGTCAAGCGAACTATTTAATTTGTCATGATATTGATCGTCCCTATATCATTATTTTCTTTAAAATCGGTGTCGTGTAGTTATTCGTTATTCTTTGTTTGTGAGTTGAACTGGTGTCAATTCGTGCCACAGCAGGAAATGATTAATTATCCCTTACTGATTTATATTAGATATGTTTCTTGAATATAACTGAAAGTTGATCAGTGAACTACTTACTGAAGTTTCCATGCATGTTTGAAAGTGATTCTATGGTGCGGAGTGTAACAGGCTTCTTAAATGTAGATGGAAATTGTTATTGCAGAAAGGTGACATACTCTCTATGAATCTTGTGACGAGAAAGGACCGAATCCACTTATCGTCGCACTTACTTCATCTTGGGAGCTTCTTCCTCTGTCACCTTCACTTGTCGTACAGTTGCAAGGATTTCTTATCCCATGACTGAAAAGTCTAGTTTCTTGACAATCTAAGTGGTATTCTCTGTCTCTCATTTTTTATTTTATTTTCCCTTGGTCAGATTGTTGTATCCATGATGAGCACTGCTATCCAACCCTTGCTGACCTCCATAGCAGACGCCATCGAGGCCATCATTCTTACCATGCACAACGAGGACTTCAAGACGTGAGTAGATGACACTAGACAGTAAGGGTGTTGATTATAATGATGGAATTTTGAAGAATTTCTCCCCCAAAACTATAAGCCCTGTCCTGTGGAGGGATTAATATGGAGGAGAATGATGAGGAGAGGAAGAATAATGAGGAGGAAAATATCCTCATTAAACATAACTCTTGTAGATAAAATCTCCAATCTGCAATCGTAAATGTAAATTCCTTCATTGTAATCGTACATGTAGTAGTACTGCTAGTTGTAATAGCAAGTGAAGAAGAGGTAGTAATATTGAATGTGAAACATGAAAACTTAGTTTAAAATCAAATATGCAGTCGTCATCTCATTTTATGGAAGCAACTCGAAAGTGTGCAATTCCTTTATTTTCTCCAGGGCTCCTGTTCCGAGGGAGTCCATTGATGCTCCCTGCTCCCTGTACATGAAGGAGCTGCAGGGTTTCATTGCTCGAGTGCAGGACTCATATCTCTCTCAGTTCCACTGCACAGACTTCATCATAGACAGGTCAGTAGTAGAATAAATAAAGGTGCATTATCTGTATTTGTCACTCTGTGTGGCATTTATTGTATTTATGATGTATTGCGATTTGTTGTAAAGCTGGCCCCTTGGGAAGAACAGTTTTTTGTATTCCAACTACTGATGAGGCTACCCTGGTTAAAAACAAAGTATGACATGTATGATGGAATAGAATGCCAATCAAATGTTGGCAAGTTATGTGTATTGTAACTGAATAAGCAAATCATTAACAGTTGCAATGTTGAATGTTCAGATGAAGTAAAGCTAATATTGATTATGCTGCTGGATTTGCATGATAAAACAAAGAAAGACTTTTTAACGGGTGGAGTATGGCATATAGACACATACTGCTATAAAAATCAGAGTGTTTTCCATGTTGTGTCCTGGGATTCTTGAACTTATTTTGAGACACATTGATCATCATCATCATCATGATTCTCTATAAACACTGCTTTTTCCCCCGCAGCGTCCATGGTATTGGGTGTGAGGCGATTGAACTGTTCGTGAGGCATGCCAGTCTCCTCAGACCCCTGGGGGAAGGAGGAAAGATGAGGCTTGCTGCTGACTTTGCCCAGGTATCTTAGTTCTAGAATCTCCTGCATCAATGTCTTATCAGCTTCAACAGTGCTGCTGATATACTTGGTACCTTCAATGTATTACAAAGTGACAATGATGTGAATATGAATATTTTGATGTGGGACTAGAAAAATAACTATGAATCATGAATGGGTGAGGATATAGTATCCTCGGTTTATTCTATATGAACAGGGTGATTATGTTCAGTTTCATGTAAGTAAATGCTTGATATGATCTAAAAAATTACACATGAAATGTCCAAAAATTGATGTGTGTTGGGTGTTCATACATGTAGGTGTCCATACATGTAGGTGTAGATAATAGTTGGAATTAATGTTATATGTAATTTTACAAATTTAAATACTGGAATATAATTGCACATGTGATGTAAGCTCAGTACTGAATTCATTTTGTTTCCCTGAGTCAGTACAAAGTACACATCCAGCTTTCAATTAAGTATTAGACTCTCTCTTTCATGTACTGTACATCCAGTATTTACATGCTGCCCAATCTAAGTTAATGCAGATGAAACATGTTGTCTTCAATATATTTGATACTGTGATGTGCCCCCAGATGGAGCTAGCAATCACACTCCTGTGCAGACGACCCTCTGACCTTGGGCGCCCGTACAAGCTGCTGAGAGCCTTCAGACCCATGCTGTTCCAGACGCCCGAACACATCTCAAACAGCACGGCTCTGGGGGACATCATCCCGTACTCCACCATCCTTCAGTTCCTCTTTGCCAGGGCACCTGCAGAGCTCATGTCCCCTCATGAGGTACGGTAGTGGGGACAGGCCTAGAGATTTCATTATCAGAGCTCATGTCCCCTCATGAGGTACAGCAGTGGGGACAGGCCCAGAGATTTCATTGTCAGAGCTCATGTCCCCTCTTGAGGTACGGTAGTGGGGACAGGCCTAGAGATTTCATTATCAGAGCTCATGTCCCCTCATGAGGTACGGTAGTGGGGACAGGCCCTGGGATTTTATCATCAGAGTTGTCAGTAGTTATTTACGCTGAACTACAGACCTTATACTCACCTCACAGTATGCTCATTTATGTTAAGATCAATTGGTCTTTGTTCAGTGAGTTATGTTGTCATACAAACAACACAAATTTAAGCAGCATGGTGAATTGTTTGTTTGCTATAAAGACCCCCCCCCCCCCATCCCCACAAAATCACAGTAAAAAATGTATATGTTCTTTAATCCTTAGCCTGCCACGTGTGTGTTATTGCACCATCAATGCAGCCAAAGCCCATAAAGCAGTAGTTTGTACAGCACACATAGAGTTAATAGAATGGTAAATGTTCAATGACTCTCATTCCACGCTTTACTCTCAAATTAAGACCTAAGTGCCCCCAGTGTTTGTGAGACTGACCCAGTTTCTTATAGCAGGGGCCACAACGTGCAGTGTTGTAAGTGTTGGGTGATAAAAAATTTAATATGTTTCGAAATTCACATTTTAAGCACTTTGTTTATCACAAAGTCTTCTGAAGAATCAATGTATAGTTGTGATATATTAATCCTGGCAGTGAATATTGTTTGTCACTTGCTTGTTGGAAGGGATTTTGAATATGTTCCATCTATTTATCCAGGTTGCTGGTTGGTCTATCTCAAGATATTCCCAGTGGATGAGCGAACACCCTGCAGAGAAAGAAAGGCTGGCTCTTATCAAGTAAGTAGCCATTTCCAACTGAATCCCCATTTATTCAATTTGATATATTTCCACACATTGGATGGGGGGAGGGCAGTTCTTTCAGCAAAAAAAGTTTTTCAAAGAGGTCCTCACATATGATAACAAGGTGGTTCGTGAACCACGAGTCTTGCCTGATTTCACAATCGATAAACAGTGCTAAGTTTTTATTTTCAAATATTTTTTTCAAATATTTTTTTCAAACCTTTTGACCCCTAGATGACCTTGGACCCCATCAGCCTCATAAAGAGACACATGTGGTATTACCCAAGGATTATTTGTACCAAGTGTGATCACAATTGCTGCAGAAATAAAGAAATGAGAGCAAGTCAAACAGAAACTTTGAGAAAAATGATGCATACGGCCTCATATCATTTGACCTTTTGACCCCTAGATGACCTTTGACACCATCATCCTCGTGAAGACACACATGGTATTACCCAAGGATCATTTGTACCAAGTTTGATCACAACTGATGCTGAAATAAAGAAATGAGAACAAGTCAAACGAAAACTTTAACATTTTTGAAACAGACTAACAGACTAACAGACTAACAGACCAACAGACCAACAGGAAAAGTGATTACTAGGTCTCTACCGAACTTCATTCAGGCGAGACAAAAAGTACATACCTGTACTGACATACTTAAACACATGAATATTACAATGAAATGCCAGAAAACATGAATTTGTAGTACAAATTGAAAAATGTACACATAAATTAAAGTGGTACATATTGTATAATGCAAAGCATTACTCTTGTGTATAGAATCTCCTGCATTTGAAATACAGTGTGTCCCACAAAAAAGGAAACCGAGATTCTGTGTTATTTCTCTAGCTGACTGAAAAAAATAATGGAATATTATACACATCATTAGAAAGCACGGTGTTTCTTCTTTCATTTGACACCTCACATGATAGATAAGAGTCATGTGTTGAGGAGCAACAGGTGCTTAAAAAAATAATTGTCAAAATCAATTTACGCAGGACAAATGGTCAAAATTTGTAAGGAAGCATCGACGTAGTGCAAACAACATTCATTATTCTGCGCAAAACGTTTCTGACATCGAGCACTTGTAATTGCTTGAAATCAGTCATGCGTTAACAATTCATCGTGAATTTGGTACCAAACGAAAGAAGATACTTTACTCTCAATATTGCTGTTATTTTTATAATAATGTGATATTTTATGATTACGTTATCGACCTCGAAAAACGGGTTTCTTTTTTTCTGGGACACACTGTATAGCCATGGAAGAGTGAAGCATAGTGTGTTCTAAGGTAATGACTTAAGCAAAGTTATAATTGGAAAGGCTGTGTCAATGCTCATGTGTCTTAACATTCGCATTATTTGTGTTGTATACACGTTTGATTTGCAACTTCTTCTTTTGCAACAACAATTTGCGATGTGATAAAAGTCAATATTGAAGCTAAGTAAAAATTGAAGTTGGGAGGAGGAAAAACAGTAATAAGAGAATAATGGCAATGGAAACAAAAAAGCAAAAGAAGAGAGATAAATAGTGCCATAAATGAATAAATTGTGACCTGTATTGTGGATGAAAAGAGAACCGCGTATATATATATGCTTGTGTGTGTGTAAGTTTAGTGTTTGTGGCTGGTTGCTTTTTAATGAGTTGCATTGTACGAAGATATACATGGTTCATTAAAAAAAACACAAATGATAAACTTGAGCATCATGTGCGCATTCAAGAATGAATTGACACCGTTCCTCTCTCTGCACCCTCTGCACACACACACACACACTCACACACAGGGGCACCCTGGAGGCTTACGTGCAGTCTGTAAGGCAACGGCAAGGCAAGGAGTTTGCTAGCATCTACCCCATCATGGTGGACCTACTACAAGTGGGACTCAAGGCTGTGGAGAAAATCTCTTGATGCTCAACTCATGCTACATCGTGGGAAGAAGTGACAGCGATTCTCAATCTTGGTCATCTTGAACCCTCTCAGGACCATAGGTGCATGACATATTTAATAAGTCTCTGGGTGTATCCTGGCTTGGTGCTGTGAGGGTTATATCTTTGCCGAGCCAGCTATGCCTTCAGGGGGTTTGTGTGTATTACGAATGCACCTGTGGCACATGAGACTTAAGAACAATGTATTCCAGACTGGCACCGCACTGTATTTCTGATGTCAACCTTCAGCATTCCAAGATTTTGAACTCATTTCAACTCTTGTGAGCAGAAATGATAGTGTAAAAGAAGCAAATTTTTAGATTTATTTATTTATACTGCCAGGCTTAAATCCAATGTTTCATTGATAATGGATACTTAAAGTCACCACAAATGGTCTGTGAAGATTTGAAAAAATTCACTTCTACATAACTTTTCTTTCAGTGAGTAGTTTAACTTCTAGTATGGATGTGGGAGCTGGATAAAGACAAATTACATAGGCTGAATGTGTAGCATTGTTCTGGACGATTTCATTTTGACTCTGAACGTAAAATCCATGACAGTGTGATTGATTTTCAAAAGTTAATTAATCAAGGAAAATTATGTTGAAACAGACTATACGAGGTGGCGGAAGTTATCAAGGTTCTTGTTCGACAAGATTTTGATACCTCCTTTCACTATGCCAGGAAGTTCTTGATTCTGTGACCAAGCTTCATCAAGGTAGGGGTGGCATGGTGGTGCCCTTCCCTTTTCTTAACTTTTGTTTACATAAAGGCTTCACAACATCAAATGGCTAGTCATTACACACGACTACACAGTGCTTACACCGTCTCATCAGTAAAATTAATTTTGTGAGGGAGATCATGAAAGAATGTGATACACTGTCAAATGTTGTTCTGTTATATCAAATTACTAGTGAGGATGGGATGTGTGGTGTCTCAATTGGTAGACAGGCAAAGTCTGAAGAACAAAGGTAGTGGGTTTGAACCCCACACAGCAGATATCTGGTTTCAAAGTCAACACCTGCATTGTGTATAGGCTTGCCTACCATTTGAACACTCTACAGCCAACATAAGGATGTTGCTTAGCTAACAAATACGTTATCACTCAGCCACCAATAGTGCCATATGAAAGAAGGAACAGAAGAATTCACACGTGGTCTACCTTTGTTGCCTTTGTTAATTCTTAGTGCTGTTTTGTCTACATATTTGTTTATCTATCATGGGATACATGTAAGACATGCTACTTGCCTACATAGTAGAATCAATGGAATTGGCAATTTTGTTACAGGAGACAAAATTACCAGTATGTGTGGAGGGTATGTCTGATGGAATACTTGTAAAGTTGTAATGAGATCTTCTATCATTTGTATAAAACTAGACCACAATTGTAAATGTTGAAATGTATATGGTTACATATCAAATAAAATACATAACTATACAAGAAAAAATATTCCTTGCTTGCTTTTTTCATCATTGTTTAATTATGTTGATGATGGATTATACCGTGACTAGATCATTCCTTGAATTTAATTTTGAAGGGAAAACAAATTGTAAAGCCAGAGTTTCATACATATTACTTTAAGGGGCAAGTCCACCTTGCAGCGAAGTTAGTTTCAATAAAAGAAAAAACAGGAAAGAAACATATCAGTGAAGGTTTGAAAGGATAAGAAAGTTATGGTCTTTTAAAATTTTGATTTTGTGACGTCATATGCAAGGTTCTATAAATTGCTTTGCCTCTGTGCTTGATAAAAGTTTTTTTTTTCATAGAGATATGTGTGTAAAAACTTGTGCCTCATGTTTCAAAAGGGGTTAGGCCATTTCCTGACCTAGTCTTTCTGACCTAGTCTTTCTGACCCAGTTTTTTTGCCATTCACTCAGTACGGCCTCTGTTATTGGCTACTGTGCTAATGAATATTCAAGACTATGGTATGGCTTGTCGAACATTCGCGCCGGCGCGGCCAAAGAGGCGGCCAAAAGGCGCAATTTTTTCGAACATTCGCGCCGGCGCGCCCAAAGAGGCGGCCAGGAGGCGCAATTTTTTCGAACATTCGCGCCGGCGCGCCCAAAGAGGCGGCCAGGAGGCGCAATTTTTTCGAACATTCGCGCCGGCGCGCCCAAAGAGGCGGCCAGGAGGCGCAATTTTTTTTTTTACACGCTAGCTCATAGACGCCAGAGCTTTTCACAGCTGAGAGAGAAATCCTTGCTCTCTGCAATCGGCCACAGCCTGCGAGAGCACGCTCATGCCGATATCAGCTGTTCCTTTGTACCATTGTATGTGGGTAATGAGTTGATATAAGGACACTAGAAAACCTATTACTGTGCACAAATGCCATGTTGTGATAAAAAGTTGAGTAAATAGATATGTGTTTGGGTTATAATTATTTCATGTTTGCTAGGTTTTATTAGACTATTTATTATTTTTTTATCTGTCCCTCCCGACATGATGCTCTAAATCCGCTAGAGTAAAATGGAATCTCCCGTCTCTTTTTCCCCAAATCTCGCTAGAGAAAAAAATATTGGAGTCATCGACTGTTTGATAGGGGTGCATAATAAATTTCTACCAAAAATATTCCTTATTCAATCATTCAATAACATTTTCATGAGATGATGTATTCTTCAATAATACAACAAGGATAAACAAATTCACTTTTATCTTATTGTCCAACAAAAATCCAGTGTTTTTTACATTATATTTTCTTTCTGAGAGCACCGTCCCCTTTTTCTGTAGTGGAGCAGTCCGGCGCCGGCAATTCCCGCGTGGACTAGCGCGCCTCCAGCTCACCAGCTCCTGGCGATGGCCGCCTCTTTGGCCGGCGCGACGTTCGACAAGCCATACCATCGTCTTGAATATTCATTAGTACAGTAGCCAATAACAGAGGCCGTCTCATGAAAACTGCCTCGTGTACAAAATGAATGGCAAAAAAACTAGGTCAGAAAGACTAGGTCAGATTAAATAGGTCAGGAAATGGCCTAACCCTTTCAAAAGCATATCCTTTTGAGAAAATCAACATTTTCAAAAAAATATACAAGTAGTACACAACATAAAAGAAAGCATCTTGCACGTGACATCACAAAATCAAAACTATTTTTTATTTTTTTAATTTCTAAAACTAAAACGGATTTTCATCAAGCCCTAACTAATATGTGTCTATGTTTCTCCTTTCATAAAAAGAACCAACCTTCAGGGTGGAATGTCCCTTTAAGTTGGTCAATAATAAATCTGCTTTCAATAATACATTTACAGGTCCTTGAGATGAATCAGTACACATATTCACATAAACAATGCAAACATTTCTTTCTCATGGTCTACTTTAATCTTACACATTACAAATCTATACAGTGTACTCATCTTCAAACAACAATAACAAGAAATGTCTACAGAATCTCGTTTGTACAGAGTACTTCAGACTACCAAATGAAAGGTAGATACCAACCGTACACTGCAGCCTTGGTATAGCCAAACACAAGGATTTTTGTATTTCTGGTATAGGCAACTTCTGATTGACTGCAAGGTCTGTGTCTCTTTACTGTGATGCCACAAACAAATAAGCCACTTGTACAGTGTTAAAATATAACTGCCTTTTAAACACAAAGAAACATTGATGCTGCTTAGAAGTAAAATATATTACAATTCTTCAATCTTGGATCTGCAAGACAGGTGGCACTGAACTAACTTGTTGTTAATGAACAAGCAAATAACACCCTTTCTGGTAAAAAAAATACATCGTAAACAAACTTCAGTTGTAGCTACATAACAATGTAAACAATTAAGAAGTGCTGTAGAGCTGATATTTTTGCAAGGGTTTTATTTTCACAAATTTCAGGAATCGCTGTAGGGTTGCAAATTCAACATGTGAAAATTTTGCCACATAATCCTGATCACTAAGCACATGCACCTCGTGTTGCTTCACACGTGCGTATCAAAGCGCCGGAGATCTCATGATGGGGTACGGGGTACTGTATAAACGAAGGGCGGTCGTGCACTAGCTAGCATAGCATTGCAGTGTAGTGATAATGTGGAAGTACAGTCTGTTTTCTCCCATTTGTATGTGTACTACAGCAGAACAGTGCACGAAGCGCAAACAGTGTGATTCATGAAAATAACAACCCGCTAAAATGTCTCCAACCCCTCCATTCACGAAAATATAGGCTTATACAGTAACCTACAATACAAGGAAGCTTGAAACTACATGCATTTTAGCAAGCTTAACATGATTGCAAAGTAAAGCAAATTTCCTTGTTAAATCTTTGGAGCATTGTTTCCTGTTTGAATGCGTAATTCCAAATGTTGATGAAACCCTTTTTTTCTCTGCATGAAAATGTACATTAAACCTCTAAAAGGCATAAACGAATGAAAAGACATTTAAAAAGAAACACATTTTTACAACAGTGATATCATACATGCACAATTTATGGCAGATTATTGTCATACTATTGCACATTCAAGTAACACATTGATGTACTAAAGTGGAAGTTTACATTGAATATTTCAGCTGCACAAACTCCTAACATTTTCAAAAGTATGATTTCCTTACAAAGCACTATACACATCCTATCCATACGCATTCCTGGAGTCCATGTACATTTCATAGAAGAGAAGTAGATGAAAATCTCAATGATACTCAAGGCAGGGTTGGCCTTGAGAACCTCATTTGTACAGGAAACATCATGTCTCTGGAAACCTACTTAGGCAAGCTTAATCTGTGCATCAAATTACATCTGTAAAATGTTAAAATAAGTGGCACAACATGTTTCAAATAGAAATGGGAGAGAGTGCATGCAATTCATCTTGACTCGTTCTTCACTTCACATAAGACTCCAGGTGGGGAATAATACCGCGAAATTAATGAAGTATACAGGTGCTTTCGTATGCTATGCATTTGGCCGTTTCCATGTGGCTACTACTTTAAAGACAATTACAGAATTGGCACAGTGGAATGTACTGCACTTTGGCTGAGTGACAGCAAACTTATTTTCAGTACAAAAATTTTCCTGGTAGGACAATCTTAACACCTACATTAAGTACTTAATCTTATGGCAGTTTAATTTAGCAGTCTATAAATCAGCAAACACCAATCTCTTTAAGTGTTCATACTCCTCTGTGGACAATGTAAATATGGGGAGAGTGTCAAGTGAGAGAGGCCCCAACAGATCAGACTTGATTAATTGGCACAGTCACATGAGTTGCATCAAGATGAACGATTGATATGATGCACAATGATTTCTCGAGGCCCGATTTATAAAATATGCTAGTCACTGAAATCAACCATTGTGGTAAGAAGACCTCTACCTCTCCCCCTCCTTCTAAAAATCAGGCATTATATTTGCACAGTCACATGAGTTGCATTAAAACGCACGATTGGTATGATGCACAATAGTTTAACCAGGCTTCATTTTCAAAACATACTAGTCACTGAAATCAAAGTTTGTGGCAAGGAGACCCCTTCCTCTTCCCCTCCCACGCCCCCTCCCTCTCCAAGGTTCCTTCCTTCCCCTTGCTCTCTGCTGACCTACAAAGCCTTCAGGCGCTGACCACTGTTCTCTGGGATCAAAGACCCCTCGTCCAAAGACTGGGAACTGGCGAGACCTCCCCCACTCTTGGGGTTTCACCTCATGGTCAAAACCCTCATTAGTTGGGGACCTGTAGTTGGTATCCTGAGGATTTTGAGCAGCAAATGTCGACGGGTTACCCTTGTAGCGCTGTCCACTGCCCACCTTGGGTTCTTGTGGTGAGAACTCCATGGGGACCAGGCCTCTTCCTCTGCTGAAAGACCGGGCAAAATCTACGGAGGTGTGCGAGTTCTGAGAGGTCTCTCTGCTTGGCAGAGACCGATGGTGTTGTGCTTGCTGGATAGGTAAATTAGAAGACGAGCTTCGCCAAGATGCATTGCTCTTCTCCCGTTGCATCTGTGATCTTGGCATGGCCGGGGTTGACTTGGAGGCATACGTTCCACTAGAGTTCTTGGTAGCTACGGCATCTTGACGTGATGGGTTTGGTGAAACAGGTTCTTGCTTCCCCATACTCCTAGCCCTCACCCTCTCCGTTTTCTTCAACCAGTAATCACTGAAATTCTCTCCTGTGTTTTCATCCACATCCCAATCACCCAGGGACCTATGGTCAGAAGGTATTGGTGTACTCTCACTGTACCTGGTACTAGGGGACTGCGGTACTGATGAACTGTTGCCATGCGGCCGTGAACGCCAATTCTTAGAATCAGACTCTCTTGCAACACCCTGCTCGACGGGCGCCATTGTCCTGTTGCCATGCGGCCGTGAACGCCAATTCTTAGAATCAGACCCTCTTGCAACACCCTGCTCGATGGGTGCCAGTGTCCTGGTACCATCCCTTGGTGCAGGTCCTCTCTTCTGCCTTGTACCATTTGTTCTCTTACCACAATCTTCTCTAATGTCTTCCCATGTAACGTTTCTTCTGGGCTTCCTTAACCTTGCATCACCAGACGGCGGTGGGGAACTTGGTAGCTGGATATCGGTCTGGGGGAGTGTCCCTTCACTTGGTGGAAAAATGGTGTTTGGGGGGTACAACTCCCTACTCACTTTGTCTAGAGTGGAATGTAAATGATGTGACTCTAGCACATCTACTGATTCATTTGAATTGAACCACCCTCTACTTGGAATCAAATTCCCAGCACTGTTAGCATGACTATCAGCTGAAGGCTTTGTTTCATACACATCCCAGATTTCCTCCTCTACCTTTGGTCCATTGGCAAGTACTTCCACACTCTGAGGCTCAGTTCTTGTTTCATATGCAGCCTCTTTCAATATATGTTCTGTCCTCACACCTCTTACACCATCAGATTGACACTGCACATTTTCTTCACACCAGTGATCTTCTTGTTTTCCTGGACTCTGATCACTGAAGACATCGCTGTTTGATTCACTGGACGGGTCCTCTTCTTGCTCAGGTTCTCCATCATAAATGGTCCTTGTACTGGTACCTGGGGGCTCTGGCAGGACGAACGTCCCCAGCTCAGCTTCAAAATCTAGTGGCTTTAGGTCTGTGACAATCTCTCTGGATACATCGTAGATCTTGAACATGGTTTCGCCATCACTGCCTCCTGTGCCTGCTGCATGTGTACTGCTCTCCATAATATGTTCCGCACTGACAGGCTTGTTCTCCGACAATGAGGTAAGAACAATGTTCTCTTCCTGTTTCTCACTGTCCAATGCACCCTCCCATCCTCCTTCTTCACCTCTCAGAACTGGATTAGCTATCTCAGAACTAATCTCCATGACACCCACTTCAGAATCAGACCCACGCTGTCGGACCATCTGCTTGTTTTTGATATATCTGTGCTGATCTTCTATTCTGATCTCTGACTGCTTAGGCATCCGCTCCACCCCTTTCTGGACTCCATCAACCCCTGCCTGTATGGTAGTCACCCCTGGGACCTTCCCACTCAAACTCTCCTCTGGTGGAAATGGGGCTTGGGCACCCTGTCCGGCAACCTCTGCCTCCTCCTCCTGTGGTCCATCTAGGGTCATGATGACCTCTTCGCTGGGTGGCTCACAGCCAGTGTACGCACCGTTCTGCAGGCAGTACTTCAACAGAGTCCTCCAGTAGTAGTCCTGTGGCAATGGAGATATACATGAAACATATAATTTTGCTACTGTTAGAGTTTATCATATATAACTGAAATTGCTCAACTGAACATACATAATTTAGGATAGAAACAAGTTTCTATCGAAAAAAGAGGAAATACATTACAAGCTATACACCAAGTAGCATCGACCCTATAAGAGATATTGGGCAGTTCTTCAATAATCCGCCCCTCCAACTCAAGATTGTTACATAATGACATGGAAAACAGATGTGTTACTTTTAAGCACTTTACCAGCTCACAAATAAATGCTCCTTCATCTACCCCACCCAAAATGAAAATATCCTGAAAAAATAATAAATATAAATACAATATTTCCCATACATTGTTCTGCTAAAATGTACTCACATTGACCAGCAGATGTGGGTTGCCGACCACTACGAGCAGTGCCTGAGGTCTGGTGATGGCCACGTTGAACCGCTTTGGGTTGCTCAGGAAACCCAGCTGGTGACGGATGTCAAAGGCCAAGAGACTAGAACTGGATCGCACCTGAGATAACCATGGTAACATGACAGCAGAAAAGAAATCAATGGCATGGAAATCCCACACCTGCTGCCTATTGTATGAACACAGTGTAACAGACAGTTTCAATCAAAATACAGTGAAAACTGTTCCAGAGACCACCTTTATAGAGAGACCACTTGTCCTTAATGACCACATTTCTTGCTTCCCTTGAACGATGTTTCTCGTTGAAACCTGCATTAAAATAACCTTTATATAAACACGACCTGCTTTTTAGTCTGCTTGACTCCCATAAGCAGTCTTTGAATACAGGTTTCACTGTACTGCACAATCCTGATAATGACGATGATGGTGACAATAATGAAAGCAGTACTTGTTTCACAGGTTATAGTTATCAAAATATTGTACCACAATAAAATAATGATAGTAATGATATGAATTTTACAACAAAAATAATAATTATGATATTGATTATGAAGAAAAAAAAAGATAATAATGCTAATACTGATAGTCAGATCACATATCTTGCATTCCATGAGTTAACACTTTCAGGCCCCAACCCCCCACTGGCCTACTCCACATCCTCATGCTAATAGTAATGAGAGACTTAATGGTGCTTAGTGAGGAGAAGGACTCACAGTTGAGATGATGATAACCAGTCTCTCCTGGCCCTGGAACTCTTCCACCGAGCCCACCTTGGTGTCCTCGATGTCTGTGCTGTCCAACAACATGTTGATCTTCTCCACCTGCAGTACGTGGGAGAGATGTACACACAACACTGCTTTACACAATCTGTCTTGGGTAACATGCTGCTCTTTAGGGGTCAGTGTGCATTTACAGATGCAAAGATGTGAGACTGGCACACAAGTAGTTGATAAGGATAACATGAATCAATGAACAGTGTCAAAAAACATGTATGTAGCATATTAATACTATTTTAGATTCCTTTGTAAAGTTTATTGCTCTTACATTTCCCCTTCCCCATGCTCGTTTTCTTTTCAAATCAAGCAAACACTTGTTACAAAGGAGAGCACCCATGTTGGCAGTTAACACATCAGCAAAGCTTATATCTCTTCTCTGGAACTTATGAAGGCATTAGCTAAACAGTAGATAAACCTTTCCTTGCTAATGCCTTCATTCAAATTTTATATGATTATTGTCCTTTTTTATTGATTTGTTTTTTGACATTCTGAATATCATTGTTTTTTTTTTAATAAGTAAAAATAAATGAACTAGAACTTCAAGTACTTCAGGTTCTTCCTTTGGTCAGCAATAATTAAACACTGTGTTCCTTGGAAAAATTGCCTTTTTATCAGTTTCTTTTTTATCAATAATGGTCATGGACAGAGTATTCCTCATCAACATTGAACATTTCCAACAGACCTGTTTGCGGTAGGGGGTGATGATGCCAATATCACTCTGTTTGAGGTGCAGTTCAGAGCAGTTGAGGAGATCCTGAAGATACAGCACAGTCTGAACGGCCTCAGCAGGGTTGCACCAGGATGGACTGTTGCCTTCCTTCAGATCCATCCCCTGGTCAATGACACCACATCAAACAGGATTGTTTTATGCTTTGTAATGTTCATGCATAACATAACATCAATTGTACTGAATGATTCTTTACATCAAGTTCTATGAATTAATAAATTAAAATATGTCATTTGTCAATGCTCTTAATGATGCATTAACCATATAGTTCCAAATGGCATGAAGATGTGTAGTAATGCAATGGAAGTTCAAATGCTTGGTATTAGCGGGATTAAATTTACTATAAACTGCATATATACATAATTATTTAGGCCCTCCATTGACTTATTGCAGGTAAAATCAAATCACTACTAAGCACAATCAAATTTGTTGTCAGGTATTATTCATGCAGAATATTAACCTGATTAGCAAAATGAGTAAACCATGTAATCTGCACTCTCTTCCCTAAAATTACACCAAGAGGGATGGAATTATCTCTATATGTATCATTGGTGCATTTTCGTCTCAAGTAATACACACTAATCTCATTCCTCACCAAATTGCAAGGCACACAATGGGTTGAAGTAGGTACATGCCATGGCATAAATCATTCACTGAAATATGATTTGCAAACTTCAACTCCTAGCATACCAGTAAGGAGAAGGTAAAAACAATTACACAAATACACACATTACAAACAAACTCAAATAACTTCATGTACAGATGCTAGATTTGTTGGTGTATGTACCTGGATTCCATGGAACAATATAGGGCAGCCCTGCTGGTTGGGCAGTTCCTTCCAGCCACACAGCATCTCTCTCATGGAGACATTGGCACAGGCATTCAGCTCATCATGGTAGAAGCACTGAGATGGCAGCTTGAGCAGCACGGGGTGGGAACGGTAGTTGTTGACTAGTTTGGTGACCTGGATAAGAATGACAGGAGGAATGTTTATACAAATAGACAAGACAGGATGGTATTGGAATTCCTATTTGGTTACTTGAATAAAAGGGCGGTGCTTAGAAAGTCAGATATCTGTTGAATGACAGCTGCTATTAACCAGTTTGGATACCTGGGCAAGTAAGGGGGAGGGGGTACGCGTTTGACAAAGTTAGACATCAGTGGATGGGGCAGTAGTTATTGGCCAATTGGCCAGTTTCGTTACATTGACATAACAATGAAAGTTGATCAATTTAGACACCATTATATACCCAAATAAGAGGAACAGAGGAAGAACAGAATAGCAGATGTATATCGTCAAGAAAAGACAGCATGGAATAAGAGTGATAGTTTCATAAGATCAAGCAGGCAACAGAGGATAGCACCAAAATCACAGAGATACACAGGATAGGTGTGATACCTAATGAAGGGAGGATGGTTATAAACCAACACAGCATGGGATTACAGCTACACTACTAGACTCACCACCAATGGGTTGTATCCGCCATGATCCCTGTATGTCTTGCCATCTCTCTGGTATAGATCTCTCTTCATCAGTCTCTCCAGCAGGGACTGCTCCAAGCCTCGCTCTCCTGCCAGGGAACTGGCTAGAACCGGTCCTAGCTGCATCGGATCACCAGCTAGTACAACCTGGTCAAATGCAGACCAAAGTGAAAATGCTATTACATTTAATGCAAATACATATGGGCACTGGATTGAAACGGTGCTAGCTCCAAAGGATCACCAGCTAGCAGAGCCTGTTCAAATGCAGGTTTTAATAAAAATGTTATAACATTAAGAGAAATAAATATGGGAACTGGCTAGAACTGGTCCTAGCTGCATCGCATCACCACTTTGCACAATTATCCTAGTTATCTTCAGAAGTGTTTAGTGTTACCTGTCCATCCGGGCCTGCATCCAGACCCATAGCCACCAGTCTCAGGCTCAGTCGTCTGTCCGGCCTCATCCACAATAACATACCTAGCTGTCAGTCCTAGCGAGTACAACTAGTACTGGTACTATCACCCTAGTTATCATCACAAGTGCCTAGTGTTACCTGTCCATCAGGGCCTGCAGCCAGACCCATGGCCACCAGAGTCTCAGGTTCAGTGGCCTGTCCAGCCTCATCCACAATCACATGGGTGAAATGACCAGCCTTGAGTCCCAGGGAGTAGAACTGGCCCCCTGTGGCACATGTGCTGATGATGATCCTACGGTGCGACACGGCAAGCAGCTCATCCCCCACGGAGCAGTACTGGTGGATGGACTCAGGGATGTTCTATGAAATAAAGAGATAGAAATACATGTGTCCAGAAAGTACTGTGCCAGTCAATATTTTGGGATAACAAACTTTTTCGCTTTCTTTTTCAGAGACTTACACCCTGGCTAGGATACCAGTCTAAAAGTGCCTAATTTTTTTTTTTTACCATGACAAGATTTTGTTGGATCAATACCTAACAGCCTCAGATGTCTACATTAATGTTGGATGGATCATTAAATGGGGGTCCTGTGTACAGCAGAATCATACTAAATGCAAGTTAAAGACCCCACTTCACTTCTCGAATCAGAACAGTGGTGGAAACCTGGGGGAGTAGACCAATACCCTACACTAGATCATTGGAACATGATGCCCTCTCCTTGTGGTCCAGAAGGCTGGTCAGTCTACGGACAGTGTCATCTAGGCTTTTAGAGCAATATAACTATGATTTATGAGACTGATTCAACCAGTAGAATGAAACCAGAGCTATGAAGACTTACCTCATCTGATCTACGAAAGGAGTTCAGTCTGATCATATCAATATACTGAACTGCACCACTCAGATGTAGCCTTTCGGTCTGAATGATGCAAAATAAGAGGAAGGAATAAGTTTTTTCTTAGTCATATAGCAATGAAAAAATATGGATACCCTAGACATGCAGACTATTACTGTAAGACTAAAAGAGCGAACAAATGTGTAAAGGAGCAAAAACTCTATAGATAATTTTAAGTCTACGGAAATTATACCAGAATGAATCATCATAGTTTAATCTGGCAATTATCTTCCTCAGATGGTTGATGTGTATTTGACAACATTTACCCCTTGAAAAAAAGGATACCATATATGGGGAGTTCACACTAAAGATAGGTCACTTACAAAAGGCTCAACTGTAACATCACACCCTCCTACCAGCTTTTCCAACTTTGCATATTTGAACAAATGTGTAAAGGAGCAAAAACTCTATAGATAATTTTAAGTCTACGGAAATTATACCAGAATGAATCATCATAGTTTAATCTGGCAATTATCTTCCTCAGATGGTTGATGTGTATTTGACAACATTTACCCCTTGAAAAAAAGGATACCATATATGGGGAGTTCACACTAAAGATAGGTCACTTACAAAAGGCTCAACTGTAACATCACACCCTCCTACCAGCTTTTCCAACTTTGCATATTTCAATTCTTCAATTCTGTTTTGTTCTGATTTTACTGAAAATAACTTCAAATGGGAAAAAGAAATACCCCTTTATAAACATGCACATGAATCTCTTTACTGCTGCACTCATAATCACGCGATCCAATCATGTGCAAATGTCAGCACAGGCCGTCATAGTGATCAAGCTGACGGAGTTCAGGTGCATGGGAACGAAGCGAGATTTAGCGAGAGGGACTTACCAGGAGGTCTGCGGCACTGTTTGATGGTGTACAGGCAAGGATGCGGCTGGAAGGCACATGGCGATGAATCTGAAGAATGGCTTCCACTAATGTAATGGTCTTTCCAGTCCCTAGGATGAATAATGAATGATCAGTGCTAACTCATGCGTGGTCTTCATTCATGTGCTTGAGAAGATAGATAGATGTTGCTTATTATGAAATAAGACAAATCACAGATCCAACACTCTGTCATGAAGAAGTTACAATACTATCTAGTTATTACAATAAGAATGATGGTTTGTCATCTGAAACCTTTAATGAAATAAATATCAAGAACTGACTATTTCGCATCATTTCAAAGTTTATGTAGTCAAAAGCTGCTGAATAATCACACTCATATAACAAACTGCCCTCACTTTGCCATGATGGACTCTCTTGATATTTCATGGATCTTGTACTGTTTTTAAGTCTTGAGACACACAAATCACTGCTTCAAAGACTCCTAAACCCTTTGTGTGCCAGACAAAATGCAACTCTACAGGATTTGTGTGTATCAATCGTGAAATAATCCACACGTGGCATGTTAAAGTTTAAACCAGCGTAGCACAAATGGCATTCACCTGGAGGTCCAAAAAGGACGTAGGGTGTGGGTCTGCCCTCCCCCCTCAGGATCCTGATCACCGCTGCTCTCTGCCTCTCATTCAGCCTCTTATTGAAGAACTCTGCCTTCTCCTCCCTCTCCCCCTCCCCTTGCTCCCCCAGCACCTGGGTGCTCACCACCCCGTCCACCAGGGCATTGGGCACCACAAACTTGACCTCCGCGAATGACTCATCTGCCTTGTCATGTGACCTGTGTGACAGAGTGTACAGGGGCTAGAGTTAGAAACAGCTCTCCTGAAATCACTTCTTTTCATTTTTAAAGCTACATCTAACAACAAAACAAATAATATTTAGATGTTTGTGTGACAGACAAAACACTGTTCAATGGTATGGGTATTACTAAGGAGAAAAAAACCCACGGCACATTTCAAAGAGTTGAGGATGTTGCATACTATAACTTTAAAGGATCAAATATAGACAGAGTTGGTGATATAAACCCACTTCAAGGGCAAAACATTATGATGAATACTTCAATAAGACATGAGCACTAAATCAAAAGTGAAGCACATTTTTCTAGCATTACAGTGAACACCCTTGTTAATAAGCCCAAGTAGAAATCCTCCAAAGGAGATAGCTTAAGGAAGATTTCAGTGTTGTAGTTCTCGAGACTGGTCTTGGTCTCGAGACCAGTCTCGAGATCAGGATTTTTGTTCTTGGTCTTGATCTCGGTCTCGAACCCTCTGGTCTTGGTCTTGTTCTTGGTCTTGAGCCTTTCTGGTCTCGGATTTTACGTCGAGACCAGCACGAGACCAGCTACTAAAATTACGATATTACACATAAATCATATTGATAATGCATGTCGGAGAAAGGAGATACAATACATCACTCTCCATGGTCGGAGCGCATACAATTTGTAGTTACAATCATCCCTACTATACTGTGCAAGCCTGCCGCCGACCCGGCCCGGCCCCTACCCGATCACTGCATAGCACGGGAAGCGTGAGATGCAGATTAGCGAGCATGCAATATATGTGCCAACATCACACATGCAAAGCGCATCACACTGGGTGATACATGCGTCTTTATGCGAGCCAAGAGGTCAGTGTTGCGAGTTGGATCGATGGTGTGTAGATGTAGTAAAACTCTCCAAGCCAGCTCTCAAGCATGAGAATGCCTGATATCTTTTTCTATTTTAGTTGTTTTTTGTAGTAGTTATCATTTGTACTGTACATAAATATACGCTTTTTATGCAAGCATTGAATTTCTTCATTCTAGTGCTAATTCCGAACAGTATTTTTTTTTTTTTTTTTTTTTGGGGGGGGGGGGGCTGCTAAAACTGATAAACTGAGGCCCAACCCTGCCAAATAAAATAATATCATGGAATCAAAAAACAGATTAAAGAAAAAAATAACACAGGAATAAATGTGAATGTATACATTTCATTATTCTTAGAACATTTTCATGGGATCATATATTCACATTTCCTTTCATTAAAGTTAAATTAAGAGAAAAAGTATTAAAACAAGCTTGGGAAACAATAATTCTAGAAATGTCATGTTTTGTTTGTATTTGTTAGCGAATAGTGTGTATTTAGTTATTTCCTTGCTGTATCGTTGCATTAATTTGTTAAAGGGATGGTTGAGTATTGGTTATTCCCGAAATGCCCCTTGTCACTAAGTTGATTGGTTTTTAATTCCTATTGAAAGTTAATTAAATGAAATGTGTGGCAGAATAATTCTCTCTCAAATGCTCTTATAGTTGAAAAATATTTTTAATAAGTCGCCTGGCCAGGCGACTTCGTAGATAATGCAAGAAATGCATAATAGATTACTTTTAAAAATCAAAGTAAGTTTTTGAATAGTTCTTGATAATATTCCTATTCAGTAATTATTTTAACAAAATAGGAATTGCACAATTTTGTATGAAAAATTGCTAAAACCAATAAGTCTATAGAGATTGCCCTCGAGTTGTCACAGGTCTTTTTGAATGATGACAGGGTTTTTACATTGTATTAGTGTATACATCTTGAAAATGGTGGAGTTATAATAAATCATTTATATCATAATGGTGCAGGTTTTGGTTACTAAGATAAAGTTTGACCAATACTCAATTTGCCTGACCTATATATAAGTAACGTGTATGTGTTTGTAGAGAAAAACGAATGTTTTCCGAATCTGTTTCGGGAAACAATCATCATTCTTGAAATGAAGTTGTGTTTATTTTGTATGCCTTGTGTCTTTGGCATTATTAAAAAAACTTCACAGTACTTGATACGTTTTTCAGGAGCTCAGGCAAATATGTTCATGCAGAAATAAAGAAGTATATAAGAAGAATATATAAGTAACTCAAGTCATGTGTATGTGTTTATAGAGAAAAACGAATGACGAATATATTTCGGAAAACAATCATCATTCTTGAAATGAAGTTGTGTTTATTTTGTATGCCTTGTGTCTTTGGCATTATTATAAAAAACTTCACAGTATTTGATGTTTTTCAGGAGCTCAGGCAAATATGTTCATGCAGAAATAAAGAAGTATATAAGAAGAATATATAAGTATTAAGTAACTCAAGTAATGTGTATGTGTTTATAGAGAAAAACGAATGACTTGAATATATTTCGGAAAGCAATCATCATTCTTGAAAGAAGTTGTGTTCATTTTGTATGCCTTGTGCCTTTGTCATTATTAATTATTATTATTTTTCAGTAACTCAGGCAAATATGTTCATGCAGAAATAAAGAAGTATTTTTCCCCATCATACATATTATCACGATCCTGGATCCTTTGTGCAGTTTGTTGCTTAACTACTTGCTACTGACTTGTATTGTGCATTTAACTTTGAGCATGCCTGTGAAGTGATTGAAAAAGCACATTGAAAGTATAACTTTTTTAAAACATTTTTTTCATTTAATTCAGCCATATAGAAGAATATTACAGACTGCTCATGTTGTGCAAGTTGTGCAAGTATTAGACATTTTATACTCATAACCATAGTCCACAAATAACGCATGTTTCCTCAAAACTAGTAGAAATTTAAATACTGGTGAGTGGTCTTGGTCTTGGTCTTGATCTCGTAATTTGGTGTTCTTGGTCTCGGACCTCTGTTCTTGATCTTGAACCAATTTTTTGGTTCTTGATCTTGGTCTCGGGGTGTTTGGTCTTGGTCTTGATCTTGGTCTCGGATGGTCTGGTCTTGACTACAACACTGGAAGATTTTCTTTGTGTATAAGAAAAAACATTTACTTTAGCAATAAATGTGATGACCACATCTTTTATCAACTTTTCAAAATGTTTGTACACTATTTCTGATTTGCAACATACAATTTTTGGTTAAGAAGCAATTTCGTTTTATGCTATGTATTATTTTCCTTCTTTGTTTTGTGGTTTAATGCATGTACATTAGAGCAATGATATAATTGATGAAAACAAGCAAAAACAACACAAGCAGGACCTGGGGGATGTCTGTTGCCCTCTAAGTTGTGAGTTCTTCCCTGGTGAGGGAGATCCCCCATCAACCTGGTGTCCTGTCCGTGGCTGGCCTGAGTTCCCCTGGGCCTGATTCTCCTCCAGTGAGGGTGGGCCTCTCCTCTGCAAGGCCTTGGGGGTAGGGAGCTTGATGATGGTGGGCTTGGGGCAGCCTGGGTAGACGATGGACCGCTGGATGGTGGCAAACGTGATGTCTACCTGTGGGCTCTTGGCCTGCAGGCTCTTGGGAAACAGCACTGGGGAGCAGTGAAAAAAATGTTATGAGCGGACAAACTGAATCATGTTTAAGGGAATATACTGTACTGGAAAGACAAAAAAAGCCTTCGGCCCGAACATTTTGGGGATTTGTGATTTAATTACTAGTTATTTCAAATGTGGATCATTTGAGGGCAAATAACTTTCAGCAAGTTTCTAAAATGGACAATAATGGATATTTTTCACAGAGGCTCTTTTGTAAGTCACAGGGCTCTCTTTTGCTTTGCAGGAGCAAAATTGCTGTTAGCCTCTAGTAACTGAATTAATTGTTAGAGAGGCAGCAAGACTTTTTCTTGTCATTCACATGTTCATCTATTTATATATGCAAAGTCAATATGATGTCAGATACTATTGTACAGTGAAACCTGCTTTGGAGATCACTTGCATAGGAAGACCACTTGTCAATGATCTGTAACTCTCTCATTACCATTGGCATGAATATATGTAGTAAGTCAATGGGGTTTTCAAAGCCCAGTAATGTAAGGGTTAAGAGGGCTTCATATAGGTTCACAGCGATACTATTCCTGTGAGTAAAACACAGCAAAAATGTAAGATAAACAATCATGTAGGATTTAAAACTGGTTTCTGGCACAAAATAAGACTCTTCTAGAACTGTTTGTGTGTTTTTCCTTTTCGCTTTAGCAAGTTTTGGGGTTTATTCAAGACATTCACCTCTTACCTTGAATGCCTAGCTGGAGGGCAAATTCAGCAGCCAGATGACATCTTCTTAAAGAGGTTCTGTCAAAACAATTGGGAGTTTGTACATATGACACTATTTTCATTAAAAGGGCAGTTTACTCAATTTAGCTATTGTGACATCATGAGAAGGCTATTAACACAGTCTCAGTAGTCTTTACCTTTCTTGGTAGCAGCTTTATTTTCACTCTCCTATTCAATTCATAAAGGAGCTGCCCATATTACTTTATGTGGGTCGCATTACTTTAACAAATCTTTCCCCTGAAATTATTACTGGTATGTTAATTTTCATGCAATTTACATGCAACCAATAATAGCTGCTTTCCTTCTGCTTCGCCAAAAGAGTTACACAAGCAGACTTACCTTTTTAGTTTTGATGCTTTGACTCAACATGTTTGCAAATCCATTTATCATTCTCAAACTTAGTTGTTAAAGAATCTCTACATTGGAGTAGACTGTCCTTTATGTGTCTTACTTTATGACTTAATTCACATTAAAGTAATCAGTTTAACATATGTCATGTTTACCACTATACAAATGCTTTCTAATTTGGTTAGTAATCTGCAACTATCTGTGTATTATCTTAAGTTTATACTCTTATTTATCCCATGAAAATGGAAATGTGCAACCTCAACTTTAGAGAATCAGCTCTAGGTGCTGAAGTTCATCACCTCACCTTGAGAATGTGAACATGACACTGAATTCTTCTGCCTGGTACATTTCATGGAAGCTGGGATGGAATTTCAGGAAGACATCTTCATTGTGAACCTAGAAAATGAGAAGTAAATCTAACTATAATTTTTTAAATATTTTACTCGCCATCTTACTTCAGGTACAAATCTTTATTAGAGAATCTGTATGACACATACACAGACAAAAATATCAATAAATC
Source organism: Arbacia lixula (assembly GCA_963669155.1). Classification (NCBI taxonomy): domain Eukaryota; kingdom Metazoa; phylum Echinodermata; class Echinoidea; order Arbacioida; family Arbaciidae; genus Arbacia; species Arbacia lixula. Next base: position 26,242,361 of record OZ022576.1, on the reverse strand, counting down.
TTCTAATAGATTTTTCCTTTTTATTGAGAGGACTTTCATAGTATCAAAACAATGTAAAATAAAGAAATCATTACATGAACAAGTGTCCAAGGTTCATATCAAATTGAAGCAAAAGTCATGATCTCATATCCTGCAAAATTACACCACATTGCATTATTGTCATCATTTTCTACCAAAAAAGTAAAAGTCAAATTTGATGAATAATTTTTCATTAAGGTTAATGCTACTTTAAAGGAAAAAAGATACCATAAGTAAGTTATTTTGTTAAAAATTGTGTGTGGATATTGTAAAATGTATAATATTAATTCTGTAAAAAAAAATACAGGAAAATGTCTAACCTCATGCACAAATCCCTCATAGCGAGGACTGTTTGCCTCAGCGTACGGCTCAGTCAGGACAATCTTGTCTCCACACAGGACAGACGGCCGGCCTTCTGCTAACCCCGGCACCTCCAAGGACAGGAACTCTCCTCGGGGTCTCATGCTGGCCTAGGGATCAGATTGGATCAGTAAATCAAAGAGTGAAAAAAGCAATATAGAGGCTTAAGGCCCGGTCCCACTGGGGGGAAGTTGAATTACGCATGAATTGCGAATACAAATTTCGGTCATTCGTTGTCATCCGCATTAAATTTTGCAAAAAATCAATAAAAATCCGCTTTAAAATTGCGGATACATAAAAGATGTACAGCGTACAAATTACGATTAAAAGCGAAAATATCACGAATAAAAACGAATTACCTTGCGAATGCTATTTTACGAGGGATATTGCTTGTAAAATTGTGGAATGTATTGCAGACATTGCGAAAATGTAACGAAAGTAATGCGGAAGTATAACACATGTATTGCGGACAAAAATAGGATGCTAAACGATTATTGCGGAAGTATTACGTATGCATAGAGAATGCAATGCGCATGTGGTGCGGAAACAATGGTCGCATTGCGAATGTGATACATTTGAATCGAGACCATATAAAAGAAGAGTGGACGCGGTCAAATCCGGAATTTTGGGCAAGAATTTGCAGCGGTGAAAAACCTTTCCGAGATTGCCGTTGCGCCCCTAATCTATTATAGCTTGGTATAAAGTCGTATTAGGCACGCTATGCATTCGTTTCGCATTCTATCCCAGTCCGCTACTTATCCGTAATCCCATGTCCGTTGCGGATATCACAGGATAACTGCGAAAATTCAGCGCATACATTGAGTATGCATTGCATATGCATTGCGGATATGAACCGGATGATTTCCGCTCCCGGGAGTTTTGGGCAGCCCAAAACTCCTGGGAACGGAAAAATGTGCCTTTGCGGATGATTACGGACATGTGCGGAAAATAACCGTCTTAAAACAGCATACTTTACGAATATTGCGGATGTTTAGCGTCTGTAATCAAATTTTATCCGCAATTTATGCGCAATCCATCCTAAATGTCACTGGGACCGGGCCTTTAGGGCTACTAAGCCCCTCAATGAGAGCCCCCCCCCCCCTTAGGTAAAAAAAAAATGGCACCTGACAAAATTTCTCTCTTTTTTTTGCAAGGGTAAATGAAACCCATGAAAAAAAAAAATGGGGATCAAGACAATTTTAGCCCAGGATACCACAAAGAGTCCCCATAGATAAGAAAATGGCCCCTGGGCAATCAATACAACAGTAGACTACATACATGGATATTTTGAACATTAAATGAATGTTTGCTTACCTTATGGATGTCAAACTCCCTCATGTCCACCTCCATCTGCAGTTCTTCCAGGTGCAGCAGGGTGGAGAAGTATATGCGGTAGTTGTCCAAACTCAGAGCCTGTTAATGACAGACATAAACAATGTTTTTTTAATTCTCGACAATATATCTATGCTTTTATAACATTAATGATGCTATACACAGAGTAAACTTGATTCTATTTACAATATATCACTAAATGCAATGAAAAACAACAACTGAATAAACATATTTGAAGAGGTGACTATTTGAACTGTGATTTAAAAATGTGCATATGAAATCAACACTGGTGATATCTTTGCCTTTCTGTAGCAACAATATTTTGTCTTTACACTGCACAATTTACTTTTGTTTCAACATATATTAGCAAACAATATCTTCATTCCAATGAACAACAACATATAAAGGATACTAATTATCAGCATTACCTCCAGCAGCTCAGGAACAAGTTTGGTGACATCTTCCTTGTCTGCAAAGCACTGTTTTAGTCTTTTTCCCACTGGGTACATAGGCAGCTTCACAGGTGGGTTAGGATTTGATGTTCTGTTTATAAAAAGAAAGAGAAGAAAAAGATTATATTTAAACTGTAGGAAGAACAGTAGTCTGCACTCACTTTAAGTCAAAAGTTATTTTTAGTTGTGATAAGTGGGTTCAAAATTCATTTTCTTCATAGATATGGATAACCGATTACAAATGTTAATGCTTGACAAATTGAAGAAAAGAAAATCTCTCAACATTGCTTCCTTGTAAAAAATTTACTACAAGTTCTACCCCTTGCAATAGGCAGTGTGTTTTTATATTCACATAGCTCATGTTTCAGCTTCAAAAATCTAGTACTACAAACAATATTTTCTAAGGTAATAAGTTGAAATACATAATCACTACTGTATCAGCTTTAAACTGGTATAAACCTGGAGTGTTTTTCTGAAAGAAACTTCAGTCAAAAAACATCTTAGCTAAATTAGTTGGCATTCTGACAAAACCTGTATCAATGTGCCAATCACAGGCATGAGTCATAAGTTACTGAATTCGAAAGCGAAGTCAAATCTGAAGTGTGTTTTTAGAATAACACCCCTGGTAACTTATCACCACAATTACTGACACCACTTACATTTTTGGCCTGACTCCTTGCAGTACAAACGGTGCCTTGCCGCTCTCTACCAGGTTGTGCTCCTGCAGCCACCTGTGTTGCCCTGATGAGCGTGGAGACCCTCGGGAGACGTCGTCTTGGACAGTGATGGGGATGGGGCGGCTGATGGTGAAACCGTCAAAGGTCAACACCAGCTGACACACGGACCTGCCATTGGTCCTGTGGAAACCAAGCACAAACATGTCTCATTTGACCAGTTTAAATGCCAATGGTGATTTCTGCACAACTAAAACACACAAATCCCATACAGAAGTGGGTTGCCTGGCACACAAATGGTTTCAGGAATTTTAAGAAATGAAAACCTTGAATGTGAGACAGACCTCAAATTCAGGAATTTTATTGAGAATTGCTAATCATGGAGGAGACCTTTATGGATCAGTAATTGTCTGAAAATGAATCTGAGGAGCAGCAAGAATTAATTTTCCTATCTGACATTGATAGAGAGAGAGAGAGAGAGAGAGAGAGAGAGAGAGAGAGAGACATGAAGTAACACAAGAAACTTTACAGCTATAAAAGGAAGATAGCCTGTCAATAAAACAAGAGAAATTATTTGTTGCTATTTATCACCATGTGTTTATTTAATATAGGTGACACTTCACCTCTATTTCTAGCCATGATTACACAAGTAAGCTAGATTTCTTCTGCTAGTATGTCTCTGTACAGATGAACTGGAGACAAGTTCATACATTTGATATCTAGCCATTCATATCTTTCTCTTGTAACCAACTGACTACGCGATCACCTCATTCCTAAAAACTTGGCTCAGGGACCACTCTGTTCCAGTGACCTAGGAGTTAACCCTCTCATTTCCTGAGGCATCCAGATGTATAGCAACTTAATAGGTATTTCAATACTTGGTAGTGTGAAGGTTAAAGATATGACTTGAGCTGCACATACTTTGCAGTGAGGCTTGTGCTGAGACTGATCTTGGCACCAGGCTTGATGTCCATGGGCTGATTCAGTGAGCTTGATCTACCAGCCTGATCTGCATCATCAATGTCCGCCAAAGTCCCAGCGACAGATACTCTGCTGTCAGCAAGCAGACACACAGCTTCACATTTCATCAGCCTTCTTTGTTCTGTGCCAGTGTTTCTACCAGGGCAAATGAAAGGAAATACAGTAACACCTGTAGATCAAGACCGCTTAAGGGAGAAAAAAATATAAAGTCTTAATATGAAGTGGGTGGTCTTTATAACATGTGACTTTGATATAAGTTCAATGAGAAACATTGTTCACTTGAGGGAACACAAAAGTTTTCATTGTAAATGGTACATGATGTACTACTATTCTGATGAGCCAGTTTTGGATTTTCTTTGACCAATAGACAGACTACTTCATGGTCAGACTACATACATGCAAGCTTCCCACAGTGCAATGGTTGTCTGTGCTTAGAGGGTGGTATAAATTACAACAATAGACAATGATCAGATCAAATTCTCTTTTAGCCCTTGTATTTCTTATCCTTAACAACATAATTAATATTTCATGGTAACTTACTCTTTGTGACCAAATTAGACAGAATGAAAACAAAATGATTATTAGTCATTCCCTTTGCATTAGATATATACCTATTTCACTCAACTTCCCTCATGCAAAGCTACAATTATTATTGAAGTTAAAGTGGAATAATAATGAATACTAATACAAATTCATATACAGAAAAACACTGTTATTTCAGTCTTTTGTTGGAGACAAAAGCCATGAATGGCTCTGCATTTTCATAACTCACCTAACATATGCAGTGATGCTCTTTTCTTGGCCTATCAGCATTCTGCCAAACTCACTGCTCACTGTGACGGCAATGTCATTCTTGTTTTTCATCCTCTCTCCTTCCTGGATGTCTTGGACCAAAAACTGCTTGGGCTGTATGCACCTGAAACATACAATGGAGAAGAACATTGAGAATCATTTGAGAGAATACAAAATATTTTATCCTATGATACCGACACACTCTGCAAAAGCACTGGACAAAGAAAAGATGTGGGTACACCTGGAGGTCTGATCCGTAAAGAATTGATCTATGGACGTCAAACATACACCTTTTGATATTTAAATGTATACACCTAATATACTATGTCACAAAAAGTATGAATGTAAAGGGAAATATTCAAGATTTATTGGTCTCCAACTCTCCATTTCCGAATAAAGTGGAGATATTTAGGCAAAATAATTGTGGATCAGCCCTGATTCATTACAACTTCAACTCCATGAGCTGACAATGTTACACATTTTTTTCATCTTAAAAATCATTTCTCCCCATTAAGCTTTGAAGAGAGTCTTTTTACGGGATAAAAAAAAGATATAACAAACCTTTGCTGTTTCTTCCTGGCAACTGATGTTGCCCTCCATTTGCCCTTGCTCTGGTCTGACTCTACTGCAACACCTTCCACCTGGTCCTCTTTATGGGGCACATAGTTCCTCTCCAAGTCCTTCTTGGCAAAGTAGATGGTACCATCAACAAAGCCGTAGCCAGGATAGAGGTGAGTGATGAAGCCTCGGAAGCGCTTCTCTCTCAATGGCCGGATGGTCTTCACGCGGCTCTCCTGCGTCTTGTGATTCTTGATCATCTCTATCAGGACCCAGTCACCCCGATGAGGAGTGAAGTTATAAGGGCAGGTGTCTTGGTCGAAGGCTATTGTTCCTTCAATCCATCCCGATGTTTTATCCGTTTCAGTCACCTTGCCGATGTGCCACTCCACTTCCTCATACATCTCCACACCTGAATCCCAGTCCACTCCGGATAGTACTGTCACCCGTGAGGCACGCAACCCGACATGCTGATGTCCTCTAGACTCAACAATGGCTTCCACCTTGTCACCAACTTTAGGACGAGTGTTGCTATGGACATCATCGAACTGAAAGTGAATGATATTGTCTATGAGGCCGTAGTCATGATAGACATGGGTGACGGTACCTGGGAGGGTGTGAGTGCTATCTCTTCCACGATTTGCAGAACCGTATGGGACATCATTACCGCCATCACTGTTACTGCGTGCATTGCTCAGCAGAACGTTAGCCGAGCTGGGTGCCAGATAGCTTGTTGCAGGGTAGGTGCATCCGTACTCTGGTTGGACATCGCCTTCATACCCAACGACATGATAGCTTGGTGCGGAATCATCTGTGGCTGTGGCTTCAGCTGGAGCACCTTCAGACTGATGACCATTGTCTGTTTCCAGGGGATTATGTGACGTCTGACCTGGGGTGTCATTGCCCCACAGGTGAACTACAGCCTTGCTCACAGCAGAAAACATGCTGGGTTTCTTCTGTAATATGACTTGGCTGCAGACTTATTCAGGTTGAAAGTGGAAACCCATCACTGCCCTTCAACTCAGTTTCACTATGAAAAAATGATATGGACACAGAAATTGCCATTAAGTTGTATATATGTTCATCTCGAGTCATAATAACTTTGACAAAAATAACATAAAATAGTCCTAACTGTAGCTGTTCACACACTGACAGTGACACAGTTGACAGCAATAACTACCTCATTGGCCTGGGCCGGGCCATGAAGCCTCATTTTGTGACATTTATACACTTGTCCCATTGCGAGACTGAAGTTGAAATTTCACCTGTGTCTGTGAATTGTGATGGTTGCATTTCTATTTCTGAATATTAACACACAATAACAAATGCACAGTCGATCACTGAATCAATCAATGCAAGTGTGAAGTACGACGATTGAACTCGAGTTGAAATGTTGAACTTGTCAACAACATCAACGCATCCAAAATTCAAATAATTAGAATTAATTGATGATTAATGTACTGATTTTTAAATTAAAACGATAGAAAACACTTACCAGTACGTGATCCGTTATCGAAACTGTAACTTCAGTGTTTGGTACGTAGGCTGAGGCAATGATTCTTATTGTTTGTTTGAGTAGAATAACTGTTCCTGTCACGAAATACCATCATCTAACAGTCTGTCGCCTAGGCCTAGCCTATGTCTGGCCTGTAGCCTCAATTCATGTATTGCAACATCTATGGGGATTTCCCACAAATGTATTCCGAGATTAATATACTCAAGCCAGGCACATCAACATTAAATGATATTAAAAATTTGCTATATATATTTAGACTAAGAATTAAGAATTTGGAGTATTCTGTCAAATTTATGTTTTTTAGAGCTAAGATGAATAAGAATGACTGCTTTTTAGTTGATTTTTTCATTTAAAAATTAACCTTGCCATTGAATATAGGCTACACTACAATTTACAGTACGGCGTACTTCATACACAGAGATTTGTTGTGTCCGTACCGTACCCACGTGCAGCGCACCGCGGCTGATTGCACGATCGATTGAACTGCGGTGACCACCGCATCGCATCCTCAGCAAGCTGCCAGCAAATGAGCAGGGATTTTGGTACAAGAACAGGCGCGGGCTGGCCAGCGGGTATACCGTGTACTGTCGCTCATCTAGATCTAGAACAGAAGAGCGCAATGCAGACATGCAATACATTCTAGTACTAACTTAGTATCCCATGTATCGAGTAAATCTGTGCAAAATGGCACCAACAACAACACGAAGGAGAGAAAGGACAGTTGATCTCGATGCAGTTGGTCAAGAACTAACTGAGCAGCTCCCATGCAGGGAAAAACAGATATCCATGGTATTGACCCTTGCAGGACAGGTAAAATTTAAAACTAAAATAGCGAAGTTAGGGTAGACAGGAATAAGCGTCTCATTCGGGGCATTCTCTGTTCGAAATGTCATTTTTTGACATTGCTCCAATGAGCCAGATGCAAACTCAGTGGATCCAAAGCTACAGAGACTGAATTTTCAGTCTAGCTAACTAAGTTGAGGCATGGAATGGGATGGAATCAATTATTTTGGAAGATGGTTCGATCTTTGTCAGGAACCTAATGGAGTGAAAAATAAGTAGAGGTCTAATTTATTTCATTAGCAAAAGTGTGTAATTGTAAGTTTAGCTTTACTGTTAGTGTTTACGATAGTCAAAACTTGATGCTGCTGTAAATACAAATACAAATACGGTCTATGAGTGTAATATTGCTGTGATTAAAGGGATTGTGGGATGATTTTGGGTCCCATATTTTCTACAACTTTGAAGCATTTTATTATTTTCTTGTGTTTTCAACTTTTCAAATACAGCCCCACCACGTCACATGTCCATCAATATTCATCTATGGTCACTCCTCCACGGGCAAGTCCGTGGTCATTCAGACCCTCCTGGAAGCTATCTCGGCTCCGCGGGCCATTGTAAACTGTGTGGAGTGGCAAAGCCAGAAGCAACTCTTTGAAGAAATCCTGAATCAGATCGCAGAGGCAGGGCCGAGCCCAGAGAACGGCTACACTCAGTATGCACGTTGCGATAACGCCAATGACTTTGTGCGACTGCTCAGGGGAGTGGTGGAGGAGAAGGCGATTGAAGAGACAATCTACATTGTGAGTGTTTTATATAGGTTCCTTTGTTTCAAAAGTATAGAGGGTAACATAATGGCAAAGACTGCAGGACCTTTGCAATGGAGTGCTTTTTGCTGCCATGACCATTCTTGTTTTTTTGTATGTGGTATATGAGAAAGAAATTATCCCTCAGTTTAAAGTTGTTAAAATAAACCAAAATCTGGACCCAGAGATGACAGCAGAGTAGTGCAGCCATGATTATGGCCCATAATCAATATTACTACTACCCCTTGCCTGTAATGATTCAGAGGCTTACAGCAGAAAGAGGATCTGTATCTGTGCAGGTATTTTTATTTGTATCAGAGTGCAAACCAATTAATTTCATGTGATTGCCACTTCATTGATAATTAATATTTGACATCACTGTCCTTTGATCTCATTGTGTGAACCTAGGTGTTGGACAAAGCAGAGAGGTTGCGTTTCATGGAGGGTCACATTCTTCCTGCTTTCCTCCGACTCTCAGAACTCTCCCATTGTAATGTGTGTGTCATCATGCTCAGCCAGATTGTCTGGGAGAAGTTCCGATGTGGAACTGGTTACTGCGAGCCAGTCATTTTGCACTTCCCTGACTATACAAAGAGTGAGTTGATATCAATCTGTGGATGCTCAATTTTTATGCCAGCATTAAAAGAATGGTAATTAAATGTACTACATGGTTTCATCAGTGATAACACAGTGACTGACCAGATTTTAGCCCTAATCATGAAGAACTGTTCCCCATTTATAGCCAAAACAAACTATTATTTCAAAGCAAAATATTTGACAAACTTACAACCATTTCTTCATTTATATATTTACAGTGTTGACTTGTATTTTCTAAAAGTATAAATGCAATGCATGTTGTATCAGGTATGGAAGTGTACTGTAGAAAATATAAAATGAATTATTCTTTCTTGTGTTTGTGTATTGGAAAGTAATATGTTTGATGTGTTTTGTTGTTTAGGCTTCTGGGCACAGCAAACAGCATTGTGATTTAACGTCCTTAGTACATTCTGTGCATTGTTGATTTTTGTGTTGTCAGAGCTTTAGTGTCAACATAACAATGAGCAGAACACTACTAACACTCTATAAGAAGTACAAAAAAAAATAATTCTTGTTGCTATAAGCCTTTTTTCTTAAAATAATAATTTGTGACTGCATGAAAGAAAACTCCAGATGGACTTTGCTGACTGAACTTTTGGATTTTATTTATAGATGAGGTTCTGGAGATCATTGCATCAGATCCCCCAGAAGGCTACAAGATAGCATTCTATGCCTCGTATGTCAACCTCCTATTGAGCATCTTCTACATGGCATGCAGGGACCTGAATGAACTCAGACATCTGGTGAGAAACAAACACAAACTCATATGATGTCTTTTATACCCACTGATAGCCTCTGTATTTTGTATTACGGTAGCTATCACTTTTGCTTTTGTTGAATGACTAAGAACGCCATGATTGTTCCCATCTAAAACCATGATTAATGCTTTGATCTTTGTATTATAACCCCTTTGTGCAATTTCCTTTTGGAGCATACATAAATGTTGTATGCAAGTTTGGCTATTATGAACCTCACAGTATACAGGTATACAAAACATGTTGTGAGGCATAAATCATTACATTTCATATCATTCAAACAATCATAAAATATTTGGCTTGAATGGATGGTTTTCATATTTTGTCACACAATAAACAAACACATTTGTCACATTTCGGACAGTTTGTGCAGTCTTATTCTCAACATTTAATTTTTTCTTTCACCCAAATCCAAGTTGAATGTGTACGTAGTCATATATGTGATGATGTAACGCTCTGCGTATATATCAAAGTGCAAGATAAATGACGATGTTCGTCTTTTCCCATGATAGGCTGAGCTGAATTTCCCCAAGTACGTTGAACCAATCACGAAGGGGGAGGCGACGGTGGACGATGCTCACAAGCTGTGGAGGAACATTGAGCCTCATCTCAAGAAGGCTTTACAGACAGTCTACCTCAGGGAGATATCAAGGTACAGTGATACATGTACCTTTTGAAGCGCTGACTTGAAATATCAATGGTTCCTCCCTCCTTGAATACTAGCCTTATTGCCTATAATCATTGCTCTTTTCTACTTGTGCCCTCTCCCTTAAAGAGCACTGCAGCCATGTAGAAGAGTTTAATTGAATAAAGGAAAAACAGGCATTTGTCACATTCTGGCATCTATCTGGAATAATTTCTTTTTATAATGTCAAAAATGAAAGTCATAGAGAATGATACCATTCATTGCCTATCCTCAAAAATCAATTGAAAAGAATGTATTATTGGTATAAAATCTCCTGTATACAAAGGGAAAAATTTCAGCAGTAAATAGTAGCACCTATCATCTCCCCAATATCCAACTGATTGCAATATATTGAATTTGTAAATGTGTAGTGCTCAGTGGGAGAAGTATCAGCATGAGATCTCTGCCCAAGCCAACCTGCCTACCATGTTGTCTGCTCGAGCCCACGTTGAGCTGCCATTCTACTCCAAGTTCCTCCTCATCGCAGCCTATCTTGCCTCCTACAACCCTGCCAGGACTGACAGGCGCTTCTTTGCCAAGCACCACGGCAAGATCAAGAAATCAGCCAAGGTTTCAAAAAAGAAGGAGGTGTGTTTCCAAGCTCTAGTTGACTTTTTCTCCCCTGATAGTTCCCTTTCCTTCTACCTGGGTTAGGAAAGATGCATATATCACACAGGCCATGTGCACTTCTCTCGGCTAGTTGATGTTAAAAGGGCTAGTTCCAATGCACCCTTGGTAATGACAGAGGGAAAGGTGGGCCATAGAAGGTTAACACTATCATTGCGTCATTGTAGGCAGGTCTAGGCCTGGACCTTGGGGTTGGGTTTTCCGTTCTGTGACTTGGTGAGGTGGTCAGTGAAGCTTTCTTTATTCTTCTATCATATGCCACACCTTTCTAATTCATTTCGGCTTTATTATCTCCAAGCAATACAATTACATTGTGTATATCAAGTGTAATTAGCTACATATGTACTTATTTTTTTGGTAAATTCCAAAGAAGGAATATCAGGATATCAGGATGCCCTGTCTGACAGAGATAAAGATGAATAGATGAATGTGTGGGACCTCCCTGTTGAGATTAAGCAATAGCAGGGATAAGACCCTGATAGAAAACCTCATAGACTGTGAAAACTTACCTCCATGGATGTCCCAAATCAGATGATGTGAATAAAAATAGACAATGCCCCATCCCATAGCATGGGAAAATGGACATTATATGAACATGATGGATGACTAGCTTGGTGCAAATATCAGTATGATGTAAGGCCACCGCAGACGACACGATTTTGCCATGATTCTGCAGTCTTAAGGGCCTATGACTGTAAATGTGACATCACCTTCCTGCACAATTCCAATGACCGTGTCCTACAATTCCAATGACCGTGTCCTACGATTCACCCAGTCGCAGAGTCCTACACCTGCAGTCTGATTTGTCAGGAGACTCCCTGAAAATAGACCAATATTACTGCCTTGGATTTCACTGCATTATTATCCCTGATTATTGTTAGATTGTTGTGATTAGGTTGTATGCATTTGATAGACATCTCGCTGATTTCTGATGAAATTTCCCAAAATCTTCCTGATTATTGAATTTTAATGTTGGTAGCTCTTCAACTGATTGGATCGTGATATCTGTGTTGGCCTGAAGTGTTAAAATGAGTCTGTTATATACTCTAGATAATTGGTTCTTCTTTGCTTTCCAGACTAGCAACCAGCTCCTAGGACCCAAGGCGTTCCCCCTAGACAGATTGATGGCTATCTTTTACAGCATCGTAGATGCCAGGGTAGCTCCCTCAGCAAACATCTTCTCACAGGTGACTAACTCTGTCAAATGTGTGGCATTGCTTTGATTATAAAAGTTAAGTAAGAATGTAATAAGTAATGTAATAATATATAGAGGGTGGGAGGAGATTAAGAAGCACTTTGAACCATGATGTGCATTCTACTTTATAGATGATTTTAAGAAGGGCTCTACATTTTTACATTTTGGTTCTAAATGGCTCTGAGCCCACATGCATTTTTCACTGTTAAATGGGATTTAACCAGTTTAGTTTTCACATGTTATCCACACCATGTACAAACTTCTGTGGCAAAAAAACATGTGCTAGCAAAATTTTTCTGGCAAAATATATTTTATGTGCAAATGTTACACAATGATATGTAGACGTCATCCCTTTCTGTGCCAACAAGTTGTTTATACAATACACAAAAACATCTTCTGGCAAGAGCCCTAGATAAACATATATTTGTTTTTGTCTCCGACAGATTTCCTCACTGGTGACCTTGCAGCTACTGTCACATGTCGGCCATGACGACCAGATCGATGTCCCAAAATACAAGTGCACAGTCTCCCTCGATTTCATCAGATCGATAGCAAGGTAAGGAGAGGAAAGGACATGGTCAACAATATTTTGTGAGAAGTGAGAAGCCATAGGAAGGGCCCATTTATATCTTGAGTGATTGTTCGGTGTGCTCTGAAAAGTAAGGGTGTTAAAATTGTTGGGGCCTGTAATCATCAGTATGACTACTATGTCTTTTCTTTAATCAGGGTGCTCCAAATGGAAAGAAACAAAGGTAACAACTTTCATGAAAAGAACAAAGAATTTTGTTTTTGTTTAGAATATCTGACTGAGAGTTCCTTGTACAGGACTAGTATTGATGCATAATCATGTATTTTCATTTTATCACCGTTATATTGCACTATAATGACAGTGATCAATCAGGATTAATCTTGATTTGTAGAGCCAACCCACTCACAGAAAAGTAATTCCACAGACTCGCATCTTGTAGCATGGTGAGAGTGAGTGACTTCTACAGCAATTCACCACAGAAATTTCAATGGCACCTCCAAATGTTTGTGAAATAAAGGGAAATGTGGATCTTCAAACTAGTTTTACTTACCACTTTTATCCTGTAGAGGGCAGCAAGCAACACTTGTATGAAGTACTTACATGTAAATGTGCATGTAATTTTGCATGGTAACCTGCTGATAGGTAGGGCAGGCAGGAGGTATGCATATTTAGTTCCTTTGATCCTAATGGGGCTATTACAGTAAAGCCTGCTTGAGCGACCACCTGTACAGAAAGGCCACTTGTTTATAAAGACCACATTTATTGTTTCCCTTGAAAAATGTTTCTCAGTGAATCTTAACATGAAAGTAACCTGTATCTAAAGACCACCTGCTCATAAAAATGCATTTCTTGACTTTGAGTGGTCTTTACATACAGGTTTCAATGCCAAAACAATATACCCCCTTAACATTTTCATTTTTTTCTCTGTACTCATAGAACGGTGAGCTTCGATATCATCAGGTACCTGTATGACTTTGTGTGAGGGGCTCGTTCTTCGAGGAGTTGGGATGGATGAAGGGCCAGAGGGGTGCTTGTGAGTACAATGTTTATCCACCATGTCCTCCATGTGCAATGTGTGCTGGTGTATGCAGGAGCTAGGTGGACCCTTAGCCTAGGTTTAAGGCTTTGGAGTATGTGGGCACACTTCATGCATGAACACATAGACTAAGCACTGCTATCACAACAAACTCTAAACACATAGACCACATAAACATCTTTTTGTTTATCCTTGGAAACGATGAAGGACGAAGATGAAAATTTACGCTTCAAGTGCCCAGACTTGATTGTGGTTACAGCAGTGTATCCAATAGAAACATACTCCACAGCCTAGGATCTGGGCTATGTGGTCCTTTGCTGCAGAGTGAGGCAAAACATTCTGGTACACTAAAATGGGATGGATATTTGCCAAAATCAGGGTAATACAGTAATTTCTAAAGAAAGAACTGATTGGCTTCAATTTGAAGGATGAAAGTGCCTGTGAACAATCAATAATGTATAAATGATTGTGAACAATCCAGTGTATATTGCTACATTTCAAACAAGTGGATTAAATGGCAATAAACTTTGTGTGCAAATCTTTTGCAATGCATATATAAAAAGTACAAAACATGTGTATTGCTCTCCAAAATCCACACTGCTATCAAAAATGGGTGTCACTGACAGTTTTGCTCTGGTAAAATCCTGTTTCAATAGTGGCTTTACCTTGAAAGTTCCCAAATCTGGTATTTTGAACTGTGTGACCAAATATGTAATGACACTTTTTGGGGTGCTGTTATGAGTATAAATTAGTATGCAGCAATGAGTGATGAAGAGCTGTGATGCATTTTGTATTAATTCAAACTTATATTTGAACAGACATGCAACACTCAATTAAAATAAATGTTTCAGAACTTAAAAGAGCTGTGCATATTTCCCTCTCAGATGAGTATTTTGTGACCATCTCCCTGGAATGATATTGGGCTGTAGTTCAAATGTAGAGTGTGGAGTATGTTGAATGCTTATTGAAAACATATCGCAATCACTATATAGACATTGCCCTGTAATGTTCTGACTAAGACTTTAGTACAATTTGATTTTGTCATGGTTGATATAACAAATGTAAACAGTAAAATGCTGTCATTGATCATGCCTTGTTTGCCTCTGGTGCCTTGTAAACCCATTTTGTGCTGGTGTCACATCATTTGCCAAGAAAAATATGCCAATTGCCTATACATGTAGAACAGCATCTGACACAGAAGGAGTTAATGAGTACATGGAGAAGAATTTGATAATCATTGACTAATCCGTGAATTAAACAAGTTTGGACTACTATATCTCATGAACAAGTCCTTGTCTACAAACAGAGGACATACATGTGTAACACCTGAACCATTAAAGGGAATATACTGTACTGGGAAGACAAAAAAAGCCTTCAAAAGGTGATCATGAGCAATTATTTTGCCAATGGTCTTAAATTCATGTATTGTCCATTTTAGAAACTTGCTGAAAGTAATTTGCCCTCAAATGATCCACATTTGGAGTAATTAGTGATTAAATCACAAATCACAGATTTGAGGAAAGTTTCTAAAATGGACAATACATGAATTAAAGACCATTGGCAAGAAGATTGCTCACGATCACCTTTTTGAAGGCTCTTTTTGTCTTCCCAGTACAGTATATTTTCTTAAATGTGCCACTGGTGGATCATTTCACCATCAATACATAGAAATCCCACAGAGCTTCAATTTATCTTGCACATAAAGGATAAATGGTCTGAGTGTACTAATATAATGATGCAGGACATCAACTGTGAAATAAGCCACTAGTGAAACCATCTGTTAAATGCAAAGCTCTGGAAATATCTGTTTGCAGAAAATATGGCAAACCAGTTTACAGTATTTTTAGGTGGTACTCTGTTCAGTTGATTCATGTGGTCATTATTTGTCATTTAATTTAATTTAGTGTGCCATTGATGAAAGGAGAAGGGATCAAATAGTCAGAATGGTGTACAAGTTGCAGAATTTTTGTTGATGTGAATTTGGCTGAAGTAGTTAAGTGATTAACATAACTGAGCGATATCAATTGCTTTTTGAATATTTCTGCTTCAATATTTTTTTATAGCACAATGAAAAGAACGATGTGGAATATAGTGGAAGTTATTTTCTTCCGTTTATCATTGACAAAGTAATTCCATTGACTAAAAAATGAACATGAGAAATTGATTTTGGTCATATTGTTTCGTACTTGGTGATAAATTGATGAATTAAATTACTCAGTATAACACAGATCATCTTGTGAGTTAAATGTGGTATAATTTTCATTTTCTTGTTCACCAAAGATGATTACTATTAAGATTGCATATACCGAAAAGTAGACTTCCATAGTTGTAACCATCATTTGCACTGCTGTTCATAATCTAGATGATCCTGGTGTTGAAGACGAAAAAAACATTGCAGAAGCAACTTTTCAAGCCTGATGCTATGTAACAAACCTGCTGAAATATACTTTGCTTTGATATGGAGTTTTTTTTCATGAATGCTTTTTTGTTATTTGCGTGGTAGTTTTGGGGCTAAATTGCCATGACCTGTGTGACTTATTTGCACTCAGTATGTACTCTACAGTTTAGCTGTAGAATTAACTTTGTTTAGGGGTATTATGATATTGTTTACCAGATGTATACATGGAATTGGACCACATGAAATGTCAGGACCATTCCTCAGTACTATGTTTGTATGCTGAACACAATATAATGCACAGGCATAGTCATGTTTGTATATTTGAAGTTTGTTCATAAAATTAATAAAATATCTCATTCATAATGATGTGTGGAAATATTTTTGTCTATGTGATTTATCTGTGAATTTCATGGCATAATCAATTTGCATTTGTTTTGAAAGAGTAGAAATGTGTAAGCTGTTATAAACACATCTACTGGACAATTCATCTCAAAGCTGAAGTTTCCCATTTCATCTCATATGTATCAATAGTACAATGTATAACCATATCAATTTCATGTCTTCTGCCATTGTGATTTATGTCCCCTGTGTTCTCTCGTTTTACACAACCAACTCATACAGACCTGGCTGCTGTTATGCAAAAGAATATGAATGTCAAACTCTCTAATGTCTGTTGAGATACACATAACATTGAAACAAAACAAAAACAAATTTTGATTCACCGGTACTTAATTTATTATAATACCCAGCCTTCAAATTCGCAGACAAAAATGTTCAGCTTTGCGTCCAGTTTATGATTTTATTATTTCACTCATTTTCCATTTAATTCACTGCATCTATGTCATATGAAAACTTGTTCAGTACAGTATCTTGAACTGGAAAATTACTTCTTTTCAGCTCCACAAGGTTGATTACCGATATTTCTTCAGTCCCAATCGTCCCACCGGTTGATATTTGACACTTTGGTCCCATAAGTCGGTGCCAAATAATATTTGCTCTCAGATCAAGTCAATAGAGTCAACAACACCGTCTCAGACCTCTGGTGGAAGAAAACAACCTCTGATTTACTTTTGAGGATCGTATGAATGAATGAATGAATTGTACGTGGTGACTCGCTGAGATTGGCTGCTTGGAGGGCGAGGGACAAAGGTCTTACTCCCGAGTCTCAACAAATCCTGTTCTTGTTTCAGTGCTTGGGCATCTAGGTATATGACCACTATTAATGACTTGATATCAGCAAGGATGTATGAAGCTAGCTTTGAGTGTTGTGAGTTATACTAGTATTCTAAGGGACAGATTTGTAGCAGCTGGATCAGTATGACGTATGTCTGTAAGTTTATCCTCATGACTTAATAGATTATTGTTTTAATAGGATTTGTGCATCATAGTTGTGTGTTTGTTGTGAAGTAAGTTGAGGTGTGGTTGTCTACAAGAATGTTTGTCTGAAGTGTGGTTACTCCTAGGTACCAGTTAACTCCTTTGATTATAGCAGGTGCAACACATGTATGGTCGTTGGATCCTTTTTCATGAAAATACTTATCAATGTAGTTGAGCAATTTTCTTCAAAATTTTTCTCACTTGATATTTCTATTACAGTCAGACTTCAAAAATGAATGTCATTCATGAATGGAAATGTATACGAGATACAGTAATATCAGGCAATGAAGCATGTAAACTCTGCTTACCATTCACATGAATGTATGTTTAACCACATTTTTACAGTAAAAAAAAAGATTTTCGGATGTGCCTGTGATGCCTGCATAGCTCAAACAGTTATGAAAAGATAAATTCTGTAAGGCATGACTGAAATACAGAATGCAGAGGTTTTCTCTCAATCACTTAAAAACAACAATGACAACCATTTAGAGGAAGTGTTGCGACTGGTTTCCTGTGGAATGACAGGTTATTTGTTCAGAGGCAAAGAGCATGCCTAAATGAGATCCAAACTTTGAATTTTCCTCCTGACTGTTCATCCACAAAGAAAAGACAGGAAAGGGAAATGGCACCAGCAGTGGCAGGCCAGCCAACCCAAGGAATGCTTGAGCAAGTTCTTTGTATATGCAATTAAGTTATTGAAAAACATTTTGAAAAATCTGTGGTTTGGATATAAAAGAGACAGGGAGGAAAAAAAGAAGTGGGAGGGGAGAAAGGGGGGGGGGGGGTAGCAGGGAGGAGGGGGTAGGAGGGAGGAGGGGGAGAAAGAGAGAGAGAGAGAGAGAGAGAGAGAGAGAGAGTCAGTAGGTACATGACAAGTGTGATAATATGTGGAGGAAGGAAATACAGCCAGGATTGGTTTTGTAACCTCAAATTTATATGTTATATTTGTTGTGTGAAATATCACATATCAGTGTAAAAATGTGGACTCTATGAATCCCAGCTCAATATATAAGTGTACTATCAGATTACACCTAAATGCAATCGGTAGAAAGTGCAATCATACCACTGACCAATTATGAGATTGTTGTTCAATGGTTCTGAACCGGGTGACCCATTGTCCAAAGGGTTGGGTGAGGAATATGTATGTATGAAAACATTGCGGTTGGCTCCATTGTCTTGGGCAGGGGTGATCCTTTGTTCAGAAAGAGGGATGACAAATATGTATGTAAGGAAAGGTGACCCTGCTCAGTTTGATTTGCTGAGTACATTTGAGAAGAGAAAGACAGGATGGGCAAATAGTAAGGTAAGAAGGGGAGGTCATGGGATTATATATTGCAGAACTACAAGAATGTCCACAAAAACAGTTACAAATCAGATAGGAATGTGTGCTTGGTGTTTTTCTATTTATTTTTTTTTTTACTTAACCATGTATCATAGTGAGAGTAGCATACATAAGTTTGTGCTTTTTGCCCTGGGAAGGGGTGGGGAGAGGGAACAGGCAATTAAACACTAAATGTACCCTGTTTTACCTGCATGGAAGGCTAATGAACTCATGGAACAGGTTCATTGATAGCTTAGCACTCACAATTGCATTTCCTTCACTTGTCATACCAAATATATGATCGATGGTCATGATCAGGAAATGTGTGGCAGGTAGTGTTGATAGAGAGAGCCTACGCTGAACAGATAAAGAGCACACTTGCCAAATTAGTAGTGGTATTGATCATCAGGCAAAGTCCACCCCACCCACAGAGAGAGAGAGAGAGAGAGAGAGAGAGAGAGAGAGAGAGGGAGGAGGGGGGTGGAAAGGGAGAGATAAAAAGAAAGCGAGACACACACAGATAGAGAGATGGAGTGAAAAAAAAAAAAAGATAAATGACAGAAAGAGAGAAGAGAGAGAGAGAGAGAGAGAGAGAGAGAAAGGGAGATGGAAATAGAGGGGAGAGAGAGGGAGGAGAGAGATTGAGAGGGGAAGAGAGAGAGAGAGAGAGAGAGAGAGAGAGAGAGAGAGAGAGAGAGGGAGAGAGACACACACACACACACACACACACACACTTATATGAAAAGAGGAAGAGTGGGAGACACAGATAGAGAAGAGAGAGAGGGAGAGACTGACAGAGCCAGACAAAATTAGAGGGAGAGAGTGAGAGAGAGAGAGAGAGAGAGAGAGAGAGAGGAGGGGGCTGTCTTGTGAGGTGAAAGAATGTCCAGGTTGTGAGCATTCAACTACACAGGAACCAGAGGGTCGTGTGAAAAACTCCCAAAGATAAAAAGTGGGTGATTGGCCAGCAGGGTGATCCATCATTTGGGAAGTGGCATGCCGTTGTGAAAGGACCAATCTCTGCACTCCTGTTCATCATCCATAGGGTATGTATTCCTGGCTTGTTCTAGATCAGAACCAATCCAGCCATCACTCAGCGCAGGTGTGTGTGTGGATGATGTTGAGATGCTCTCAAGATCCCTGAAGACTTGAAAGGATATATCTGTTACACTGAGTTTTCAAAATAAAGTGGTGCATTCCTAGGGAGTTACTAAGCCAACGGGAGATCACTGACGGTCAGGTATGTTGGAGATGATATCTGTGTACCAATGAACTCTTTGATTATCATAATTGTACCTGTAGTCAAGCATGTTATGCACAATTTCTTTCAGGCCTCTTGTGTATAGGAGCCCAGAAGGGAATTTTTGCAACAGGATTTAGAAGCATCATTTCTTGAGTTCAAAATGAGGCATGAGTTTTGCAGATTAGAATAAAATCATATTGTTTGTGAACTTGGAATCTAAAACATCTGGTGGAGAGAAAGATAGAAAATTATGTCATTACATACATGTATCTATTAATCCAGAGCATTTTGCGATGGAGTGTTAAAGCTGTTCCAGAGCTGAATATTTATAATGCCTCATAGTTTGTCATATGTTTGGGGGGAGATGATAACTTTTTTGACAAATACAATTGTACATCTTTTGAAATATCCAAAGAGCTACATGTTTTTCAGCTTTATTCTTTATACATCTCTCTTTTACAGGATGTCTATGTCTTTTTGAATGTTTTTCTGTGGTTCTTTTGACAGGAAATGAAGG
The DNA here is from genome assembly GCA_963669155.1 of Arbacia lixula. Classification (NCBI taxonomy): domain Eukaryota; kingdom Metazoa; phylum Echinodermata; class Echinoidea; order Arbacioida; family Arbaciidae; genus Arbacia; species Arbacia lixula. The sequence goes on along the minus strand of OZ022576.1, from coordinate 26,221,812 downwards.
AAGGAAGGTAAATGTCGAAGATTTGTCTGTAGCCTCCTATAACCCTGAGGCTCCTAACCGCAGAATCCCTGGACAGGTTCAATATGGAACTGGGGCCAAACGAAAACAACACTAGCTAGAATATCCGATGACGGATCTTTGTGAGCTCTAGTTGTTCTTGCTGGATAGATCAATAGCCTCTGAGGCTGTTGTGATAGCGGGACGTGTAACACTTCTAAAAGCGGAACTTTGCACCACGCTACATCACATATGAACAGTATTGCCCGCGTCTTATTGATCCTGTCACCATGGAGACCAGAGGAAGAAGACGGAGGACTGTAGGAGAGACCCTGAGGTTTGTGGTGTTAGCTGGACTAGTAAGCCTAGGGTTCATACTGCCTCAGGTTGCCCAGGGGCAGCTGATGCCCATGACCTTCCCGTGCTTCTACAGCAGTGCATCGTCCGAGGAGGCGAGTGACGGGGATGGGGAGGTGGCGATGTCCATCAGTATCCATGGCAACCCGAGTCATTACGTTCCTCAACAATTATACCAAGGTGAGATACAATTTTATATAACATCCTGATATATATCAACTCTTTGTGTACCGTGTGTGCCTTTGTTAACGAGTAAATGCCCACAAATCTCATCGAGCGGCATTTTATCGGACACAGGAAGGGTAAATGTGTTATCATGCCAATGCTGTCATCATGATGTGGCTTGCATACAAACTGGATGTCTGATTTGGGGGGGCCATCAATGCCAAACAAAATATGAATCAGATCGACTATTGCATAGAATTGGATCTGTAAAAAAGTGGTTATTATGAAAAAAAAAGATCACTCTATATATTGTGTGATACCTCTTACTTATATTTGTAAGTAACATAATAGAATTTCATCCATATAATCTGATTCCTTGTGAATAGTCCCTTCCTGTTCAGGTAATTCTTCTTTGTCAAACTTGATTATATTATTTCATTATACCTTCCTCTACCATCTGTCAGAAGATTAACATGATTGCATATTACTGCTTAATGGGCCATTTGCCAGCATTGCTAAAAATGTACTCCTGTAGAAATTGAAACTTCCTTTAGTAATAATGATGACCTATCATCCTGCAATGTCATTGTGTAAGTACTGCGTTATGCATACCTGCCAACCATACTGATTTGGGAGAAAAGACTCCTCTTTTTCTGGTTATCTAAACCTTTTTTCATAATATAAACTATTCCCTTTTTTTCTATGAAATAAATTGCTAAAGCTTCAAGTTAGTTTTCTGCCAACTTTACTTCAGAGCTTTCAGACTTTCTGCTGTGGCAGGTTGGTAGCTATGCATGTGCTGATGAAAGGTTACTGAATAATATTCTATCACAAGTTCTTGTAGACAACATGAAAACAAGACTTGCCTCTATCTCTAAATTCCTTCCCTGTGCTCTGTATCTGACAACTTGACCAGCTTGATTGGCATGTCTCGACCGTTTCCAGGTATTCAGGAAGCTTACATGCAGTTGTCCAACAGGTTAACACACTTTTGAAATTGATATGAATGCCAAGTTAAACAGAAGAATCAGAAACACTGAACTGTTGATGTAAGTGGGTTATAATCTGTGAATATAGGGGTGAAACGTGTATTGTTTCATGTGGAGAATAGTGAAGTAATAAATCATATAATACTCATAAATGGTAGACAGAAAATTCAGAGTTGTGTAATGGGGTCAATTAAATCCTCACAAAGAGAGTGTTTGAGTAAGTATTAGTTAAATCAACATGTTACTAATGATAAGAAAGTTGCAATTCATTTGAAAATAAAGATAACAAACATATGAGCCCTGAGATGATTTACCTAACAATAAATTTGGCTAATGATTAAGAAAGAAGCAAACTTTTCCAAAAGCTAGATTACGTCTTAAAGCCCTGGGATCTTCAAATTGCCAACTCCAGGAAGTTTTGCAACCAACTTGTTACACAACTTGATACAAATCTCCATCCACCTCTGCATATCAATAAAATTTAAGAACAAATCATTAAAATGCATACATGTAACTGTTATGTGTAGTATTGTGGCACAAGACATCTTTATCTGCTGAACATATTGGTAAGGCTTTTACCTCGATATGCTATGGTGAAGCATGTCAAATAAACATAGAATCAAATGCAAAACTGTCTACATGAAGGTCATGCAGTACTTTGAAAGTATTTAGGCACAGGAAACATTTGTTTAAATTGCTTATGTTGTGATAACCACTTTTAGTCAGTATTATTAGTCAGTGGCCTGATAAAGTTAAATGTACATTATCTTGCACTTTATTTCCTTAATTACACCTTGCATATCTTAAATGCAATGTAGAATATCTCATTGGTGGTATTTTTATCAGATTGTAAAGATTGTAGGAGTTCAAATTGGCAATTGGTGAGGTAACTTGTTTACTTAAATGTCTTCAATATGGAACTCTAATCACACTTTTATGCAAATTTGATACTCGTTAACCCTTCCTGTACCAGATGAAATGCTGGTCTATGAGATGTATGTGTATTAATGGTGACAAAATGCACCCATGGCACATCGTCATATTAAGAATCACTAAAACACATAAATCCAATATAACATCATTATGCCCGGAACAGGAATGGTTGAAACAGGGAGAGTTTGCATGCTGTCGTTAGCTCACAGAAAATGATTCTGAAGACCAAGTAGGAAATGTGTTCTTATGTCGACATACTGTAATGTGTGTGTAGGTTGGGGCTGGGCAGGGGCTTACATATTTAATTTATATTGCAAACCATTTCCAGTGAGTATTACGAGGTCACAATATAGTCTTCCAGTCTTATTGTATTTAAATATTTGAGGGGAAAAGGAATGGCCTTAAAAATGAAGTTGCTATTATACTGTTGGATCTACTAATAAATTTGCTTGCAAAACATGGTTCTGTCAGAGCAAAATTCAAAATTCTAATGGATTGGATAGATTTCATGATGCTCTTGTGTATTTACATCTACATATGGAAATGTTTCTTTATCAAGTAGAACAAAAACAGTCGCTTTTAATGGCCAAAATATGAATTTGTTTAGCCCATGAAATATATTTTCAAGATAATAAAAGTACTGAAGTAATGGAGTATGTTTTACTCAAAGATACATGTGCATTAATAAACCACATCGATAATGTAACAAAGTTATTGTGTCAACTGTTGGCTGGTACTTTAATCAGGCAGAGAGGTGTGTGGGCGCAGACCTTTAACATAACATCTAAGCAGTTGCCAGCTTCTGCCAGGATATCCCAATCGACTAAATTTGAAGAAATTGGAGCTACAGCTGTTCTTCATTTGTCTATTTTTGTTAGATGGATTCTGTTAGATTTTGGAGTTTCCTCAAAAGAACAGGAATTACAATACAAGCATGTCATTCTTTAACAGAGCCATTCGGGTACTTGTTTTGATTCAGTCATTAGCTGGTTAGAATACATAGAAGGTTACCATTCAAACGTAACATGTATGTATGTAATCCTTAAAGAAAGTTGCTTAATTTGAAGACATAGGGCTACAAAATGATTAAACACAGGTACCTGCTTGTAAAGATCAAGAACCTACTATTTATTCTAGGAGAATATGAACTGTTGAATCTGTGTTCAGCCGATTGGGTCAATGTATTGCAGTCTTCTGTACCATTCATGTTGTATTCGGTACTTAACACTTTATGTGCCATTGGTGCATTTTCACACACATAATACGCACAGCTCCTTTAGAGAAGCAGTTTCTCTGGCACACACATGCTTAAAGACTTATCTCCTCAAGTTACCATATAATAATATACAATCTCTCCCATTATACATGTATGTCAAATCACCGGTGTGAAAGAATCCCTTCCCTAAACGCCTGGTTAATGCCCCTGTGTGAACGTGACCTTGTGCTGAGGGAGTAGGTCGCCTGTAGAACACTGCCTCTTTTATCTCTGTTTTTGTCACATTGTGACCCCGTGTGGTCATGATAATGACACTTTCTATAGTAACCCTGAGCCCCTAATATTTTATTGAGAATCCCTAATGGAGAGAAGTGATGCTGAAGATAACGACACGATGATCGAAATTTGAAATCCCTCTGTGTCAATACATTACGATGTCATCACAGCCAGGCAATAAGATTTTATAGAGATTACGTGGGTATTTACTGTAAACTCTTGGGGTCTGAAGGGTTATCGTTGAAGCCTATTAGCCGCTCGATATGCAGCATGTAGACATAAACATTTGGAAGGAGGCGAAGACTGATTGGATGAGAGTTACGAGGTCAAAGGTCAACATAGCTGTCATGTGAAGCTTCTGATAAGTGATAAGCTCTTCGATGGAATCTGTTTTGAAACAAGTGTAAAAGCCGTAATTGGGAGTTCAGTGTGACTTTGATGTTTTTATTTGATTTGCTCAAACTTGTTGGTAACCCAGTGACATGAGACACCTGCATATTGTGTCTTTTGCTTCCTATGTATGACATAAACATGTAAACTCAAGTTAAAGAATGTAAGCTTAATGTAAAGCTTACTAATAAGATATGTTTTCCAGAAAAATTCTAAATGAACAAGACATTACCAACTATTACTTTAGGATCATAAGCAAAAGTTATGAATATAATATCAACCCACACCTCATCCATGCAAACAAAGAAACAAAACAAATTGAGTTCGCAACAACTGCAAAAAGACAAATGTTTAATGAGTTCTATTTTTGTTTACATGATCCATATATTTATATCCCGAGAATTTCAGTGACTAAATCAATTATTTCTGCATGCTGGTTTATATACCTAGCCATCTACAGTTCTTCATGCTTGCATAAGTTTGCAATCCTCTGGGTACTTTACAGCTGGAATTTTAGTGAAAAAGACAGCAATCAGTGTGCCACAATGTGAACTGTCTCATCTCAGTTTCTTGTAACCTGTTTCAGGTTTCTCAGAGTTCATTGGTAAAATGTAGTGAAAGTTGAACCACAGTTTCAAGGAAGAGCTTTGTTGTTGTTGTTGTTTTTTTTTTTTGTGTGTAAATATCACCCTCTTGTGGCTGGTACTTGCACAAGATATTGCCTGACATAGCACATAAAACAAATGTATGTGTTTTTTCTTCCGTTTCTATAATTTATGTTACATTTAACAGAGCAAACAGAACAGGAAAGAGTTTGCATTTGTCAGACAATTAGCAGCCGGGTATTCAAACTGGCCCCTGAATGAATTTTCCAAACATGGAGCACTGATTAATACACTCTGGTAATAACTGGAGAATGTTACTCTTGTATTTGCCAGCATGCACATACCTGTACCTGTCCATCTAAAATCTAAGAACTATCCTCCATTTATTTTCCCTTCCCTCTCTCCGATGTACCAGTGACATTGTCCAGCAGCAGATACTTCAACCAGGTGCAGGTGATTGGTCTGTTTGAGTCGGCGCCCACCCAGGCACCACAGATGGCATTCATACCGAGCTACAGCATGTACGGCGCCATGTCCTCCACATGCACCATGATCCACCAGTACCACAGTCTGCATGCACAGCAACAGAGCACCTTCCTCTGGACAGCTCCACCGGCAGGCACCGGCTGTATCAGCTTCATGTAAGTGGACCCCTTATATTAATGTCAGAGCTGCACCAGCTGGCACCGCCTGGATTAGCTTCATGTAAGTGCACCCCTACTCTAAATCTCAGTGCACCACAAGACAGCCACTTTGACGCCATGATTTTCTGTTTTTATAATGGAACCGCAAGTCACTCGTGCCATACAGCAGAGCAACTCCCACTGGCTAGCTTGTAAAGCTGGTGCCAGATGAATTGTCAATGTATCAATCCTATAGGTACCTCATAGAAATGTTGGAGCACCACAAAATATGACTTTGTTCTATGACACCACAATGCTCTTGTTGTACCTTAATTGACTAGTACCACAGTGTGTACTCACTACAGCATAGCACCTTTCTCTGTTCTGCCTCTTGATACCCTCTGAGTGGGTTCTCTGTCTCTGTCTCTGTCTCACCACTAATACTTCATCATAATTTGCTCAAAGGTAGATATTTTCATGAAAAAGAATATGATACTTCTAGAATAGTATGTCATACATGTTTGTCTTGCCTCAGATTCAACACCTGTTAAAATGTCATGCATCTACATGTACTTTTCACGTTGGTGATGTACAGATTATATTCCCTTTAAACCCCTGGATAACAATTGGTCTATTGGGCAGACATCATATCCTGTCAAATTCCATTCTATTGTTTGTTTTACAAGTCAAGTGGCATGCGTATGAAACTCAAACCGACAAATTCAGGAAATGGCAGTACTTTCCAGCTATGAGACATTACATAGACTGAGCTCATTAACATTTTTATGTTTTGCACTCTGTACCTGTTGCATGTTGATATATTTATTTTGTCAAACACTATTTAATGTTTGTTACCTGACAATGTTGGTGATGAAATGTCAGGCATGTTTGCATAGCTGTGCTGATAAAGGAAACATAAATCCAACTTGTGTTTGCATAAGGGTGACACATGTCAAATAAAAAAAAAACCTCAATATGATATTGATTCTTTTTATCAGTCTTTCCTATGATCATAAGTTATTTGATAAAGGTAAAATGCTAGAGGACATTTTAAGGTAACTTTGTTTTCATTGGGGCAAAATAAGTTGAAAAGATTAATTGATGATGATGTCTCAACCTGGAAAGAAATAAAATGAAGTAAGTTGTACACTACAGCCCAAAGGAATTGGCATAGGGAAAGGGAAAGGGAAGAAAGGGAAGGAGCCACAGTTTTAAACCGTGGTATATTTGGTCTAGTTCAACATAGTTCCCTTTTCCTATGCCAATTCCTTTGAGCTGTTGTGTATGAACAGATGGGAGATGTGCCTTGAAGCAAAATCTAAGGGTGTTTTTTAATCCTTGGTAGTCCAAACTAATTCAGCTATTTCCAGGCACAGCCTTTCATACGATACAAAATTCAATTGTGTTTTCACATTGGACTTAATCTCTTGAAAGCATTCTCCAAAGTTGTATATTTTGTGTAGGGTCACTAGATTCATTCACTGTATATGATTGAAGCAGTGCAAGGATCATACCGCATTGTAGCAGTGTTAACTGCTTGAATTATTTGGGGCTATAGCTACATATAGAGACTATTTGGTGCCCTCCTGTCATGTTTCATTAGCCATCGATCGTGTGAGAGATCACACAAATGCCTGTCTCATTGTATTTCAGAAATCTCTGTAATATGCATTTCTGACACCCTCTTTGAAATGTTGAAAGTATAAAAGTTCAATCCATTCTATATTTGTTATAGTTTCCAGAAGAAATCTATTTTAAATTTTACCTTTCTATTAAAGAGCATTGAACTCCCTTAGTAGTAGTAGTTACAGTGTAAGAGATCACACAAATGAGAGATCACACAAATGCCTGTCTCATTGTATTTCAGAAATCTCTGTAATATGCATTTCTGACACCCTCTTTGAAATGTTGAAAGTATAAAAGTTCAATCCATTCTATATTTGTTATAGTTTCCAGAAGAAATCTATTTTAAATTTTACCTTTCTATTAAAGAGCATTGAACTCCCTTAGTAGTAGTAGTTACAGTGTAATGGTCATCTTATGATACTGACGCCAGCGAGAGACAAGAATTACAATGTATCATGGAGCATTTCAAAACCCCCTGCAGATTCTCTCCTAAAATAATTTGTCGTGATATAAGCCAGTTTTGGCCATTAAATGTCTGTAGAGGTTTTAACTTCTAGATTACAGGTAAGTTGATCATGCATGATAGAAAAATCTGTGTCATTTTAAGACATAACAGATGATATTAGTGTCATGGTCACATCTGGTTCAATGATAATGAAGTCAGCAGAGATCCTGCAACCTTTATTTCTCTCTGTTACACATCTTGGTCTTGGCTATCGTAGAGTAGAAATCCTTCCTGATCAATTTCTCAGTCTGGATCATATGAACAGAAGAAACAACCCAATTTAGAGATGGTGTGTGAGCATTGGAGACTAAGTCAACATTTATTTTGGTTTTGGAATGTAACCTTAAAAGGATGAAATGAAAAGAGTCTTGGCTATCTTGGATTATGAAACCTTCCTGATCAATTTACAAGTCTAGATCAGATGAAGAGGAGAGATAGCTCACTCCATTTCAATGTGGTCTATGAGCATTTGGGATATCTTTTTTGTTTGCTTATGAAATGTAACCTTAAAAGGCTAAAACAAATTTGTAATGATAAACAATGTAGCTGAATGCAGTTATGTGAGTCAAATTACCTCTCTTTTATATTGTCAAAACAAAAAGAGATAATAATAAAACATTTACGGACCATTCTAAACAACTCTACATTTAGTTTATTTCCCTTTTCTCTTGAAAAGCACATGAATGAGATAACAGATCAGTTTCATGTCTTTAACTGCTAAACAATGTTACTTGAGCAATCATTTAATGAGGTTCCCTTCAGACTGTCACTTGAAGTGAAAGTCACGCTTCTTTTTAACTTATGTTTGAAAATAAGCGCATCAGTCCCAACTGTTCTGATTTTGCAAAGTGAGAACAAACATGCAACTGTGATTGACACGTCCCAAACATGCTCTGTATTTGCTCTTGTCTGAAATTCACCCAGAAGGTATTTATGTTACCCCTGACATGAATGTACACAATTGTATCCAATGTTGGCAGCAACAAATCTCATGCCCCTTTTTATCACATTATAATGAGGTTTAGAGAGAAAAATGTGGGCTCTGGGGCCTAGTTTTGACCCTCATTGTATTATTTGAATTTCTTCCAGATGTGTCTGGTGATAACTAAATTTGGCATAAACATGATACTTTCCCAATTGGGTATTTAGACATCACATAGTTTTGTAGTTCAAATTTTGAAAAAGGTAAAATAATTTTGATTGTGTTTGATTTGTGTTTTAAAGAGAGCATGATCAAGACCTGGAATTGAAAATGATAAGAAATGTGAGGAAATCTATGTAATGTGATTGTGATGCTTGATACAGTATTTAATCATCATGTTGAGTGAACCTGATGATGAAATTTGATGAACTTAATCTTATAAGTTGATTGATAACTTGCTGTATTCACATCATTTCTCTGTTTTTCTCCCGGCATTTCCCTCCACCCTACCCCATTCCCTCCTCTCTTTCTTCCTTGCTCTCTCTCAAATCACACCCCTCTCTCTGTTCTCCCTGTTCCTGTCTGTCTGTTCTCCTGTTCCACTCTTTTATCCCTATTATCATATTTGGGTTTTTTTAATCCCCCTCCCTTGTTTATTCTTCACCACTCTGGCTGTCCTGACCTTTAATGTCTTTCCCTCCTCTCCCTTCTCCCTTCTTCCTTCTCCCCTTCTCTGCCACTACATCCCACCTCAATCCCTTTCTTCTATGCCATATTTACTCTTTTCACTTATTATCCCCCCTTGCTACCCTCTTCCTCCACCCATCTCTGCTACTGTACCCCCCACCCCCTCCTTCTATGCAACTTTACCCTATTCACTCTCTGCTACCCCACCCTTCACCTTCCTCTCTTTGTTACCCTCTTCCTCCCCCAATCTCTGCCACTCTTTCCCATCTCATCTCCCTTCTGCAATGCTACATTTCCACTTTCCACTTCCCCCTACTCCCCCACCCCTCTTTTTTACCCTCTTCCTCCACCCCATCTTTGCCACTCTACCCACCCCAAATCTCTTTCTGCTATACCACGTTACCCTTCTCACTTTACACCCCCCATCCCACTTCTCCCTCTTTGTTGCTACCCTCTCCTGCTTTGCCCCATTACCCCCACCTCGCTGCACCCCCTACAACCCCCCCCCCCCCCACCCCATGACCACACCCACCCAATCCTCAGGGTGACGGCAGTATCCCAGCAGCAGCTCCTCTTCAAGGACCTGATGGCTCTGCAGCTCTGTGAAGCAGGCACGCCCACTCCATCACCCTTCAGGCCACAACTAGGTCAGCATAAACTAGCACTTAACTCTCTCAGTACTGACCACCGTTAGTCCCATGTCAAGTGATTGCCTATGAGACTGAGAGAGTTAACATGTATGAGTCATAACCTAGAAATGTTAAGTCAAGTTCAGCAAACTTGAGAAAAACCCTCATGTCATACTTGATATCTATGTATATTAGGAGTGACTGCTAACCTAAGTTCTAGGCTTTGGAGGACATTATGCGCAACTGAGTCTAGACACAATTAAGTCTGGCAATAAAGACTAAGCCCTCTTCTGTGCCTGCTCTCTCTTGAGGAAACAGCAGGATGGGTTGAGGGCTTAGTCTTTATTACCAGATTTTGTCTTGTCCAGACTCGGTCATGTTGATGTACTCCAGCCTAGAATCTAGGCTAGCGAAAACCCAGTCATCCAGTTACTCCTAATATAGACCTCAAATATGATATGAGGGTTTGCTAAAAGTTTGCTCAATTACATTTACTGTAGATGGCTATGCTCTGACTCATACATTTCAGGCATCAGAAATAATCAAAACTATTTGCGAAGTGTATGCTCACTTGAATATCAGAAGGGTATTATCTCCATAAACTTTGTGCAGAGTTGATGCATTTCTTGTACGTAGACAAGCTTATTTCAAATAGCTAACAAGACTTAGCAAACAAAGACTTATCAAGTCTGTTCTTAAAGTGTTACAGACAATTACTACGCTGCAAACTTGTTTGTTGAGTCAATCAGAATTTCAGGGCAATGACTCATACTCTTGGCAAATATGGAGAAAAAAGCTGAATGTTTATATGTAAATTGGGTTATTTCAACAAATAGTGAGCTGTGGTCAAGTGGTACTTGAATTAATAAGTACAAAGAACAGGGAGCAGAAGAAATAGAGGAAGAAAACAATTTGTTTTAACAATTCTTGAAAAAAGGGCAAATTGAGAATGTGATTTCTTTCCTGTTTATTCCAATCTTGAATGTATAAATGATACAATATTTTCATGATGGACAATGTTCTATAATGAAATAAAACTTATATCCATGAAAGAAACAATTTCAAAAGCACTTTTAAACCCACATTTCATTGGAAGTGCTCCTTAGTTGTTATCTTCATCTTGATTTTTCAAATGATAGGTTTTTCAATAGTTTTGTAACACGAGCAGTGTTAGTTGGGAGTATACACACATTACGTATTCTCAATAATAGTAATAAGGCATTGACACATTGTATTACTGTGTATGTGAGCTAATGGATTTTGATCATTTCTGTTACAGCCATGGTCCACAATGAGGGAGTCATTCTTCGGGATGACTTTGATTCCTCTCCCGATTTGGATTACTCTATATGGTAAGTTTCCTGCCTGTGTTTTATGGTAGTTCAGTTAAAAAGAATTGCTTCCCTGTGTTCCAAACTTGTAATTCTATAGAAGTCTTAGCTTATTTGTATTTTCAAACATATCTTGAGATAAAGAATAGCTCCACTCTCCCTTCTTTCAAATTCTTCTATTTCTTTCTGTCCTTGCTTCCTTGTATGCATTCTTCTTAACTCTTCTCTCACCCATTCTTCAATTTGACCTCTCTCGCTGGCTGTCTCTCTATTTCCGTCCCTCCTCCTTCTCTCCCTTCCCACTCTCTTTCTCCTTCCCTCTTTCTCTCCCTCTCTTGATTTCTCCCTCTTACCTCTCTTCCCAGCCTCCTTCTCTCTCCCCGATCTCCATATTGATGTTTACCCATTTTCCTCTCACTCTAATATCCCCATCTCTCTTCATCTATCTCAACACCCCCCCCCCCCCACAAGGTCTGAGATCTATGGTGGTAACATCAGTGATACGTGTGGCTCTGTTCTGCATGGGAATTCAGCAGTGTTTTGTGACTCCTTCGGGCAACGAGAGCTCAACACGGTTCATCTCAACACAACCACAGCCTCTGCCCTCCAATTTGCCATAAGTAAGAGTTGAACTGCCTCCTTATACCTCCTTTATAAAGTTCTGTTCTCATAAAGCATATTACTTAATCAGTCTCAATACACTTGTTAGAAAAGTGAAATGGGGATTAGGACAGAGGGAGAGAGAGAGAAAGAGATATAAGAATGTGAACAAATTCAAACATTGAATGAAAAAATAGTGAATTCATTACATACACTCTACTTTCATGACTCACAAACAAGAGGTCTTCTGTCTGAGGTTGCTTCACTGTAGATCAGTTGATTATTTCCAGAGACACTCCATGTTTCCTCCTTGTTCCTGTGCGTAGGTTCAGGAGACTGCAGACCTGGGCTGACTGATTACAGCATCACCGTGTCCTTCGCAGTCAACAATAAGGTGGACTGGCATATCATAGACAAAATCAGGTAAGCTCTTCTGCAGAGCTCCGTTAACTCCTTCTCTGCCAGACTCCATTAGGCCCTATGGGAATGGTGTGTAGAAACCCCCCCTAAAACAATGCAGAAATCCCCCAGTGGTGCATTAAGAGTTAATAGAGAAGGGAGGAATGACACTCTTGGGTTATGTGTGTCTCATGTGTTCTATCACTGTCACAGTTGGTAAGGCTGAATCCGAGCAGCAGACACTTACAATTTATATTCATGTTCATTTTAAACATTCTAAAAAAACATACCATAGATGTTCCATACCTAGGAGAGAAATAGGGACCTGGTAGGATCCAATAAACTGGTGCCTGGGTAAAAATGATGCATATTCATCTTGAAAAGCCATGTTCACACTGAACCTTAGGCTACCCTGGGTAAATAAGACCTTGTTATTATCATTAAAGCTATGGGGTATGGACTGTATCTTCCTTGTGCACTGCAACTTAGTCTGAACACATACTTAAGTAGCCTTGTCCTCTCCTTCATCTGTGATGAGAGGGAGAGAAGATATACTTTATTGCAGTCTGTTTAATTCTAAAAGTACTTCATCTGTAAGATTTCTTGGATGAATCTAACTAATTTGTGCTCTGCTCTTCACTTCCTTGCTTGTAACATCCTTCAGAGCATTCAGACATGTAGTACTGTTATCACTCTTCTTTGACAATTGTGCTAATTGGTAAATTGGCCAAGGTCTGTTTATTCCTGTAGTTTTCACAGATATACATGCTCATTGTACATCTCTTGTGTGATGTGTTGTGGCATAACGGATATGACTCCTGCATTGTAAAGCCATGTCCTGGGTCCCATCTTCTGAAACTTTACATTGATTGAGACAAGGTAGTGAATCATAAATATCCCTTTATTCTGATTGCTATAAACTAGAATTGCAAATACATGAAGGTAACATATATATATATATATATAATTTATATAAATTGTGATCCATCTGTCAAACGAAATCAAAATGAACAATACGCTTTTAAGAAGGAAATTTTGAGATGAAAGTACCCCTAAGGAGGTAAAATGTTTAAGCTCAGTTGTACTCTTGCGAAGATGCACTGGATGGAACCAAAAATTAGGTGTATTTGAGGAAACCGTAGGTCCAGAAACATGCCTGGCAGGAAGCAAAATGGCTGAAAAGCAATCTGGTCCCAAGTTAATGATTTTGATATAAATGAACATGTCCTCAACATATCTTTGAAAACTTTTGAAACAAGATTTATTGTCATAGTACAGTAACATCTGCTTTAGCGACTACCTGTTTAGAATGACCATATGAGTTTTAAGACTGCACTTTTGGTCTCCCTTAGAAAATGCTGCTCATTATAACTTGTGTTAAAGTTATCTACACATAAAGACCACAGCTTGTTTCCCTTGGGCGGTCTTAATGTACAGATTACCTTAAACCTGCTTGAAGACCATATTTCTCATTTCCCTTGAGCGGTCTTTGTATACAGTCTTTTTTAACCTGTTCACAAGGACCACATGTCGTGTGTCCCTCCAGAAGTCTTGAGGTACAAATTTTACTGCATAACACATGTATCTTTGTGTTTTGTTTTGTAACAGGGCGCCCCCAGATGGCAGCACCAGCATCCACATCGTGCACCTGCCGATTGACGCGCGGACCGAGGAGGTGTCCATCCGCTTCCACCAGGACCTGGCCATGGATGCCCACCGCTACGAGGGCTGCTGGGCACTGGACAATGTCCTGATCACCAACCTAGCTCACCGCCCCACCTCCCTGCAAGAAGACTTTGATCCCATTGACCCCACCAGCTGGCTCTTCTTCCCCAACGGTGCCGTCACTGTGAGTGCTTTTGGCTCAAAACATGCCTTTTATCCATGATTATGAAATTAAATAGTTTTATGTATCATTGAGATTAAATCTTTATGACATTTAAAATGTAACATTTAGTGATTTCAGACATGGCTTTTTTTCATTTTCATAGGCTATTTTTAAAGTGATTTGAGGGAGAAAAAGAAAATGATGCTGCCAAATGTAAAAGAAAGCGTTATGTGATATCACACCAAATAAACATCAGTTCTGACAATAATGTTTCAGTAATGAAATATAGCAAAAATGCTCAAGGGGAACAAGAAATGTTGGCTGTTCCTGTGGTCTTTATGTACAGCTTTATGTGATACTCCCATTGTCCCCATGTGTGTTAATAACAAGTCTTTATCACATTCCTCATCCCCCCTCCTCCTCAGGAAAAGTGTCAGTCCTCAGGTAGCGCCCTGGTCTTCCGTGGCGACGCTGCATCCGAGGACGACGACTACCAATTTGTGACGTCCCAGGACCTCAACCTGTGGAGGGATGATGAGACAGTCACCACAGCCTTCCACCAGGCCTTTGAGGCTATGGGCGACCTAGAGGAGTAAGATTTCACATCTATTTTTTACTGGAATATAGCGGTTCAATTGTACACACCAGAAGTCGGTTTGACTCGCAAAATGGAAAATTATCTTGTCTCGCGAAATTTCAGACCTTTTAATCTGTATGAGTGAAGTAAGTTGTTTATTGTTCATGTATGTAAATTCTATTTGCTCACAAATCAGAGTACAGTTCAAAACATAATGAATAAAATGCAGGATAATGATTGCATCGTCAAATTAAAAAGAAAAGTTCATACGCAGACATATGTGTCAATTAGAACAAGACATACTATCATGGCTCACTTGGGTATTTGTAAAGAAAACTTGAATTTTCTATAAATTATCTTATTTCGACCAACGAAAGGCGGTTTTTCTTGTGCTTCTGGATCTGAGTGCAGCCTTTGACACGGTTGACCACAAGATCTTGGTAAAACGACTTGAATCAAATTTTAAGGTGTCAAATGTTGCTCTACAATGGTTGCACTCATATCTCACTGGCTGGACATCTTGTGTTAAAATATCAGAGCAAGTTTCAGCTCCTTGGACTTGCGAATACAGTGTCCCCCAAGGGTCTGTTATGGGCCCTATACTCTTCAATGTTTATATCACTCCTGTGTCAACTATAATTCGTAAGCACAATCTTTTCTATCTTATCTATGCCGATGATATTCAACTATATGATGCGTTTGATCCTCGTTCACCATCAAGTATGCAAGAAGTGTTAGAAAGAATTTCGTTATGTATTGCTGAGATAAACACGTGGATGACTTCAAATTTCCTCAAACTAAATGTTTCTAAAACTGAATTCACTATACTATGTCGGAAAAACCAATTCAATGAAAATCTATCCAACGTAAAACTCAATGTATGTGATAATGAAATTGCACTATCCTCTAAAGTTAAGAATCTTGGCATATGTATTGACTCGTGCTTTACACTCTCATCTCGCGTCAGTAATACTGTACGTACCTGTAATTTCCATCTTAAGAATCTGTGGCGCATTAGAAGATTTATCAATGAAAAAACTTGCCATCATGCAGTTAGGGCACTTGTACTTTCTCGACTTGACTATTGTAACAGTCTCTTTTCAGTTCTCTGTGTTAAAGATCAGAAAAAACTTCAGAGTGTTCAGAATCGTGCCGCACGTTTAGTGTTTTCAGTTGGTCGCAATATACATACGTCTCCTTTGATTAGGGAACTCCATTGGCTCCCTTTTTCTCAACGTGTCAAGTTCAAACTTTGTCTGTACATTTATAAATTGATTAACAGTACTGGTCCTTCATATCTTGTAAACACAATTGCTCATTACACACCTGCTCGTAATCTACGTTCCCTAAATGATACCACCAAACTTGTTATTCCGAGAACAAACCTCTCCATAGCAGAAAAACGTTTTAGTATAGCTGGATCTAGAGTTTGGAATACACTCCCCTCTTCCATCCGAACAACACCTACCATATCATCTTTCAAACGACAACTCTAGTCATATCTTTTTCCAAATATCTAGTTTTATATTTTCATTTATTTAATGTGTATTTGCTTTGATGATTTTTGCTATCACTATTTGGTTTGACTTGGCTAACCCATCTGGGGCCTGGTGGCCTCAAGTGCTATACTAGAGCTTCTGTGAATAATGTGCTGACCGGGCTTGTCCCTTAAATTGTTGGTGAACGAAGCAGCAAGCAAGAGGCCACTAGGCCTCATCTGGCACAGTTGAGAACTCCAATGGTTGATGCAATTTAATGTATATATTTGTATTTTATATCTGATTGTAAGCGCTGTGATACTTTTTGTGTATAGCGCAGATAAATAACCATTATTATTATTATTATTATTATACAATTCTCTTCATAAATGAACAAACCTTGATAGAAACCTAAGAAAATTGTGTATATGTTATAAACCCTTTGAGGGCCATATATACTGGTGCACTATGGGATATGGGTGTATTACTTGTGAGAACAGTCACATCTGGCACACAAACAGTTACAGTTACTGTACTGGGAAGACAAAAAAGCCTTCAATAGGTGATCGTGAGCAATCTTCTTGCCAATGGTCTTAAATTCATGTATTGTCCATTTTAGAAACTTGCTGAAAGTTATTTGCCCTCAAATGATCCATTGGTGATTAAATCACAAATCCTCAAATTGTTTGGCCCGAACATTTTAATTTAATTTAATTTAATCACTAATCAATCCAAATGTGGATCATTACAGTACAGTACAGTACAGTATATTCCCTTTAACCATTTCTCTGTCTGTCATCTGCAGCTGGGAGGTAAGTGGTGGGGAGGTGAGCCAGGTGTGTGACGTCGTCTATTCAAACAACTCTCTGGTCATGAATGGTCTAGAGGAACGGGTCATGTGCACACCATACCTCAACACCACAGGCTACGGGAACCTGCGCTTCTATTACATCATGGGTAAGAAGGTCAAAATTCACAGGTCAAAGTCGATACCCAATATTTCACTGTTTATGTCATATTTCGAGAAATATTTAACCAAATTGCACCAAACTTAAAAAATATGATATTTTCTGACATGCTTTAATATTAAGTGATTAGATTTTGCGTCAGATAGGTCAAGGTCAAATCTTGAAATTTCACTGTTCATGTGAGAACTCCAGAGGTTTTATTTAGGCTATTGACTGTCAGGGATTATGGCAATAATTCAATGTCCTTGGAGGAGGACAGAGGCATACCTGACTCCATGAAGTCAACTTTTTCTTGAGTTTCTTTTATTTGTTTGGATAAAAATTACTAGTCTGAACTCATTGTTTGGACACCAACTAACTTGCTTGCATGTGTTTGTTGCTATGTCATGTGTCAGGTGGTGGGTCATGTGACCCAGCAGACTCAGAGGGAGTGGGTGTGTCTGTGTATGCACATGTCTCTGGCCAAGACTCACCATTGCTACTACACCAGCTGCCACAGCACTCACACAAGGTATTCAGGTTGAATTTTATCATTGATATCACAGACTGTTTTTAAATTGTTTACATTTATAAATATATGTTTGTTTTTCTTCCTTTCTTTCTAATATTCAAAATATACCATTTGATATATTATCTATTTCATATTGATATTATATCTTCATTACCCCAATTGTTGATTTATACATTATTTCTCTCAAAATTACACCCTTACTACCTCATTTAGAAAGATTGATGGTATTCACAATGTACTTCACTTATATCAGGATTGACGACAAATAGGCATGAACAATGTTTCCTTGTATGATGTGCAATGAAATGCTGTATGAAGGGAGAAAAAGATATAAAAACACAATATGAAATATATTTTTGTGCACAGAAGGCGCAGCTGATCTCAGTGGCCCTGCCTCCGGGCACCCAGTCCCCATCCACCCGCTTCTGCCTCTCCCAGGCTGCTCACCATGGCCTCAACCGCAACGTCTGGGCCCTCGACCACCTCCTCCTCCTCCCCATCCTCCCCCGCTCCCCCACCACCCACCTCCAGTTCAGCCTGAACCTCGGCTGTGGTGGTGGGTCGGAGGAGGGGAAGGAGGGTAGGGGGGATGTCAGGGTGGACTTCTCCAGCGACATGGGGCAGACGTGGGCGCCGGTGCGAGAGCAGTGTCTGCCAGGGACGTGCCAGGGACCGTTTGAAGCCGATGACAGCACCTACAGGACAGGAGATTTCTCTGGAATGTCAGTAATGTAATGTCATTATGACAATAGAAATGATGGCACTCATGCACAATAAACACTGCTCAAGGTAGACATGGAATGTTGTCTTAATGAACCGTGTCTTTATGCACAGGTTTCTTGATATGGGTTTAAATGTGCAGTATTTTGAAGGGGAAACACAAAATGCAGTATTTATAAACAGGTGGATGCTAAAGTGGGTTTTGCTCTATCATCATGTAAATAAGACTATAATGATACTTAAGATTCCTATTACTATGTATCATATGTTAAGTTCCTATGACGGTTATGTTTTTAAGCACTTTCATTGTGAATCTGACAGATTTGTAAGTCAATCTGGTATGTAAAATGTGTGTATAATGCAGGGGATGTCCAGCTCATATAGATACTGGGTATTGAGAAGATGATGTATTTGTTCTGTGTAAGTTTTGTGAGAATAGACCTTGCAAGAAATGTGTATTTACAATGTAGTACTGGAAATGTTACTTGATTTTATGATAGTGCATGTTCTTATTAATGTTTTGTGCTCAGAATTCTGTCTAAATTTATAAAGGAAAGGTTTGTCACATTCACTGTACATGCTTAGATAGGAAACAATTATCCTACCAATCAAATTTCAAGAAGGAATATTTTACATGATTTAAGTCCATTTGCATACCTGGCAGGGTTTGAGTACAGGAAACCAAACTTCTTATATCAAATTCTAGCAGATGCTTTGTTTTCCAACTCTACCTTTCATTTCTGATATCAAGCATATTGTGTATTTCTTGTGGTGTCTGTAATCGCATCCTTCTCTCTTATGCTGATTCCTTTTCTTCACTGAACAGATGGAAGAGAGTGACCATTCCAGTACCCACGGCTGCACTGACTAAGCACACCAGATTCAGGTGGTCATTGAGTGGTCAGCAGGCTACAGACACCAAGTGGGCAGTTGATAACGGTATGAAATATTGACCTGTCTTAAAGTAATCATTAGTCAGTTCTAAACCTAATTTATGATGTGTAAAGTGTTATTTTCTGGATGGTTTATATTAGAATTAATTTGTTATTAGTGTTTTCATGTGTTGGATGATGTACTTTATGAACTATAGTTAATACATAGTGTGTGTTGTACATCTATATTTGTATTGAATGTATTTATGAATATCTCCAGATAATTTTTTTTTAAATATTTCCATGTATTCAATACGGTAAGATTTCTGTAATGATTTATAAGAAAAATATTTAAAAAACGCTATTGTATAGCCAGTAATGAAGATTTGTTGTTTAAATGAATGTAATGTATTGTGTCCCATTGATGCTTATTGGTATATTTCTTGACAGTGTATATTGGAGATGCTTGTGGCTCTATAATGTGTAATGGACATGGAAGATGCACACAGACAGGCTGCAGGTAAGACACAATGGAATTTTACAAGACAATATCAATGGATTTAGATATATATATATATATATATATATTAATGGTATTGTTGTATGAACTCATTCTGATGAAAACACGTTGACACAACAGAAAACCATGAAATGTTCTCAAATTGACATAGAAATCACTTGATCATTGAAACATCACAAGGTTGCATTCAGCGAGTGCAATCAGTGTGCAGTTGATCCACTTTCATCTATGTGGACTTCAACAATTATTTTTATTTTGTTATTTATTCTGACATGTATTGCTGTCATGCCTCATCCATCCAGGTGTGATCAGGGTTACTCTGGATACACCTGTGAGATCTCCATCAGAACGCCGCCCTCGAACCTGACCGAGAAATTTGAGGCGTTCTCGTCCGAGTTTGACAAGAGCGAAGCGTTTGGTGTCGTCATGGGTGGGGCACCTGGGTATGGGTGTGGTGTCCTGGCATCGGGGAAGGCTCTGGTATTTGACGGGGCAGGGCGGCGAGAACTGATCACCAAGGAGGTTAACACTACAGACGTGAGGTGAGCTGGCATTGGATTGTAATGTACTGTACTGTCTTGTGTATTGCTTTTAAACATATATTTACATTAAGCAAGAACACATGAGTTATGATTCTGAGTACATGTTTTACTGTCAATGCCATCCAAAGAGATCATTACTAATATGCTGATCACCTGAAGTAAAAAAAAAAAGGATCTTTACTACATATTCTTTAACTGTTAATTTGACATTAGAATTTATCTTGTGTGATTAGTATGATATGACTGATCTATGTGAAACAGGTAAATAAAAGAAGATATAATTTTTGAAATTCTATCAATCTCTTTCCAGCTTGATATGAGAGTCCAATATAATTACAATAATATATGCAGTGACAAAAAATGTATTTTTGTATAGTTACACTGTTACAGATAGAGAGATTTCTAATTGTCCTGTTTTTCTCCCATTCAGGTATCTTCAATTCACAGTACGGATAGGCAGCCATGGATCAGCAGCCACCTGCTCCCCAGCGCAGAATATCTCTGAGTCTATCCTTGTTATGTCATCATGTGACAATGGCATCCATTGGCACCTGCTCAAGAACCTGGTGTTTGATGCCTACAAGTCACCAAGGTAGATTGTTATGGGCATTCCACGGTTTGGGTTATAAAGATCATGTGGCGTAAGTGATCCAACGTCATATCATTTATAACCTTTGTCTTGCTGGTACTCTATGTTGAAATAAGAAAGAACATGTTTTATTCATAATGGATAGAAATATTCATGGCTGCTCACCCCCACCCCCTTTCCTCCTCACTCCCCCCCCCTCTATACTCATACTCCCTTCCTCCTTCACCATCACTTCTTCCACCACCACCACCACCACCATTACCACCACCATTACCACCACCATTACCACCACCATTACCACCACCATTACCACCACCATTACCACCACCATTACCACCACCATTACCACCACCATTACCACCACCATTACCACCACCATTACCACCACCATTACCACCACCATTACCACCACCATTACCACCACCATCACCACCACCATCACCACCACCATCACCACCACCATCACCACCACCATCACCACCACCATCACCACCACCATCACCACCACCATCACCACCACCATTACCACCACCATTACCACCACCATTACCACCACCATTACCACCACCATTACCACCACCATTACCACCACCACCACCATTACTGTCACAACCACCACCACCACCATCACTACCACCACCACCACCACCACAACCACCACCACCACTGAAAACCCTATTAACACCCCCACCACCACCACCATTACTACGCCCCACCATCACCACCACAAACCCCAACCTCCGCCATTACCAAAACCACCACCACCACCACCACCACCACTCCACCACCACTCCACCACCACTCCACCACCACTCCACCACCACCACCAACCCACCACCACCCCACCACCACCCCACCACCACCCCACCACCACCCCACCACCACCCCACCACCACCCCACCACCACCCCACCACCACCCCACCACCACCCCACCACCACCCCACCACCACCACCACCACCACCACACCACCACAGGACTGTGCTGCTGCACCTGCCTGCTTGGAGCCAGAGAGACGCTTGCCTGGTGCGATGGTGGCAGCCGAGTCATCCTGGGGCCCACCGATCAGTCTGGGCCCTAGACGACGTGTCCCTCGTGGCCTCTCTGGGCAACCACCTCAGTCTGGACTTTGCTGACCATCGGGAGGTCAGGCAAGCCCTCAGCTTCCACACTGGACGCATCGGCGAGGCTTGTAACATCAGTCCTGCTCTCATGTGAGTCAACATTTTCTTTTTTTTAATATTCTGTAAGCAGGGAAACTTATATGAAGACCACTGAAGTGAGACACTAAACACAGTCTACATGCACAGATGGTCTTACATGTATGTGCAGTTACTTTTATTTCAGAGTTCAGTGAAAAACATTGTATTAGGGCAACTAAAAATTTTATCTTTCTATATAAGTAGTCATTAAAGCAAGCTTTACGGTATATGTCTTGGGTCATATATCTATTGGACTGTCTACAGCAGCCAATTCTGAGCCAAGAAGTGAGACATCTCAATTTGATTTGGTCTTTAGCATGCAGGTTGTGCATCAGCATGTATCATATGCCTATCCTGAGTACTGTACACTCATGCTCACATTTAATTTTGAATTAACAAATTGAAATTAATTTCAATAAGTTTACTTTACACTTCTTAAAAAACCCCCATAAATTTACAAAGAAATATATTGACACAACCATATCAAAATCACTCTTGTAATAACAGTGAACTCCCTCATTGTTTGTAGATTGCCAGCCAATGCCCATGTAGGAGGAGCTTCCATCTTGGAGACCCAATCTCTGCAAGTTGGTGCATCGTACATGATCCAGTTTTATCTGGCTGTTGGATGTGACCTGCAACAAAAACTAGGTTAGTAATTATCATACTCCTGTGTTGTATTATAGTACAATTTACTAGGAAGCCAGACAAGAAGAGATAGTTGAATGTACTTGCAATAGTAATCTTGAAATAAATATGTTTTTTCAGTATCAGTTAAAAGTATTTGTCAAAATTAGGTTCATTCATGACCATAACAAAACAAATTAAAAAAAATTAGATTCAGCAAAACATTTTGCGTGGGTAACGACTTAATGCAGCACATCAACAGTAGCAGTAAAATTATGTTGTAAAACAGTAAAATCTGTTTGAACTGATATTAGAAGTAACATTTTGTTCCACAATAGGTGAGGATGAAGAGTATAGTCACGGAGTATCCCTCCTTGTTAACCATCCCAACAGTGAAAACCCCACACTGTAAAGAAATTTGGACTGCCTCTCTCACGCCACAGGGCATCTATTCACCATCAACCTGGAGCACTCGACAGACCATGGGTTGACCTGGCAGGATGTGATTCCTCCCTGCCTACCGGGTCAGGTCGGCTGCACAGGCTACCAGCAGGGATCGCAGTATCACTCCTCAGAGTACACAGAGTGGACCAGGATCAGCGTGCCTCTACCAGCTAAGCTTAGGTTGGTGGTTTGTCTCTCTCTCTCTCTCTCTCTCTCTCTCTCTCTCTCTCTCTCTCTCTCTCTCTCTCTCTCAGTCTAGCCTAGTACTAGTTACAAGTGGTTACTGGTCAGTTCTACATAGCATAAATGAGAATCAGCATGCCTCTTCCACCAAACCTCTGGGGCGGTATTCAATTCAATACTTAAGTATAAAAACTAAGACATATACTTAATATTTGGCTTAAATAAAATACTTAGCCAAAAATGGTATTCAAAGGACAATTTTTGTCTTAAGTATTTGGCTAAGTATAAGTAGAAATATTGCTCCAATCAAGTAAATACTTAAGTATTTTTTGTACTTAAGTATGTTTGCTATTCAAATGAGTATTTTTGACTAAGTATTTTGCCTACTCTTGATAGGACACTTAAGATAGGCCTATAGCTATCCATTCATCGTTGAAAGTTCATTGCTACGTGTTTTGAGAAATGGCTGCATTCATCTTCACGATCACCATCAAGAAATTCGCCAACATTTTGCTTATCATCGGCGTGTACATCCTCTTCAAAAATACATTGACACTGAATTAATCAAACGGTATCGATAAATCGTAACGGGATTCGTCGCATAACTGAGCTCGTAGCACAAGACATCACCAAAGAGCAAAACAAATAATTAACTAAGGCCATAAAGCATACACAGATTGCAGACTTTGCCTGTACGGCTACGCTACGGCACGGTACCTATACCTATGCATACAGTGATACACTGCCATTCGTCGGCTCAGAGTGGACGAACGAAGGACCAAAGCAGGGGTCATTATATTGAATGTTGATGAAATGCCCCCCTGAACGGAATAAAATACGCACCTTTTAGTAAAATCTTGTGTCACTTCATTTCGGATGCTTGTAATTGATGTCCAACACGTATTCTTGCTCCACGGAAAGACTGAGAGTCTGTTAATGCTATTTTAGTACTTAACTAGACCATCTAAGCGCTGCGCGTACAATATAGGTATTGCGAAGCAGCGCTGCGCTGCACGCTGCGCTTCACAGAGTGCCCTCTTCGTCTTTGGTTAGACTACCATACGTTGTGGTACACCGTATGTGTACACAAAACCTATGGAAATTCACCGCACAAAATGATTGTGCGATTGTTCTTTTAACACGCAAAGAGCCATAGAGAATTTTCGCACAAAACTGTTCGCCAGCTGTGATGAATCAGCTGATGTGCGTGACGTCACAATTTTGCTTAGATTTTTACTTAATTGTCGTCTACCTAAGTATTGATCTAAGAACTGTCTTGAATATGGATTAAGCCAAATACTTAGCTGAGCCAAATACTAAGTATTTTTTGTACTTTTCTTAAGTATCGAATTGAATACCGGCCCAGGTGTATTGCTTTGTCTCTCCCTAGCCTAGTACTAGTTACAAGTGGTTACTGGTCAGTTGTACATAGCCTAGATAAGAATCAATGTGCCTTTACCCATAAGACTGAGGTTGCATGGTTAGGCAGAGGGAGATGCCTTGATGACGATCATATATTTCAAGTAGTTACTACGTAGAGTGCAAAGTATTGACCAGATTGGAATCAGTGTGCCTTTACCTGTTGAACTTCATGAATTGACAAGCAGAGTGAGATGGTTTTTGCTAATTAATCAACATATTCCAAATAGTTTATTGCTGAAGTTGCAAAATAAACCAGAATCATCCATTCTTTATCCATTGAAACAAAGGTGAGGTGGAGCCACATAATGAAGTTTCATCCACTAGTAATCATCTACTTTGTATGCCATAAACATTTCTATGCATTTGGACAAAAAAAAAACGACAACGATTTTATAAACATATTTCGTATAGGTGAACATCGTTTTAACAGACTGCATTGTGTGATGTATTGTGTCTTTGATAACTTTTCAGTTTCCTACATTCCAGAAGCTAAGTTCCCTTCCCTTCCATCTGCTTTTTCAATACCACTTCACACAGATATCTTTCTCCCCCAATCCGACAGGTTCGCTGTGACTCGTTTCCGTCTTCGGCAATCCCATCATGCCTCTGGGGCCACCTGGGCCATCAGACATCTGTACATTGGGGAGCAGTGCCCAGACATGTGCCATGGACATGGGGTGTGCCACGAAGGCATATGCAGGTTAGATCTTTTCAGATACCACTTCTTTGATAATTTTTTCAGCGCATACTTCAGTGAAACTTGTATGTAAAGATCGCTCAAGTGAGTACAAAAATGTAATCTCTGTGAGTCGGTGATCTTTCTCTACCGGTTACAAGATTTCAATGAAAATCATTGATTAAGGGAAAGATTGTATTTGGGGTCTTTGTGGTGGGGTCTTTCTTTTCACATGGTCATTAGAGCATGTTTCACTGTATATTGTTTCCTTGTAAGAATGAACATAGTATCTATATTTCTGTCAACTTCATGAATTTGTGTCAGCATGTAATATGAATGATGTGATTCTTATGTTTTTTTATTTGTTTATTTATTCTTATTCTTATTCTGAATATTATTATCATAAACATTCAATTATTGTCATATTATTATCATTATTGTGTTGTTATTTATTTTGTGTGTGTTTTTTAGGGTTAGATGAGAATGAATCTCTTTTCTCTGCTGCATCCATCATTTAACTCTTCCTGTGTCTTATGGAATTCTTCTCTTTGGGATAAAATACACACATAGCACAGAAATATTAAGATAGGAGAAGATAATGTAGTTTATTGCCTGATGTAGGGTATCAGGCAGGATAAACTTTGCTCTTTACAAAACAAAAATCAAAAAGTCCAAGATGGGTTGCCTTTATGAAAATATGGACTTTATCTACAAGTTACTTTTACACAGGTTTCAATGAGAAACAACTGGTCTTTCTATTCAGGTTGTGGCTGCAGGAGGCCTCACTATCAACTGTGGATTAAAACTTGTATATTCTTCATCATCTCTGGATGCTCTGTCATTGACTTTATAACCCAACCTAGGTGTGACAGGGGTTATGTGGGAGACACCTGCATGCCAGAGACCCCCAGACTAGGCGCCATCCAGGCCAGCTTTGAGGAAGGCGTCTCACTGCATGCTGACATAGCAACGATCCAGGGTGGCCGGGTGAAGTGTCAGGGCCAGGGGTGTGGCACCATCTCATCCGGCTGCTCTCTCCACTTCCATGGAGTAGGTTTTCTCCATATCCTCCTGAATCTGTATAAAATTACTGTTCCTTGATTGGTTTAAAGTGTGTCACATGAGAACAAATTATTCAACTATTTGTGGGAAAAGAGCAAAAGAAAGATGGGAGGGACGTCATGCTATTTTAGAATAGTGCCTCACGTCCTTCAGTTCACCTTTAGGGTAGTAGAGTCCACAAGATCCTTCATGATCAATCAATATTTGTATACTATGACCCTTCCACCATCTCATACAGCTGTTCTTTCCACTTATATGGGGTAGGTTTGCTCCACATGCACCATATCACAATCTGTTTAAAGATATTCTGTTTCATTCCAAGAAGCGTTTTCCTTGTTAGAGTTGTTAGAGCAAAGTTAATGATTATTAAAGTGTAGAGGCCCAGAGTGTGGCACCATCTCATGTGCTAATATGTTGTCGAACATGCATCAAGTCATTTTGACTTATAATTATAATCAATTTATGTCACTCTGTCTTTTGCAGGTAGTATGTGGGTTGTAAGTTGGTCATACCACCATTTCTAAATTATATATGATATGGACAAAAGAGTAATGACTTATAATTTAATTTTGCTGTTTGCCAAAGATACTAGTTCTCAAGAATTCAAGAAGAAATCCCAGGCACACTTTTGTTTGTCTTTATTGCATTGTAGGCTGTTTGTTTGTAAAAAGGCCCAGTAGAGAATGTTTACGTCCCAGACATGAAGGTAATTATCATTCCTGTTTTTGTGTGTCAGTCTGGGGTCCGACAGCTGGTCAGCCATGACATCAGCACGGTGGAGCCCAGCTACATCCAGTTCTACATCAGGGTTGGCAGCGACAAGGACAACGGGCCTTGCGGTAGGGCCATGGAGAGGGGCGAAGGGGTACTCCTCCAGTACTCCACTGATGGTGGGGTGCGGTGGCATGACCTCCTGGAGCTGTACTATCAAGATTACACCACGCCCAGGTCTGTCTGCCGCCATGCGGCAACATCTGTGCATCTCCTGCATATAATTTTGCTTTATATGTTTGTAATTATATTGTTTATTAAGTGTTTTATTTGGTTATTGTAAACATGGCCTTTTGAAAGACCAGTGCTTGTTACTGAAAGGGCCACCCTTTGAAATAAAAGTGAACTGATAAATAGATCATAATAACATCTGTGCTATATTCTCACTTATTGCACCAAAATGTGATGGAAATGAATAAGTCTAGATTGATATAAATTGAATGATGAATTTGCTCAATTGGTTTCATCAATTGGATGCAGCCAATGAAGTGAATTAATTGAAGCTGAGGTATGTTTTCTGGGATCTGGAGACCTCTGTGCTGTATTTTCACTTTACACATCTGAATGTGATGGAAATAAAAGAGATTGATTAAAACTAAATTGAATGAATTTGCTGTTAATTTTATCAATTGGATGAAAGACAAAAAGTATATTAATTGTAGCTGTTCCCATATAATTGTTTAACTTTTCTTTTAAATCTCAATCTCATTAAGTTCACAGTGTGTTTAATTCTTATAATTTTCTCTATTGGTGTCATTATTTAGATGCAGTCCATGAATGGATTAAATGAGGATGTAAATCCAACCCACCTCAATTTTGCATTATCCAGATTGTTTTTTTTATATCAGTTTTAAATCTCCCTCTCCACAAAGCCTCATATTATGTTCAAGAAAATGCCCTCCAGAAAGAAGAAATACAGGAAAGATAAAAATATGTAGAACTCTAACTAAGATATCTTGAGAGATCATGTGATATCTCTTCATCAAATCATTCAGCTAAAAGTTGTAATTACCTCAAAGTATGTGGTTGAACCATTTCCAGGTGTAGTTTTACAAGCAACTGTTTAATACCAAACTGTAGATTCATTAGAGAGTCTATAAAACTTTTGTGAAGAAAAAGATATCAACACATTTTTGCCCTATGTATATTAATTTCTAAGAGCATTAGCCTGCATTAAGAAATCTATTTTTTGTTGTCCTTCAACATGTTTTGTGTAGATTTGTTCGCAAGGAGCTACCCGTGGAAGCCCAGTCTCCAGCCACCAGGATCCGGTGGAGACAGCCCAGGCATGCAGGAGCCTACAGGAGCCAATGGGCTCTGGATGATGTCCTCATCGGCAACGACTTCAGGCTGCACTCACTCCAGGCCTCGTTTGTAGTAAGAGAGACAAGCACAATGTTTGGTCAACTCACTCAGTACTAAGCCAGGAAAATCCCATTGACTTCTTCTACATGTCATGCACATATGGTACTGAGAGCATTAAAGAAAGACTGCAAGCTTGTTGGTGTATTGAAGTAGATGGATATATGTAGCTTGTAGTATGTGACAGTGCATAGTGACAGAAAATGTGTATTGAAAATGACATGTTGTTAAAAGAGTGGTTTAAATTAAGAGTAGGGAATAAGAAAAGTTGATAAAACTTGCAGTGTTGCCTTTAGCATATAAACTACTTTTTTTGGACCAAAAATTGCATTAACAATACATTTATGATAAAAAGTGACTTCGCAAAGAAAGCTTCTTTGTGATACTGAGATTGGCATTTATGTAGGTTTAGCTGTTATTTTTTTGTGTAAGAAAGATTCATTCCATTTTATCCAGGCACACATTCAACAACCTGTACAACAGTTCCCTTTTGAAAAAATATGGAATCACATTACATGACCGCACCAAAAACCTTGAAATTGGCTGGACAGCTTCCAAATCAATATTCCATTCTTCCAAATCCAAATGACCCTCAGAACGATGGGCCACAGCAGGACATCTGGATGTCCACCAGCAGTGGCCAGGTGGGTGGTCACTGTGGGTCAAGGGGTTCGGCCCTCTTCTTCGATGCTCCTGAGGAGGATAGGTTTGCTGTGACCCGCTCTCTTCAGCTGACCACCAGGGATGTCATTCAGTTCAAGGTATGTCAAGCTAGCCTGGCTGCCAGGAGAATGGTTTTTCCAATCCAATTCCAATTCCAATTCCAATTTCCAATCCTGGTTGTTAGCAGAAGAATCATGTGATCAGACTTATCATATGGTTTGCTCTTCACCGATATGAAAATTAATCAATTACTCAGTTATAATTGTAATAGTGTGATTCTGTTCTCTGCAGTCGGTAAATAAGTGGTCTAAAATATTTCACCTTAACTGTCTTAAGATCAGTGACTTGATTTTGTCATCACAACTTACCTACTATATTCATCAGATTATAACTTGACTTTGAGTTGAATTGAATTTATTACCTTAATTAAAATTTGACAATGCAAATACACTGTAGTAATAGCAGTTACTGTACCATTAGCTATTCAAGGGTAGCCCCTGGCTAAATAAATTAAGATGTGATAGATACAATGGTAATTTATGAAGTAAATCAAAATTACCCCCCCTCCTCCCCCCCCCCTCCTAGATGGTTGTGGGTTGCCAGGAGGGTTTCTCCCACTTTGCGCCTGTCTACCTGGAGAAGTCTGTTGACGGGGGCCTGCATTGGGAGCTGGTGACCACGCCCTGCTTCCCCTTCTCCGATGGAGAGGCGCAGTGTGACGGGCGGGGCGGGGAGCTGAGCGATGGGAGCGTCTACCACGCTGGCAAGTACAGCGGCTGGAGGCTGGTTGTGATCCCTGTCTCCAGCACACTGACTCATAGGTGAGGCTGAGTACTAGGTGTTATCTCTCTCAGTACCAAACCATAAAAAGCTCATTTGACTTACTACACATGTCAGGCTCCTATGGTACTGAGAGGGTGAAAGAGAAAACATTTGACACTTTTGAAGAAGAGTAACAAAATAGTGAAACTTTGAATCAAGCTGAAATTTAAACATCATAAAGTCAAAGAATGTCAATTTGTTTTTTGGGAAAGCAGTTTTCATGACATTTTATCAGTTATGTAGGATTAAAGTGGACATTTTGTATCCACTTGCATTTTTGACAGATCTGTCAGTATGGTAAACTTAAGATAAAACCCAAACAGTGTTATATGGCATGAATATGTTACAGTAATGTGTAATAAATGTGATTACTAATTAATCTTAACTCAATTAAGTGACATTAGTCACTTAATGTTTGATGATAATTTCATGAGGTATCCAAAATATTACATATTTCTTGTTCTCATGTTCAGCAATGTCCAGTTCCGTTGGTGGCAGGCTGCTGACCAGCATGCTCCAGCCTTTGGTCTGGATGATGTTTACATCGGTCAAGCCTGTCCGCACCACTGCAGTGGGCATGGGGTGTGCAGGAACGGAGACTGCGACTGTGATTCGGGATATCACGGTAGGATATGACAACAAACAGTAGAACCATAGAATCAAATCAGTGTTAGCAACACAAAACCCAATCTGCATACAAAGACTGTTTAACTGATCAGAGAGAACTCAACTGAATCACTTCAGAGCAGTTTTCATTAAATAGCTTCTAGCTGAGCTGCTAGTCAGTGTGGATTTTTAGTATTTTGGACTGAAAATTATAAAACCGAATATTTAAAAAAAAAAATACTGAAGTTAAGTAACCATGTTTATGCGTTTAAAGGGCAAATGCAGAAGAGAAATTGTAGCCCTTAGATGTACAAAAACAGAGAAAACCACGGTATTTCATGATGAAGTAGAATGCAAGACTATCAAATACGTTGTGATGTAAACATTTCACAAGATCATCAGTAAATCATAGAATTATAAGCAATTAATTTTGTATTATCATTCCGTATTTGTTCTTTAGAGCTGGTCTCTATGTTTATTTTCTCTCCCTCCCTCTCCTGCGTAGGTCCCTCCTGCACTCCAAAGGGCTCCAATCCACCGAGCCTGAACGACGGCTTCGACACTGCCCGCCCCCAGGGGGACAGCCCCTGGGCATACACGCTTGGGGGTGGAGTGGGGCAGGGCTGTGGCATCATCAAGATGGACAACTCACTCTACTTCAGCTCCACAGGGCCCCGGGAGGCACAGACTCTGCCTGTCAACACAACGGCCATCAAGTAGGTCTCTGCTTCTGTCATTAACCTTCTCCATCATATAGGCACACGCAAGTGTAAGTGATCAATTGGATTTTCATAGCTTTGTGCGGACAGGGTAAAGTCACCAAATGAACACTAATATTACGAAGTGCAGATCGATGTATTGTACTCATTGCATGATTTTTGCAGAGAAACAAGTACAGCTCCTTATCTGTTAATACAACGGGCGTTGAGTACTTATATCTCAAGTGCAAGTACATGTAATGTATGGTAGATAGAAAAACACTTCTGTGGACATGTACCTTAAAGCTGATAGCACTTCAATGTTTGTACATTCCTCACAGCTAGACTAAATCCCTTTAAGTTTGAATTGTGATTGGCTTACTTGTGTTTTCCATAGGATTGTCCAGTTTTATATTCAGATCGGCAGTCAGGACAGGGGTGGCCAGTGCATGCCAGCCCTTGACCGTACCGAGGCTGTCATCGTCCAATACTCCAACAATTCGGGCATCGCCTGGCATACACTGAAGGTCATTGATCCTATGCAGCTAGGTGAAAGGTCAACCAAGGTCACCATCACGCTGCCCCATGGCGCCAAGACATCGGACACCATCTTCAGGTGGTGGCAACCATTTGTGTCAGTGGGTAAGATCAAACTCTTGATGCGCCATTGAGGCACTTTTGCGCGAGTACTACACTCCATTCCCATTGGCTAACATGGTGGCCTATGGAGTCTTGCAGAGAAAGAGTTAATCAATAATGTGTATCCATTTTGTGATTATATTCATCAAAGGTTGAATGTTTTGAACAGTTGCTTGGTGGTAATAAAAATGTCAGAAGATTTGAAGTAGACATCATATAATCTTGTGATCAACGAGTAATGCATGGATATAGATCAGTACCACAGTATGAGTACATTCAAGAATTTTCACTCACCTCGTTATGAAGGGGTCATCCAGATATTCATGAGATGTTGTGTTATAATGAATAGAGCGAACTTTTAACTTTAAAAGTCTTCTATAAATTTTTGTAAATGTCTATTTCTCGCCTTGCATTAAGCATTAATTAGCTGTGACCTGGGCTTTGTATGTTTATTTTCCTTTATTGTCTCTGAATGTCTAATAAAGTGATCTTAAAGAATCTAAAAATATTCATGAAAATGTCATATACTTTATATTTCATGTATTCGATGTGTGTATATGATGTATCAATCTGTTTTAATTGAAAATAAATGAACTGAACTTGAGTGAACTGAACATATTCATGAAATAAACTGTAAAGGTTGAATGTCATGTATTAACACTTGACATCTCTATTCATATTGGACTCTTTTTTGTATTTGACCAGGCATACCTCGTGCACAGTGGGCCCTTGATAACATTGTGATCGGAGCCAATGAGACACAGGCCTATGGCTTTGAAGATGCCTTCACCCAGGGGCTGAGTGACAGCTGGTATGTGACCATGGGGGCAGAGACCAAGCCCTACTGTGGAGTGCCAGAGGCTCTCGTCTTTGACTCAACCATAGGTGAGGTTTCATGGACTCAACGATGCATTGTAAACTACACCTGGGCAAGATAGAATGCAGCTCTATGTGATTTGTCATTATTATTTGTGACAGCTAGAATGCACTTATTGGGAAAAAAAGGGCTTCAAGGTTTTGTTGTTAGCAGTGCAGTATTTTGTAACCATGTAGATCTCGGCATGAACAAAGGATTTGTGTTTTACAAATGTATGTGTGGTGAATGAAGCGAATCAATGTCATGTGTGACTACAGTTGAGCCTGAGATCAACTTCCCAGCTGTCTGAAATCGATTGCAATCAGTGCTTGCGATCTCTGGGAAGTTGATCTTTAATTCATTTATGTATTTAAATGTTGCTTTAACGCTGATTCAATATAAAAAATTCAGTCCTATTACATTCAGGTGACCTTGTTTATGTCAACAGACAAATTAACCTGGTGGTAAAGCTGCTGTGTGTAAGCTCTGGGTGTGACTGCTTGTTATCTTTACAAATCATTTAGTCAAATCTTCTGCACCATATAAAATGCTGGTTTATGGAATTGTGTGCATAACTGGTGGAAAAATGCTCAGTTAGTTAGCAGTAAATCAGTTTGAAGTGGAGAGTAACATCTCTTGTAACATCTCTGCAAACATGGTAAGCAAGAGATGTGTCTGCTTGTTTTCCTTATAAATCATCCACTTCATTGTATTGACATGGAAAGTAGCATCTCTTGTCTCTCCTTCACTCTTGACTCTTTAATTCTTGACATGCCACAGCGGTGCCGCGCTACACAGAGACGTGGGACTTCCACATCACCATGACCTCTTTCCTGCAGTTTGACCTGACCATGGGGTGCGGGCGGGGCCGCCCCTCCCTCCAGGGCTACGACCTCTTGCTGGAGTACTCCCTGGACATGGGAGGGAGCTGGCAGCTGGTAGGGGAGGACTGTAGCCCCCCTGATATGGGGTGTGGTCGCTACGGGATGGGCACAGTCTATCTGGCTCAGATGCATCGAGACTGGAGCAGGGTTACCGTCTATCTCCCTGAGGCTGTTATGTAAGCGATTTGAGATTTTATGCTAGGAGCCACTCTGACTCTCTGTCTGTCTGTCTGTCTCTCTGTCTGTCTGTCTGGCTTCCCTCTCTGTTTGTCCCTGTCTAGCTCTGTATCTGTTTTTCTGTCTCTCTCTCTTTAGCTCTGTTTCTGTCTCTTTGTCTCTCCTTTTTTTCCTTGTCTACTTTCCTTCTTTCTATCTCCTCTTCCTCACTCTCTCGTTCTCCGCCTCTCCTCGTCTCTTTCACTCCCCTCCAGCTCTCTCACATCTGTGTCTGTCTCCTTTTATCTAATTCCATGATGTTCTTTTCTCTCTCACTATCTATTCATCTCACATTCTTCCCTCTTGGTATTTCAATCTCAGCAAAAATAAGAGGTTAATCTTCTTTTACTAATATATATGCATTTAACATAACAAGCTCTCCCATATTTACAATGAATACTGTTCATACGTTTACGGTTTCCGTTAGTCTTCTCAAAGATGCAAAGCCAGAAAATTATGAGAATTGGAGTAGAATATGATTGCTTAAGTGCAGATAGAGTAGCATTCAGTATACATGATAACACATCAAGTCATTGTATAATTTTTGTTTTACCTGTGCTCTCTGGAGAAATGGGATTGATTGATTAATGAAAAATAATCAGTAAAAAAGAAGCAGAGAAAAAAAAAGATCATGTGGGAACTTAATTCTGCATCTACGGCATGCTGGGCTGCGACATCATCTACCAGGATACTGCTTGACTTATAATGATGACACAATACTGAGGAACCATACCCAAGGCTACCAGAGCCATGTTGCTTATATGTTTTCAATTATTGTAATTACCGTCAATGGTAGCTTCCATGGTAACATCCAATGAGGTTTCATTATTGCACCGGTTGCCATGGTAGTTACCATTTGGAAAGTTACAATAATTGAAAACCTAAGCGCAGCATGGCCTAGTTCTTGTAAAACATATATAATCAAATATAATATCTCTCTGAAAAATATGGAATCCTTTTAACATCAACTCATATCATTTAAACAGTTATGTTTATCCTGGATATTTCTCCCGATATAGATCACCATCTACAAGGTTCCGATGGCGTCAGCCTGACTTCCGTGGGAGCCAAGATGTCTGGGCCATTGACAATGTCTACCTGGGCAGTGGATGTGCCTGGATGTGCTCTGGCCATGGCCGCTGTGTCAGAGGTCAATGTGTGTAAGTTTCACTATGATTTAGGAATGAAGAGGGGCTTGCTTTCTTTGTATTTTGTTTTTTAAAGGATTTTTTTTTCTGTTTAAGTCATATTTTTGAGTCTCTTTTTCTTTCCCTCGTAATTCAAATCTGCTACGACTCCATAGGTATGCCCCCACCACTTTGTGGCTGGATGGCATTATGAGATAGTACAAAAATAAAACTTGGTACAATGGTAACATATTACAGGATGATGAATTTAATATATTTGGGGTCATACGTCACAGGTCAAGTTCAAAAGCTAAAGCATGATAGCCTTAGAAATATTCAACAAAACTTTACCAAACTTGGGACAGATATAGAAAATAGCAGGACAATTTAGTGATCATATTTTGGGTCAGATTTATCAAAGCTCAGAAGAGAAGGTCAAAGGTCAAGGAAAAATTATGAAATTTGCTAGTTTATGTGATCATATGTGAAATATATGGCCAAACTTCACAAACTTGACAATATGGTATGCCTCTCTCAATTACGTTGCATGTCATAACCAAAAAGTTTTTTTGCACATAGCATAAAATAAACTTTTGCTATTAAAGATTGTGACAATACTTCAGTGTCTGTGATGGAGGGCGGAGGCATACCCGTCAATTGCACACAGTCACATTTCTCTACTTTCTGATATATTCATTCACTCTTTACCCCCCTCCGGTGACCCCTAGCTGTGACCTGGGCCATATGGGCACCTACTGTGTGCCCAGCCACCCTCTGCCCAAGCAACTTAAAGATAGCTTTGATGGGTCACCAATCACTGCCTCATCTCGCTGGCTGCACCAACACGGTATGATCCTCAGCGATACCCATTGCAGGGGTGTCCTGGTCTCAGGGAATGCGGCTGTCTTCAACCAGGTACGGATGATAACATCTTTAATTTGCTGTTACTCTCCAAAGTATTAAGACAAATTAATAGAGAAAAGGAGGATTGTGCAGAGACCAGGAATTTGCTGGGCAGTGACACAACATTTGCTGTTGCCATGGTATTTACCATTGATGGCAAGTTACAATAAGTGACACCTATATGTAACATGGCCCAGGTCTGGTTTAGATGTACCCTTCTTTTAGTCTATAATTACATGACAAATGTGCCTCGCCTTGACGTTGCAGCCTGGTGTCCGCATGCTCGTCACTCAAGACCTTGATGCTACCATGATGGAGTACATCCAGTTCACATTCAAGTACGGTTGCCATGACGATGTGTCAGGGAGCCGGGTGGGTGCGGTCCTCCTGCAGTACTCCATCAATGGAGGGATCACCTGGGACCTACTACAGGAGCTGCCATACAGTGTCATACCACCAACGTTCTTCAACATCAAGGTACGAACCACGCCCGGAGATGAGATATGCTCATCACCTTTCTGGGATTGATTGTATTATCCATGTTGGAATGGCTGACAATGTAACAAATGAGAAGGGGACTTATGTCCATATGTTGTAGTTAGTGGAGGGGAGTCTTCTTCCATCATAACTGCTGTATATGTGAATCATAACAAGGATCTCTTAAAATGTATGTGACTACTGAAAAAGAATGCAGGGAAACTAGAGTTAAAGATGAGTTCACTTCAATTCAGTTCAGTTCATTTATTTCATTTCTCATGAAAAGAGACGAGAGATTCATGCTAAGAAATCATGTCGTAAAACCATATAAACATGTAAAAAATAAAAAATATAAGATTTTGTCAAAGATGACAAACAAACACATCCGAAAATGAAATGTCAACAAACAGAGCAGTTAGTTCTGCAACACGTCATTATTTTCAGTTGTAGGCCCTTATGCCTGGAAAATCTGCGGTGCCCTGAAGAGTTGATCAAAGTAAAGATTGGATGTATTTATTTCTTCTTGATACAGCTGCCGATGTCTGCCAAGATGAACGCGACCCGTTTCCGCTTCTGGCAGCCTCACCACTCACTGCAGGGGGACACCTGGGCCCTGGACAACCTGCTGATTGGGGGTAACCTCATGACCCGTGGGCCCATGTGGGAGGACTTTGGTTTCATGGGGGTGGACGAGGGCAGCTGGCTCTTCTATCCTGGGGGCTCGACACTGCGCCCCCATTGCCCCCCTCCTCCTTCTTCCCTACAACCCCAGGCCCAGAGAGGGCCTCACATCCCAACAGGGCCGTATGCGGTTGGTACCGAAAGAAGGTAGCGATGTTTTTTAAAAAATTATATATTTAGCAGAAGAAATATAGTCTGCAACTCAATAGACACAATTGCTTAAAAAAGGTTTGTGTCAACAAAAACACAAAATTATTTTCACTGATAGCAAAGCATGATATGCTTTAAACCGAGGAAAATAATTGATTGAATTCATGAGAATTTAATTCTAATGTTTAATATTTATAATACCACACATTAAGTTTCCCATTTTGTCTTGCCTGAACAAAGTTTGACAGACACCTAGTAATCACTTTTCCTGTTAGTCTGTTGGTCTGTTACAAAAATGTTTAAGTTTTTGTTTAACTTGCTCTCATGTGTTTATTTCTGCATCAATTGCAATCAAACGTGGTACAAATGATCCTTCGGTAATACCACATGTGACGTCATGAGGATGATGGGTCAAAGGTCATCTAGGTGTCAAAAGGTAAAATAATATGATGCCATGTTGTTACAAAATTCAGGCGAGACTCGTGGTTCGTGAACCACCTTGTTCAACGTGTGATGTGTCACATTTATATGCAAAACGGAACAAATTGCAAATTTTGAGCTTTTTTGTGACTTGTAGATGTTATTGAATATGATTAAGTTTTAAAATCATTTGTATTAACTCTCAGTACCAAAGAAGGAAAAGCCTGTTGACGTATTACACATTTCATGCACCTATGGTATAGAGAATGTTAATCTGATGCATTTGTGTTGGCATCCAGCTATAGGATTGGGGAGCAGCCATCTCTGGTGTTTCCCAGGACCACTGGTGAACGCTCTGTCATGACAAAGGATATCGATGTCGATGACAGCAGTGTCATCCAATTTGAGGTGAGAACTGCAAGAATATTTTCTCATGAATGATTATTCTCTTATTTATTCGTTTATCTATTTATTTATTCAAGTATAGCAATTTCTGATAAGCAGCACAGGCTAAGAGGATCAGCTTACAAATCAATATTGGCAAAAGAACATATATATATATACAATGAATGACAATCACAATGATATATGGATTGATAGGTGTGACTTTTCGAAATAATCCAAAAACTTTTTTATTAAGCTGATACAATATGCATGGTTATTGTTGGTTGATTTTAGATCAATGTCGGCTGCACCAACCAATCCAGCGCTGCCCACCCGGTGAGACTGGAGGTCTCCCGAGACTTTGGTTCCACCTGGACCCTGGTTTCCCCGGACTGCTTCTCTAACCAGTCTACCTGTCTGTCATGCTCCGAGCACCTCACCACGCCCACTGTCTACTACAGCGGTGAGAATGAGCGATGGGCTCGCTACACCATTCCCCTGGACAGGCTCCATGTGTGTGGGTAAGCTGATCATTATGAATGTAAGACGAGATAAGTTACGTTTGCAGGAATGTTAACAAGTGATCTCATGTGGGTCCTATTGAATGGCGCTTGATCTGAATCAATCCCACGTCCAATCTCTAATGTAGAGAGTACGATCAACATATATTAAAAGTCAAGTGCGATCAATTAAACCACTTTATAAGACAGGGCTGTGGTATGATCAAGTGTATTCCATTTTATTAATTTCATGTGTACATAGGACCTAATAGTCGATGTGTTGTTAGTAACATAAAGTTCAATTTAATCATCTATGCCCCCTCCCATAAGATTATGGACTGGTGAACTTTGAAAGCAGTTTATTTCAGTGGATATATATTTGACTCTCTGTTCTACCAGAACTGTGCGATTCCGATGGTACCAAGGGTTCTTTGGCCGGCAGGAGAACCCCAAGCAGTGGGCCATTGATGGGGTCTACATTGGCCCCTACTGCCCCCAGAACTGCAATGGCCACGGCTCGTGTGTGGATGGCTTCACCTGTCTCTGTGACCCGGGCTATGGCGGCCTTACCTGTC
Source organism: Arbacia lixula (assembly GCA_963669155.1). NCBI lineage: Eukaryota > Metazoa > Echinodermata > Echinoidea > Arbacioida > Arbaciidae > Arbacia > Arbacia lixula. The sequence goes on along the minus strand of OZ022576.1, from coordinate 26,182,608 downwards.
ATGCGCTGGTCTCAAATCCATTCTTCCTCAAAGAGTCATTTGAAAGTAAGTGTAGCCCTCACATCATCATCAATAGTCATCTATCCAAGCATATCTGTCTTCAACCAACCACTTCGTTTGTCCATAGTCTCCTACTCCATAATAAGCTTTTCCGGTTATACATTCCCTTCAATGACCTTCTATGACTTTGATTATTAATTATGTGTGATGTTTTTTGTGCGATATACAACTTATTTTTGCTGCTAAATGGCTGAATTGTGAGAATATAAATTTACAATATAAAAAACATAAGATATGAATACAATGCATAATTTAGTTGACACAATTATACTCTGCAAGCATATTTCTATGTAATTCAATTTGAAATGGGTCAATATTAATCATGATTTACTTTGAAAGTTATTGTGAAATACACAACAAAATAATGATAATTCCAACAATATTAAGAGATTATTATCATACACTATTACACACTCCATTCTTGCTCATTAGGCCCGGGGCCTCTGGATCGTAATAAGTTCCTGCAGTGGAGTGGGGCCGAGGTAACGCAGAAGTGCGGCACGCTAATCACCGGGAAGAGCTTGCACTTCTCTGGGACAGGGAGACGGATGCTGACTACCGTGGACATGGACCTCACCATGGCAAGGTATTGGCAATGAAGCCTTTAACCTTCTCAGTAAGGACCATGGATAGTCCCAAGTCAATTATAACCCAATTTATTGGCCATGGGACTGAGAGAGTTAATTCATTCTGTTCGAAGCAGAAAGTTGCATTGTAAATTTGTGTCTGTCATCGTTACAAACAAGTTAATGTGGCGCTGGAAGAGTTAGCTTTCAGTAAGTGTGCTAGGGACTTATTTTCTCATGCTCAATTATATGTTTAATAAAGAATGCCCCCTTCTTTCCCCCTGCAGCACCATCAGTTTCTACATCCGACTCGGCTGCTCCCAGCGCCCCCCGTCGCCTAGCAACCTGCCCATCATCCTCCAATCCTCATCAAATGGAGGCATCACCTGGACCAGCATTGAAGAGATGACCTTTAACCCCGTGGGCAACGACCCCATGTACGTTGCTCTGCAGCTGCCATTGGCTGCCCATACCAACGCTACCAGGCTGCGATGGTGGCAGCCCTCTAGGGATGGTGCCTACATTGATGAGTGGGCCGTTGATCAGGTCAGTTGACTTGCAGATTTCATGAAATGCACATCATGATTCACCTTAATACAGTTGGAAAACAATAATTTCAAACAAATATCTCCTTCATATTCATTGATAAGTTCATAACAAAGAAAAATGCAAAAGCCAATTTTGTCCTATATGCCTTATAAATTTCTTGTGTATTCCTTTTTTAACTGGAATAATGTACTATTGTCCAGTCATGATAAGGCCAAACAAATTTAAACCAAATTTAGGATGATATCGTCTTGCAAAAGTAATGTGGCATTGTGATAGTTTACCCACTTAATAATTTTTGCTCTCAAAAATTGTGCAAGACTACAAAAGGATAAAGTCTGAACTTCTGCAACAACATTTTTGTGTGTTTCAGACTGATCCCGCAAAACATCAATTTGGAGTTAATTACGGTAATCTGGGGGTTGGGTACAGTAAGAGAATCGGCTTGGTAAAGTTTATATTAGCAGAATATGAGCCTTCTATTCCTTTGTATTCCTTTGATTCTCATTTTAGACGGTAACTCTTTCTGTGCAGAGAGAGGGTTCTGTAAGTGGTACTAGTACAAAAATAGGATAGTGGACATACAAAAATTAATGAATTGCTCTCTTATTGTGTTTTACTTTATCCATGGCAACCCTCTGCAGATCTTTATTGGAGGCTACATCCATGGCCAGCTGGTCCTGGAGGATGATTTCACCACGTCTCTGCAGAATGACGGTGGCCAGGAGTTCTCTCTCCACGACCAGAACTGGCTCATCTCACCGGGCAGCACCATGTCACAGGTCAGTGGTCAAGTGTGCTGGCCGGTGTTAGTGGTTGGAGGTGTGGTGGTATAGCGGTTGTGAACTGTGATTGAAAATCTCGGAAGTCCCAGGTTCAGTGGTCAAGTGTGCTGGCTGGCTTCGTGGTTGGAGGTGTGGTGGTATAGCGGTTGTGAACTGTGATTGAAAATCTCAGAAGTCCCAGGTTCAGTGGTCAAGTGTGCTGGCTGGCTTCGTGGTTGGAGGTGTGGCGGTATAGCGGTTGTGAACTGTGATTGAAAATCTCGGAAGTCCCAGGTTCAGGCTCACCTATGGCACTTGACTGTGTCCTTCAGCAAAGTACTTTATCCACATTGCTGCTCTCTACCCAGGAGTATAAATGGGAAGTGGACCTGGAAGGAGGTGAATGACCTTGACCTAGCGTCGATATTGTGCAGCGGGCAAGGATTACTCCCCAGGGAGTGGAAATGGTTCACATATGTGTGCCTGATACATGTACCTTTTGTATCCAGCCACCGAGGTTATAATTGTGACATCTCTCTGAATTCAGTCTCTGGAATGCGAAATGGGAAAAAAGGTACACCATTTCAAATTGATATAATTGTGTTGATTTTTCCTTTGTTCATATCATCCGTATTGTGCAGAATTTGCTTTCCGAGACGCTTGATAACAAAGTGATTTCTCTGTGCCCAGGTGTGTGGAGTGGGTCATAATGCACTGCACTTCTCCAGCAATGAGCTGATGAGATACACAATAACATCTGACGTCATGGTAACAGAGCACACCTTCCTCCAGTTTGACATTGCTCTGGGCTGCAGTGAACCAGTGGCATGCTATGGTGAGTTTAACTGTCTTGTCTTTGTAATGTGTGTATCCCTTTTTCAGTCTCATCTGTTTGTCTATTTTTTTATGCCTCCGCCACGAAGTGACCGGAGGCATTATGTTTTCGGGTTGTCCGTCCGTCCGTCCGTCCGTCCCGAATCCGTTTCGGAAATATCTTGAGAACCGTGAACCAGATTTGCTTCAAACTTGGTACATGTGTGTATTGCATAAAACCGATGAAGTGTGTAAAATTGGGGTCAAATCTGACTGAGGTCAAAGGTCAAAGGTCATTGAACATTGTGAAAAATTGCCCCAAATTGACCTTTTTCACATTAAATCCAAATCCAAAGGATACAATTCTCATCAAACATGGTACAAAGATGGATTACTACTTGGAGGTAGACTGGTGAAATTTTGGGTAAAATTCCTGAAAGGTTAGAGGTCAAAGGTCAATAAACTTTGTGAAAAATTGCAAAAAATTAACCTTTTTCACAATAAATCCAAGTCCAAGGATGTAGTTCTCATTAAACATGGTACATGGATGGATCACTACTTGGGGATAGACTGATGAAATTTTTGGTAAAATTCCTGAAAGGTCAGAGGTCAAAGGTCAATGAACTTTGCCAAAATTGGCTAAAAACTGCCCCAAACTTTATATTTTTCACAATAAATCCAAATCCAATAGTACATTACCAACTAAACATAGTGCAAAGATGGATCACTACTTGGGGCTAGACTGATAACATTTTTGGTGAAATTTCTCAAAGGTCAGAGGTCAAAGGTCATTGCACTTTGCCAAAATTGGCTATTTTTCGAATTGAATCCAAATCTAATGATTCAATTCAAACAAACATGGTACAGAGATGTGTCCCTTCATGAAGGTAGACTGGTGAAAGTCCGGGTAAAATTCCTGAAAGGTCAGAGGTCAAAGGTTTATGAATTGCCCCCAAATTGATACTTCTCACAATAAATCCCAATCCAATTATGCATTTCAAGAAAACATGGTACAAGATCACAAGGATACAAGGATGGATTAAGCCAGACTGGTTAGATCGGAAGTCCAAGAAGTAAGAGATCAAAGGTCAAATGAACATAGCCAAACTTCGCTAAACATGGAAAAACAGATTAAATGGCATTTTCATTTCACATAGGAATTCACTGGAACATTCCCAACCAAACAAACAGATTTTCTGAAAATAATCTAAATAGAGCTAGCAAAGAGGCGGAGGCATATTTATCGACTGCGTGGCAGTCGAATTGCTCCAGTTTTTTTTAATTTTCTTTCTTTTCTTGTCTCTTTGATCTATCTCTCCCCTTGTCACTCTTCCTCCCCCATACATTGTCTGTGTGTGTATGGGTCTCTCTCTGTTTAACTGTCTGTCCCTCTACTTATCTTTCTTTCTTTCCATTTTGCTCTTTCTCTCTCTCTCTCTCTCTCTTTGTATCTCTGTCCAATTCTGTCTCTCTCTCTCTGTCTTTCTTTGTAACAATAAATGTTGCATTCCTGATTTGTGTAGGTGTGTTGCTGGAGTACTCACTGGACATGGGTAAGAGCTGGCAGCCTCTGCTGACTGAGTGTTTCCCCTCTCAGGTGGAATGTACCAAGTACCACATGAGGAGTGTCTTCTTAGCTGATGTCTACTACGGCTGGAACAGGGTTACTCTCCCTCTACCACCTTACACAAGGTAATAAATCTTAGCATTCAATAACCCTGATCAAATCTGGTAAACCATCTACCACATGAGGAGTGTCTTCTTAGCTGATGCCTATTACGGCTGGAACAGGGTTACTCTCCCTCTACCACCTTCCACAAGGTAATCAATCTTCGCATTCAATAACCCTGATCAAATCTGGTAAACCATCTACCACATGAGGAGTGTCTTCTTAGCTGATGCCTATTACGGCCGGAACAAGGTTCTCCCTCTCCTGCCTTACCAAAGGTAGTCTTACTTTTCTTGACGAATGTGTAAAGTGACATGTATTTCTTAGGTGCTCAATAATAGTTTATTCCACCGTGGTAGTTATGATTGGGAATGAGTAGAAGAGAACTTTTAGTTATCATCAGCAGATGATTAATAGCTGCTTTTTTTCCCGTCAGGTCCAAGAGCACCCGTTTCCGGTGGAGCCAGCCTCCACGGTTCGACCCTGGCCACGACTGGGCATTGAGTAATGTCTACATAGGGGCAGAGTGTAGCGAGCTGTGCAGCGGGCATGGGCACTGCAGCACAGGACTTTGCCTGTAAGTAGATCCGGCCACTTCCATACCAAGTGATGAAAATGATACAAAGGCGACAAAAATATTATTAATGATGTTTGTGATTATGGACACTGAAGATCAATATTCTGCCTGTAAGTAGATCTGGGCACTCTCGTACTGAATGATAACAATGAAAGCATTTTGAAGAAATGGTTATTGATAATGAGCATAATTATGGATTACATCAGGATTCTGCCTTAGATCTTAGCACTATCATATTTAATGATAATAATGATAAAATAGGGTAGAATAATTACTTATGGTAGAAATTTTCTTATAATGTTATTGGATAAACTGTGTCAAGAATATGTGGCATTTTGGCTCTGTGAGTCTTGTTTATATTCTTCTCCTTCTTTTCCATGCGGATTATTTTGTCTTGTTTTCTCCTCAAGAAAGATGCTACTTTGATAATAATGATGAAGTGTGTATCTCTCGTACACACAAATAATTATTCTCCTTCCTTCCTTTTTCCTCTTTCTTCCCTTATTATATCTTTTTCCCTATCTTCCTGTACTTTTTTTTATATTCCTCATTCTTTATTTTATGCTAATACTTTTATTCTTCTTCTTTTAGTGCCTATATTATCTCTATATATGCAACCATGCTGTGCCAATCACCATTGTCGATGTGAATAAATAATGTTCACACATTGTCTTCCCCCCCCCCTGCCCACGCCACCCCAGCTGTGATGATGGCTGGAGAGGGCCTTCCTGCCAGCATCCATCCAGTCCCCTCCCTCAGTCACTACGTGATGACTTCTCAGACCTGCCCTCAACGACTACCGGACCCTGGTTGAAGGTCAATGGCGCCGTGACCTCCCACCAGTGTGGACCAGTGGCTTCAGGGAGCTACCTCCATTTCAGAAAAGTGAGTGTTGGAAGACAGAATTAACCTCTCAGAACCAAGACATAAAAATACCATCCATGTTGTACACAGTAGTGCACCAAATGTGATATCAGGGTGAAAAATACTTCTCTGGGTTTTTTTTTCATGTGTGTGAGGTATTTTATGTTTAAATAAATATATTCCATGTAGAGTTGGTACAGGGAAGGGTTATTAAATCAAAATATCTTGTTTGCTTAGAAATTGCCTGGAGTATAAATATCAAATTGCATACTCTTACATGGAAGGTTATGACATCATAATATAGGTCTTCCCAGCCGAATTTGTCAAAACAGCAATCAATTTCATCAACATGCATTCATGTTCGGAAAATTTTGGCCCATTTGTCACTCCTGCGCTTCAATTTCAAACTTTTTTCATTTAATTTCATTTTGTTTCAATGAGAGGGTTAGCATCCGCTGGGAGCTCAGCTCTCACATGAGGCCTTGCATTGTCGTAGATCAAGATGATCCGTTCATCCCCCGGGAACATCTCGTTGCACTCTGCGATTGTAGCGGTGAGGAACCGCTCGAATCTTTCCCGAGTGACAGTCTCAAAGGCTATTTCGTGATGCACTAGGCCAATGGCTGCAGAAACTGCAAACGTGAGGTTGCAGTTACGACCCCTTAGCCCATGTACAACCCTCCTTGCGGTGACACCTCGTGGAGCTCTTCCTTGGCTGCGACGTGTCCAGATGTTATACCCGCACTCGTCTATGAATACGCAGTTGGCGATGACTCCATGCTCCAGGAACCACTCGGCATACTCCTGTCGTTGCTGGAGAACACGTTAGGCATTTCTGGCATCAGGTACATCCTCGGCTAGTTTCAGCTTGATTAGCATCCCATGAAGGTTTCTTGCAATCGTCGACGTGGACACACCCGTTTTTTCAGGAAGATCTTCCCTTAGTTTCTCCTTCATTTGCTGGAGCGTGAGCAGTGGGTTGGTCTGAATGATGTCTTGGAGATGGTTCGCCGTTTCTTCATCCATCTTGGAGTTTTGTGCCCCGCCCCTTGGCAGCTTTTCCACCCTGCGTGTGTCCAGATAGGTTGCGACAATGGAACGAGCTGTACATCTCTTGATGCCAACATTATCAGCTAGTTCAAGATAATCCTGACCATTCCCTTCGAATGCTTCAATCAATCGACGTCTGTCAACATCGGAAATCCTCATGTATCGCCCACGAGCTACCATGGTGCAGGCCCAGTATGTAGCTTGAGGTTGAACTTACAAGAAAAGTCAGAAATAGCCATCTTCTCTGACGACTGTTATTGGTGTTATGAGAGCTACATGTTAATGAATCACATCACCTTTCTTCATGCGAAACTGTGCATATAATTATTCTTCACTCCTGAAGACGGACAGTCAATCTGCCCGAAACGTCGAGTCTACCTCTCTACTCATCAGCTCTTCACGCTTTCTGGTTTACAGTCCTTTTCAGGACTACACTCACATTTCGAAAGAATACTCTACTTTCAAATCTCCACTTTCTCGCCTGTCCATTTCACCTTCAATTCTATCCACGTTTTCTCATCTCAGTCCTCCCAGGACTTTACACATGGTGAACCGTAAACCTCTCTCGTGATTGATCATACCACCATGCAAACCTTCAAACATCATCAGAAATACACAAATTGACAATTTAACATAAGATAAAAACCATTGCATGCCTATTCACTAAATTGAATATCCAAATTCTTACTGCAGAATGTCGGGTGCGAATTTGAATGCTCCTTGCACATTTTTGGAATTGAAAGCTCGTTCTATATTTTTGTATGACAAAAGTACGAAATCGCATGCTCCTTAAATTAAATTGAACGAAAAATTTTGCTTTTTGAATGATGATCTACACCGTCATTCAATTTCGTTCTAAATTGAATGAGCCTATAGTTAATTCAGCTGCTGAGTTTACGAAATTGGGCGGGAAAACATATACTTTATAGATACAGAGCAACTGCTTCATCGATGATATACAGGAAAATGAACTATGAAAAATCTAATCTAAAAACAAAATCACTGGAGGCCAGAAACTTTATAGCCCTTTAAAAAGAATGACTAAGTCAATTGCCTTATCATTGATGAATGCAAAGGCTATATTTGCAGGGAAAAGAGTTAAAAGAGCCCATATTGAAAAAAAAAATACATTGATCTGTGAGGCATGCCTTTGACAAATGGAGCTGTGTTTAAACCATCTTTATTCATGCATTCATTTTGGTTTGTGACACAAGCTCATTATTTGATTGTTGCTTTGGTATGTTTTCACCCCTCCCTCCCCCACCCAACCACCCCTCCCCCTACCCCACCAGTCCTGCACCAGACAGCTCATCACCACTGACCTGGACCTGGCCCAGGCAGACTTCATCCAGTTCTACTTCCGGTTTGGTTGCCTGGGGCAACCAGAGGACCGGGATGAGGGGGTTCTGCTGGAGTTCTCCCTGGATGGGGGCATCACATGGACCCTTCTCCTAGAACTCTACCACAACCAGTACCAACACCCAATGTAAGCCCATCACCTCCTCTTCAAAATTTTTAGGAATGGTGTTCTGAAAATGAACATAAAGTTTGACTCAACCTTTTGACTTGAATCCTCCATAATAGAATGATTATTCAGATTTTTACTCAAATACTCAAAATAAAGAGAAATGAACCTGATTTTATAATAGTATGAATATCTACTTTGCTTAAATTGTCTTTGCTTAAATAAGACTAAGTTGCAATGTGATATATATATATAACATATGTTCAAACCCAGCTCAAACTTGACATTGCGCGAGAGCTAAATCTCTGTGCAAACGCGATCAAAGTATAAAATCGCGCTATTCCTGACTGTTACATGCAAGCAAAGTCAATATTATCAATATCAAGCATTTTATAACACTTTTGTGTTTCATAATAGTAAGAACAACTCACTACATCTCGCTAAATCTCTGTTCAAATGCAATTAAAGTAAGATCGCGATGAGTCTTGAATGTTACATTGCATTCAAGACAAGTCAATATTATTAATATCAAGCGTTTTATAAAAACAGCAAGAACAAGACTCGCTACATCTCACTAAATCTCTGTTCAAACGCTATCAAAGTATAAGATCGTGCTATCATTGCATCCTTGCATCATTGCATCATTTTCCACACTTTTTTCATATACATTAAAGAGTTAAAGCAGGTAAAATACCCAACAAGCATACTCCTGCTGATGAGCAATTGCAGTTGGTTCTTAGCATTATCAAATATTTTTGTTCGACAGGTTTGTATCCCTGGCCCTTCCGTCCGAGGCGCAGTACAATGGCACACGTCTGAAGTGGTGGCAGCCTTCACACACAGGGGTAGACCGAGCAGACTGGGGTTTGGACAATGTCTTCATCGGGGGCTCGGCCACCCTGCCTACTGCCCTTGTGGACCGCTTTGAGTCAGCGTCCGGCCACGTCCAGCCTCACTGGCTCTTCTCGGACAATGCCCTGGTGGGACAGGGCTTCTGTGAGTCTGCTGCCGGAGGGGCGGGGCCAATGAGGGGGGCATCGTCCTGGATTGGAGGGCTGGATGCAGCAGAGAGTTCATCGCTGACGAGCCACGATCTGATTCTGAAACCAGGAGATGCTCTAGAGTTCAAGGTACAGCTCTACTCCTATGTTGCCTATAGGGTTACAGCTTGTATGACCATTAATTGTAGTTACTGTAGCGAGATCTATAATGCTCAGCGCTGATTGGCTGTTTCCATGGCAGTTATAATTATAGGAGAATAAAACCCTGAAAAGAAATTTGATTGAATGATAGATTTTTTGTAAGTACCAAAAATGCAGTAACAAGACAATAACTAGAGCCTTACTTGCCTAACATCTATTTAGAGAGCAAACTAACAGTAATTTTTTTTTAAAAACACAAATAACGTCCTTTTCCTAATCAATTTTCTATATTTGTCTGTTTCTATTCAAGTTAATTTAATTTAGGGGTTATAGGGATTTGATTAACCCTGAATGTGAATAACACAATTCCAGGGCTACATATACTTGCAAAATGATAAATTTTATGTTTTTAGCTTGTTTATTGTTCTTTGCATTGTACAGAACTCCATCTCAAGGTAGATAATCCATGTGGCTTTAATACGAGAAATTGAAAGTGTAAAAATATCTGTACGATTCTGCCATCTGCTTGAATTTTCAACCTGTCTATTTCCAGAAATTCATGATCAATTCAGCGAAAGGGCTCCCTTTATGTATTTCTTATTGTATGTTTCTCTTCCCCATTACTCCCCGCCCCCTTTTCTCCCCCCTCAGATCAGCATTGGTTGCAACGCTACTAGGGACAGCCCAGTCCAGCCCATCCAGCTGGTCTACTCTGTGGACAACGGCCTGACCTGGTCACTGGTCACTGGCCAGTGTCTGCCCTCTGACCCCGCCTGCCGCGGTGACGTCACGCTTCCCAGCATCCTTCATGCCTTCCGAGGATGGCGAAGAATCGTGGTGCCATTACCAGATAAAATGACAAGAAGGTTAGTACATTTTTTATTCATCTCTGGCATGATGCCAGGATGTTAAATTCCTTCATTGGAAATAGAAGCAGAGTATTAGAAAATAAGACATTTCCCATTACTAGTGAGGCATTTCTCTGCATCAAGTTTTGTTATATTGCTTTAGAATGAGTGCTGCATGGCATTACAAAGTCCCATTGTGGTTGTGCAAGTGCTTGTTTAATACTGGATTAATACCTCCTTGACAAGATCCATGCTGAAAGGGAAATGAGCTGAAAAGCTTTATACAGTTGGCTGTTATTGCTCCGCCCCTGGCCTCTGACTCCCTGTGGTCCGTCTTCACCCCCTCAGGCCCATCCGATTCCGGTGGTACCAGGACGCCTCCCCCTCCCCAGCCTCCTCTTCCCAGCAGTGGGCCCTAGATGATGTCAGGATTGGACCACCCTGTCCACTCATGTGCAGTGGCCATGGGTCATGTGACTTCCCATCATGCATCTGCGATTCTGGTTTCCATGGTGACTCTTGTGAGATGAGCTCAGGTTTGCAGGTACTTCATTCTCTTCTTTTGTCTATATGTGGCCTATCATTTTGAGATAATTAAAGTAGAAATGATTAAATTACATAAAAAAGCCAGAACCCCCTTGAGAGTCATCCCAAGTCAACAGTATACAAATGGAGCGTAGGTTTGAGTGTGTTGGTAGGAATTGTGTGCATAAGGTATAAGAATATAGAAAATGAGTGTGCCATGCTTTGGGGTAAATTTGTACTTTACCTTACGTTATGAAAGCTTCTCGAGATTCGTGTGTGCCGCCAATGGCGTAAATAACATCGGTATCGATAATATTAATTCTCTGTATCGAGTTATCGTGTTACCGGTAATATCGGGTTCTGCCAGTAAAAAAAAAAATGTAATTTACCAATCAGATTGAGAGCTTTGATATCAATGTGTAATGTAAAAATTGTTGAAAGACTCCAGTAAATTTGTATTGTCTTGTCCCGCCCCCCTCCGTCTGTCTTCTTTGTTGCTCTTCATCACACTCTCACATACTGTTCTCTTCTCTATCTCTCTCTCTCTCTCTCTCTCTCTCTCTCTCTCTCTTTCTCTTTCTCTCTCTCTCCATCTCTGTCCATCTACCTCTCTATTTCCACTCTCCTCCCCTGTGTTCCCTTCCACCTCTCTCTCTCTATCTCTCTTCTCCATCTCTCCTCTCCATCTCTCCATCTCTGTCCATCTACCTCTCTATTTCCACTCTCCTCCCCTGTGTTCCTTTCCACCTCTCTCTCTCCTCTCCATCTCTCCTTTCCATCTCTCCTCTCCATCTCTCCATCTCTCTCCATCTACCTCTCTATTTCCACTCTCCTCCCCTGTGTTCCTTTCCACCTCTCTCTCTCCTCTCCATCTCTCCGCTCCATCTCTCCGCTCCATCTCTCCATCTCTGTCCATCTACCTCTCTATTTCCACTCTCCTCCCCTGTGTTCCCTTCCACCTCTCTCTCTCCTCTCCATCTCTCCTTTCCATCTCTCCTCTCCATCTCTCTATCTCTCTCCCTCTTTCTGTCACCCCTTTCTTCTCCTTTATCTCTCTCTCTTTCTCTCTCCCCTCTCTGCCCCTCTCTCCCCAAATCTCCCTTCCCTCTCCTCTCACTCCCTACCCCTCCCTCATCCCCTCTCCACAGACCTCCCTGAAGGAGGAGTTCATTGGGAGCGTAGTGTCCCCCGCAGCCTGGCCCCTGGTCCAGGGAGGGGGCGTAGCCAGGGGGAACGACCTCCAGTCATGTGGGGTCCTCAGGGAGGGGAAGTCCCTGTACTTCAGTGGGAGCGGAGTCAGGCTAGCTGAGACAACAGACCTGGATCTCAGGGACTCAAGGTGTGTAAACAAAGTATTCTGCAGTAATTTACATTTTGATAGAGGTTTGTAAAGATAGAGTGAATACAGATATAACTGGGTGACATATAAACTGTACTTTAGTTTCTATTCTTATCTCCAAATGATGTTAGCCATCTTGAGTGCAAATTGTAAAGCCATGCTGTATGCAACTCTCCTCTTTTGATCTGTTTTTCTTTCAAATACATACTCAAGTACATTAGTATGTGAATGTGTAATCGTAGTGTTGTTGTTTTCATGCCAATATGAGGGTGTTATTGAGTGAGGCTGTTTCGCATGATGCAGGTGTTTTAACCCTATATAGCCCGGGCTATTTTGAAATCGCATAGCCCAGGGGCGGGGGGGGGATGCAAAAACAACCACCCTGAGATCTCGACCGTTGATCACACGATCGCGATGAAAATTGGCACGTACATTACCGATGACGTAATCTCAACAATTCAATTGTCAATTGCACAAAAATTATTCAAATTTATTTTTAATTAATTATGCTAATTAATGCATAAAATCATAATTTGGTTGTAAATCTTTAAATATGACCCCAAAACTGCTAGATTTCAGTGCAGACACTCTTTAGGATTATTATCAAATTAGGATTTTAAAAAATGGCAATAGCAAATTTTTTTTTGGTATCTTATGGTTTTTTGAATTTCTTATGTATTTCTATGTTTTTTCGACTTACTGTTTTTCATTTTTTTTTCGATGGAAATCGTTGGCAATACTATTTCAGTCACAAATAACATGAAATCTATTGTTTTTCATTAGTAAAAAAAAAATAATGATGCATTTATGAATTTTGGCTAGATACAGAATTTGCATTGGATTTGTACATGAAATCAAGTTTTTGAGCAATTTTTGTCTGACATGCACATACAAAATGTTACATAACTTCCGAACCGCGTACCCCCAGGTCGCAAACTTGTTCTTAAAAGTTGTGGGAGACTTGGAGGAAAAAGGTCATGAAACGTTGCGGTGCGTTGCAAATTTATCACAAAAAATGTCGGGGGGGGGGGCTGTCCCCCCCCCGGGCTAGATAGGGTTAAAATACATTATTCTATTAAAGTTAGGATCCTGTATCCTATGCATTTAAGTTAATTAATATGTTTTCTTAGCATGGGAATATGGATATTTATTTGGTTATAGTTACATGTAAATTGGATGTATGCAATGCTGTAGGTTTGTGCAGTTCTACATCATGATTGGGAGTGAGGGCAATGCTGAGCACTGCCTGACTGCAACGGGTCGATTGGAATCAGTCATGCTGCAGTACTCAACCAATGGAGGTCAGTCACGTCTAATTCTAATTCTAATTGTTGTTGTGTTGATATATTTTGAAGAAATCATGTAGAATACAGACAGATATTATCTGTATAGAAATGATGTAGCATAATGGAAGCTCAAACATGGTAACCCAAGTGATTTCTGCTGGTGAAGCTTATTAATGAATCATTTTTATGCACTGTGCACCATAATGTGTCATAGCCAACTGGACAGTGATCAAACTTGTCAATAATGAGTGATTATTGAATGCAAACTTGTGATCCCCTGACGTTTAGTAATGTACAGGGGGGATGGGGGAACTGGATGTGGGAGAAGAGGTTGATCACCACTATCTCTCTGCATTTGTCTTCTTTTTTCTGCGATGCCAGGAATCAGTTGGACCTTGCTGAAGGAGCTATACTACGGGCAGTATGGAACCTCTCAGCAGGAATACCTCCCTCTGCCTGTCGAGGCTAGGACAGCCGCGACAAAGATCAGATGGTGGCAACCTTTGAACATCGCTGGAGCTCAGGCCCAGTGGGCTTTGGATAACGTCTTTATAGGTAGGAATAATGCTAGAAATCACGCTTTATACAGCTAAAAGTGTGGTGGCGATGTGCAATTTTGTGAACAACCAAAGAGCATAGTTTTCAATGAAAACATAAAATCATCTTCTGAGTGCATCAGTTTGTGTGTGTGTGTGTGTGTGTGTGTGTGTGTGTGTGTGTATTACATTTGTTCTGGGAATTGGATCCACAATGTTCTGATCTGCTGCTGTTGTTTGTACTTACTTATCCTCACAATATTCTGCATGTTGTTTTATGTGCAAGGTTTCATAAACTTTTCCCTGTCATTGCAGATGGTGATCTAGTGAGGTATATGTCACATATAGTAGTCTGTTTATCTGTGTTTCATTTCAATTATCAAGAAACCATAAAGCATGCCACTTTAATTGATATGCTTCTTTTCTTCTGCAATAGTCCTCACCTACTCTGTAAGTTTGTCACTTTAATCACAATCATATGTTGCCTATGAAATATGTTTTATATAAAATGGTAATTTTTCATATTTCTTTCATTGTCATTCTCTTTCTGCCTCCCATTGATGATAATGTGTAGGTGGCTCTGAGATCAACCCCAGCTCAATCGCAGAGTCCTTTGAGGGAGAAACCAGCCCCTTGCTGATGTTCCACCCCTATGGACAGAGAGAACAGGGAGTGTGCCGTCAACACAATAATGCCCTCTATTGGCCAAATGAGAGGAGTTCCCCTTTCGACAGTGCAGCCATCACCCGCCAGATGATTGTGGATAAGAATTACATGATACAATTCAAGGCAAGTATAACTTTTGTTCACTTTCAAAGGATTGTGTCCCAGCCGCAAGAACACACTTCTATGTTTCCATTGTGACCAAATTTAAGTCTGTGTGGAAAAGTAAGAACAAGTGCATACAAATTAAAAACATTTCCTTGAGTACTTCTGAATACAGGGCATTCTGTTGCTTAGATAAACCAAGCTTGTTGATACCTTATGCGCACATGTTTGCAGTGAAATATAGAATTAAACAAACTATGTACTGTATTAGGTCATTCACAAAAGTGAAATTTCTGACAATCAGTTCATAGCTTTGATTTTGCACCCCCCCCCCCTCCTCTTTTATCTGTGCCCAAAAGAAAGAGCCTTGATTACTTTATGAAAGTTGCATTAATACAATGTCTATTGATGGATGGAAAACCCCTTGTGTGCAAAATGAAATGGCATTTTATGGAGGTTATGAGTAGTAATTGTGAATAAGTACACATTTATCCATTGATATGTAATCTTGCCCACTTGATATACATTCATTCATCTACTTCTGCAATGTCTTGTCTTGTCCTTGTAGATTGTAGTTGGGTGTCGGAACCAGCCCACCTGCACTCTAGATTACCCCGTGGTCCTGGAGTACACCACAGACCCCTCCTCTGCCCCCTCTACCCCCTCCCCCTCCTCCTCCTCCTTGGACCACTGGACTATTCTCCGCCCAGCCTGTCTCCCTGGCGACGAGGAGGATGTCCGATGCGATCCGTTCCACTACCATGCTGGCAGCGCTTACTCGGAGAATGAATACTACCGTTGGGAGTGGGTTACCATGGCGCTTCCACCAGAGACCATTTCTGGGTGAGAAACTAGGATCTCTATATCTGGGGATAATTTACATTTTAAAGAAATGACAAAGAAGCAAGATTTTGAATAATTTGAGACGCCATAAAAATATGCATGAGACCACTCATTGAAAAATTGTAAATCTTGTGACTCTTTCAAGCTAATGCTTTCTTTCTCTCTCTTCACCACTTTTAAAAGTAGTAGTAGTATTAGTAGTAGTAGTAGTAGTAGTAGTAGTAGTAGTAGTAGTAGTAGTAGTAGTAGTAGTAGTAGTAGTAGTAGTAGTAGTAGTAGTAGTAGTAGTAGTAATTACAATGGTAGTATTGTAGAATTGTATATTTATATGTGTGGTGTATATTTCTTTGTAAATGTAATCTTATTTTGCTTTGTAATTACCTAAGCCAATTTAATTTAGTCCTCAGACTGATATCGTGGATTGATTTGAATGAATACCATTTACTACTACTACTACATTAAAACTATACACAAGTACCTGCACATATGTGTATATGTAGCTTATGTGAAGTTATAAGAAACACAATGAAATTTTAAAAGAAAAAACACACAAAATGACAGGTAGATTAGTAAAATTCCTGTGATCAGTGTGATTTTGAACTTGGTCAGGGCAATGTCCAAATGCACTATGCACATACATATTTGGTTGTTATGCATTGTTTTTATTGGTTGGTCAGTTGCTAAGCTTGAGGTGAAAACATACCCAGTTGTTCATGGGTGCCTAGAAATTAAAGTAAAATAAAAAGTTTGTCAGTAGAACATTGAACTGCATATTGATGTTGTTACTGTCCCAAGAGCACTGGCTCATGTCACAAGCTTTTGCTATGTCTTCCCATACCAGCACTACACAGTTCCGATGGATCCAGCGAGGTGCGTCGAGTCTAGCGCCCTCGTGGGCCGTGGATGATGTGTATGTGGGCGAGAAGTGTCCTGACATGTGCAGTGGGCATGGGCAGTGCGTGGAGGGCCCAACGTGTGTCTGTGAACATGGCTATGGTGGTGAGTAGGAGAGAGTAGGGTATTTCATGGAAAAACTTCCTTTTGCGACAGCCTAACCCTGAACTATTTTCATTTCATTTTGGGTGGCTGTCGCGAAGGGAAATCTATCCTATATTTTTTCATGCATTCATGAGAGGAAGAAATCATTCTTGAATGAAATATATGTATATATATGTATTTATGTATGTATATATACATGTATTTTTTATTTTTTTGTCTTGTTAAGATATATGGCAAGACGGTTTCATATTGCTGATTTAAAGTCATTCATTAAAGTTTTGCATTACTCTCATCAAACATTTCACAACAAAATTTAACCATGCTGAGTCAGATTAGGCTGCTATTACAGTTACAGTTATGCCTACATATATTGATGCGTGCAAACCACAACCCTCAATAGCTTCAGAACACTCCTGAAATGATCACTTGTACTATACCATGAACATTTGGCATACAGGAAACAATGAACTATTCTTTATAATGTATGTGGTAATCTTGGAATGCAATGCGATATGTAAACATCCCTCTCATGTTTTGATCCAGGGGAGTCTTGCACCCCTGAGACCGACCTGCCCACCTACTTCCACTATGGCGTAGACCAGGGGCTCATCCCCTCCATGGACCCCTGGAGTCAGATCAGTGGTGGGGGCGAGGGGCGGGGGTGTGGCCCCCTCACCCCCCACGCCCACGGCATGGCACTCTACTTCAGCGGGTGTGGCCTGAGACAGGCAGTGACGGCTGAACTGGACACCACACAGTTGATGTGAGTCTAGTCTGATAATTTAGGAGAATGAAACTGCAAATGACTTACACAATCAGACATATCATGAAGAAATTGTGAATTTGTACAAATCATGGTTACTAGCACTAATGCCTGATCACTAACCTTCATGGGTAACTCCATTGATCTGAAATGACGTACTGTATAGAATTATCATTTTTCTTGTGTACCATGCGTAAACAAAGCAATGCCCAGGGTATGATACAAATATACCAAGCTGTGAGATTGTGTAGTGGAAATAATCTATCTGAGGAGGGACTAGCATAGAACTATTTTTCCCTCGGGGGCTTCGCCCCCTAGAAAAAATAGTAACTTATGCCAGTCCCCCTGAAGATCGATAATTTCCACTATACTCAATATACCACTATACTCAATGCTTGGTATATTTGTTTTATATCCCTTAGGTAAAACAATAACAGAACAAAAATAGTCGCCCTTTTCCCTCTGTCTCGATATCGGTTCATCCCAGGTAAATGCGCATCAGACCGCGCTGTGCATGCACTGTGTACTAATTTACACCTGCTCTGTTCCGACCGACCATGATTGCAAACAAACATGGCGACCTCCAGTGACCGAGTTCGGTTTGACCTGCTGCAAGGGGCAAATATTGAGGACTTTAATGCATCTATCGACAGTTAAAATATAAAGAAAGTGATCAAATTCGGGGTGTATATTGCACTAAGCTCCGAACGTAGGAGCCCGATTCATTTTTTTTTTCATTTCCTGCGGCTTAGGCAAATCATCAGAAATTCAAGATTTTCGGCCAAGACGCAAAAAAGTAGCTGGAGAGAAATGTATTGCATGCTGCTCGCAGTCAAAACAAATTTTGTTACCAGGTAGAGAGCATGCGTTCTAGCGCCAAGGAAGAAAACAGTAAATAGAGCATGCGCAGTGCTGCCCAGGAAAAAATAGTGAAAACTATTCGGAGCTGAGGCAGACATAGTGAAATTATTTTGTATTCTGCGAGCATCAATTGACCAATCACGTTCCTAGAATATTCATAGAAGGGATATAACACGTAATTGTCTACCTCTGATTTAGAGAGTAAACTTAAAAGGCTACCGATTAAGATTTGTCAAACACAAATAACTTCCTAATGATATATTTCTAACTTTTGCTGATATGTTTGCATGTATATACATGTTCTTTGAGAAGGATTAATGTCAAATAAATGATTTATAGAAATAATGATAACTTTGAATACCAGTAGATTTTTCCTCACTTGGTACCGAGAGGTTTAGTCTGTTATATGTCAATGTGCGGTCATCAGTGAAGTTGAATGCTTGCATTTATATATACTGTACATGTTCTTTGAGAAGGACTGATATCATATAAATGACTTATACAAATAATGATTTAGAATATATGCATTAATCTGTTGTTTGTCATTGTGTGGTCATCCCTGCAGGGAGATTGGCTTTGTGCTGCAGATTGGCAGCCGCGACTCTAACAACACAGCGTGCCGGGTGGACTACTCTGCCCCGGGCCTGCGGGCCAGGGCGGTACTCCTGCAGTTCTCTCTTGACAATGGCCTGCGCTGGCACCTGCTCCAGTCCCATGCCCCAGGGGACTACGCCCAGCCCACCAGGGTGTCCTACCCCCTCCCTGGGGAGGCTCTGGGGCGGGGGGTAAGGTTCAGGTGGTGGCAACCTGGGCACAGCGGCCCCCAGTGGGACCAGTGGGCACTGGATAATGTGGAGCTGGTTAGGTGAGGACAATGGATGGTCTTGTGTTGTGTAAAAGCTATAGTTTGCTTTTAAATCTGAGTTAAAGGAGGACTAGTAGACTCGAAGTACATTACGGGTTGTAGTACATTTTATTTGGCTAATACCATTTGGAGATAATCCGTATTCAGTGATTACTTACATTTACTTACTGCATCATTTGTTTGGAAAAGTGTTATAACCTGACCATGATTTGAAAAATTACAAAACTAGCACATCAAAGTGTAACACAAACATCATTCTGCATTGTGAAGATTATTTTGTTTATAAATGTACTCTTTTTTGTTATTTATATTAAAGAACACCAAGACGAAAACGGTCCTCTCCAGATGAAGCCCTTGGTGATGTCAGTGAAGAATGAACAGGTGGAGATGCCACATCACCAAACATCAAGCAAAGTAGCACAGAACAAAACATAATGATTGACTGGACATTCAGTTTGTAAATTTGAATAGTTGAATAGAAGTAATTTTTGACATTTTTACATCTGTTTATATTCCAAACTGGATTCAGAGGTATTTGTAAATTGTGGATTTGGAGTGTTCTTTTTTATGTAGAGTAATAGTGAAAATTGATTCAATTATTTAAAGATTAAGATGCACATGTTGCATGTGAACTTGTACAAACAATAGTTTAAGCCCTTCATGCGTTGTGTGAACTATTGAATAGTTTTCAAGTACATTTGTAGATTTGTGAATTGCATGTCATTCCATTCATATTAAGCCAAGTAACCATTTCAGTATGTTAGTTTGAGACAATGCTTTGTGCTTCACAGTATTTATATTTCCCATGCGTTTTTTGTTCACATTAAATGTTTGAAACATATGTACCAGTCTTGTTTTTACTACATGTATGATATTTGATTTGTTTTTTCTTTGTTTCACATTATGTGATGTGTTCACTCACTATTGTCATCAAAGTCACAAGTAATTTTTAATCAACACAATAAACCTGTGATAGCTACTGCATACAGTTATGTTGTAGAATTCATTAGAAATGACAATAAGAAATGAAGTTACTCGGAAATTTAAATTTGCTGATGAATGCATTGGAGTTCAATTCATGGTCGAAGATGAAATCCTTTTTAAATAATTCTTTCTGTGGAACTTTCTTCAGGACAATATCATGTGTTTGGGGAAAAAAGTCAGATTTAAAAAATAAAATATCATAATTAAAAGAAAGCATTTGTGTGCAGATATAGGACATTTTTATATTTAATGCATTCCCTCAAGGTGCTATTCACTCTTTTTGAAGACATGTTCTCAATTGTCTTAGCAATTTCTTAATAAAATTTGAAAGCAAAGAATTGTTTTAGTAGTGTTTATGAATGTTATCTTTATTGCAGTTTGTGTTTTATGGTTTCAACAGGTCATGTAGAAAACATATGAAAGGGGTCATATTCCACACACACACATACACACACACACAGACACAGACACACACACACACAGACACACACACACACAGACACACAGACACACACAGACACACACACACACACACAAACACATATACACATTCACATTAAAACGCCACCTTGGTCATACATTTTTCAGATTATAAAGTATTTCTTCAAATCTTCCCAACTTTCAAACTCAGCCCCTTATTTTGGTGACGATGTGGAACATGTAGTTCTAGTTCTAGAATGTTCTTTCTAAAACATTGCATTTCATTCCCATCAATATCTAATATAATGTACTGTATACTTAAATAATGAAGAACCTACCAGGTGTTAATCAAAACATTTGACAACTTTTGATAATTGAAGTTACAACTGGAATCAAGCTTGTACAATCCTTTGAATACTCAGATTTTCATTCTTTGGCACTTTGGACCAAAATTATGAAATGTGTGGGGCACAATAGGCAATGTTGTGTTTTTAATTATTTGATGCACATATTTTTGTCCTGATTTGTCAAAAAACCTGAAAATCAATTTGAACGTTCAAAGGATTATTAGAAGAATACTCAATCTTGATTTAAGTTTCATTTGAGTAGTTTGTCCTTTAAAATTATTTTTCAAAAGCATCAACACATGTATTTGTATAACACCTAGGATAATACTTATACGAACGACAACTCACAAACATAACGCCAGTCCTAGTACATGTACCAGTCATTTATTCAAACTGATAATTGTGTACACACATGTTCTCTTGAGTGCTATTTCCTATTCCTACACAAGGTTTGTTGTGCATCAATTGAGGTTATAAATAATGTTGCAGTACAACACCTAGCTACTGGGAAACTGCTTTAGGACAATCATCCCCTTTTCTGCGCAGGTCAACAATATTAACAATGGAAATGGCGTAGTAACATGCACAGGTTAATGAGGTTTACATTGTACATGGCTCTACAAAGACTTAAAATTGATTCACACCTTGGAATAAAAGAAAAATGAGGCAATTCAAATCTAGATTCCGCTGTTTCTACTGACCATCTTTTCTCGGCCAATTCATAACCACCTTTGTTAATCAGTAACAAGAATGAAAGTGAAACCTGCTGTAGCAACCACTTGTACATACAACTGCTTTATAGACTACCTGCTTGAAGCTGAGTTTCCCTCAGACCTGATTTTAGATGGATTCCACTGTATATATATTAGTTTCATCCCTGCACCTCTACTAAACCCAATATGACAACATACACATGTACTTCATATGGCAATTCATTCGTTTGCTGTTGTACACTACATTCTGTCTTACGATGGAGATCATAAACATGGAACTGTTAATAGGATGTACATGTACATGTTCATGTAAACTCTCTCATCTGTCTAATACATGTCAAGATGACAATGGGTCTCATCTTGTACATGCACACTTAAACACTACAGGTAAATTGTATGTTTTCTCCCTGGTGACATCTCAATACATTTTCACATGTACAATGTATCTATTGTAATGTGTTCCAGCAAAAGGCGTCTTCATAATTACAGCATTCTATGGGCATCTCATATACACCATCATTATGGTAAAAAAACAAAACACCTATAATGTTATATTTTAGGAGTTAATCACTGTACATAAAGCTCTACAGAATATCATTTGACTGTCTTTCCAAGGATGTTTACAACTCTACAGCAAGGCTTCTATATTGTTTATACAGCAGGTATACAAATGCCAATACACCTGTGCCTACTTTGAATTGATTTGCCCTGATACATAATCCATTCTGCATGTACATTTGAATTGATATCACACTTCATTTACAGAAGCTCACTATTAAATCTATGCAAATATTATGTGTCCTGAGGGGGGTGTTTCACCAAGCTGTTCGTAAGTTACGAACGACTTTACGAACGACTGGTGATCCCTTCTTGTGCTAAACAGATTCTCAATGAACAAAGAGTAGTATCGCATTTAGCACAAGAAGGGATCACCAGTCGTTCGTAAAGTCGTTCGTAACTTACGAACAGCTTAATGAAACACCCGCCAGGTCATGACATAAATGTACATCAGTTACACATTTAACAAACAAATATATAATAGAGAACATTACTTTATTTCACAATGATCAAATTTCACAGAAAAGATGTCACAAGTAATAGACTCTAATCAAATATTCTGTTACACATGCACAACTATGAAATAAAAAACATTTAAAATACAAGCAGATAAATGCACATGTATCACATTTAATATCAATGGAAATAGATTCATTATTTACATGTATATGTTCTGCCATACATGTAAACAAAGGAAACACAAATCACATAAATGTATTTTATACTCTAAAACAATCCCTTGTAGATGTTCTATTCAATTAATACAGGAAATATTACATGCTAAATTATTTTTTTATTTCATGCCACTTCCTAAAACTCAATTTGAAATGATACAGTGATGAATACTGACGATCTCATACAAAATGTTCTTCAAAATGTATCTCCCTTTTTTAACACAGCTTTGATCAAATGTACAAGTATCATTTTGTACACAGTTATTATCATAACAATCTCCATGTGTTATGTACATGTACGCTATACTGCAATATGTAAAATAATAGAGCCTTAAAGATTGTCCGTCCCTTTTGCAAGCTTAAAATTTGAAATCGTCTATCACGATCGTAAATTGAAGAAAGTGTGATTCAAGACCATTTCTAAGAATATAGCATGTTGAAGCCTTCTGTATATCTACAAATTTCAGCCGTTAAATTTCAAACCGACTTTTTTCGTAGTACGAAAAAAGTATTAGTCTTTGTTACAGTATCTATGTGGTTATTATGCACGTGTGAAATCCTAATTTTATGAGTGATTACCAAACTTTGGAAATGATTTCTTCTATAGAACAATTCTTTTCATAATGCATTTTATAATTTAATAAACAGATTAATCAATGAAGCAGATATTTCAACACAAACTGCTAAAAGCCTGAGGTAAAGACTATTAATCAGACGTTGTTTACGTGCATTATTTGAATTTTAAACTACGTATCAGTTTCAAATTAAGAATATACAGCTTGCTAACACTTCTCTATATGTTTTGCCAATGTTTCGATGGTTTTGTGATGATCTGCAAAAGGGACGTGCTGTCTTTAAAGCGAATATGAGGTTATCCTGCTAAGTCCATGGCCAGGGTTTAATATATATGCAGATAGTGCACATTTGTACAGAACAATAGCTTCAGTACAGCAGTTGAGAAACATTTGTATTATGAATGTAATATGGCCACAACAGAGCTTCCATTGTAATGATGAATTATCACTGGTGGGAAACTTTCATACATGTATCTATTTTGCATTTTGCAATTGGTTGGCTCTTAATCTGCATCGCAACCCTTCAAATATATGCCTAACGGTACATTGTACATGAAGATAGAAAAGAAAAGCAAACAAGATGTAACTGTCCATGTCTCCAGTACAGAACCAAGAAGTTTGTTGAACCGATTTCACACATCAAGCTACCATACATGTATTACCTCAACTTCCGCAAGGCAGTATAATATCAGCACAAATTGTACAAGTAAATGCAATACATGAAATGACAATATTTCAAGTATTTTCATCTGCTTATGTTCCTCTGCTCAGTTTTTCATATTTCTTTATTAAGCAATACTTGAATTGCATTAATCAAACAAATGTATGTATGATATCACAACACACTTCAGCAATGAACAAAATTGATGGACTGAAATATCTGGGCTCCATTTGTATTGATTACATTTGTCATTAGACCAGGACAGTGTAATCATTCCTGCCACACATCTGTCTCCTTCTGTCACAGAAGAATGAGACTGACAGAAAGAATTAACTTTAGGCTCATCCTTGATTTTGTTTTTTTCATCTTGTTTATTGTCTTAAACATGCACTATGATTGCCAATTGCAATGAAGAATTTTTTTAGAGATTTTGTTGGGGGTGTTTTGTCACATAAAACAAGAAGAAATATACTTTAAACACATTACATAATGTAGTAAACAAAGTTTGTATATTTCATGTGTACAATACAATGTGTGTGTGGAGTCAATTACATACTCGCAACTAAACAAAGCTTTTCAGAAATGGTGAATGCACAAATGTAACAAGACTGGAGAATACGCTGAAAAGACATGCCATGATATCACAAGTAACTTATATAAAAAAAAAACTGTGTAGAATTTTGTTCTGCAAGTGTACTGTCTACTGTGCCATTGCCTGTGCAACCCTACGTTAATCTGAATAAATAATGTCAACTTCATTTCGGAATACCCTCAATGATGTATACATGCACAGGTGAGATTTTATGAAAACTGTCTGCCAGACAGACACAAGGAACATTTTGAATGTGCTTAAATAACAAATCATGTCTCCAAATATATTTTTATTATTTAATATGCAGAAAATAGTGATTATGTCATGGCTGACTTGTACATAAGCATGTGCATGTATGCCCATGCAGAGAGGAATGACAGCTGAGTTTGTCATTCATGGTTAACTATCCCTGCTACACTGTACATGTACATTATGCAATTCTTTAGGAGAGTGCTGTAGATCTATACTATACATAGGGAATGACACATGAGGCAGTCACAACATCTGCAGAGTGAAATGGCCAGAACTTTCATACAAGAAGAGAAAACAAAATTCTACAATACATGTTCTCTCACATGATTTGAGCATTGAAATGTCTGTGGACAAATAATATTTGGCAAGGCCAATAATGTGGGTTATGAAGAAAATTCACATAAGCACCTGGTGTCCAAACATGTACAGTGTAAGTAGTTCTGTGCTGCAAGAACACACATAATCAAGATAACTATGCAAGTCAACTGTAACAAAGTAAGCATGATGATTCAAGGTAAAAAAAAAAAATGAGATGTTTGCATTTAATGCTTGAAATTTAGAACAAAGATTTCTGTGTGAGAAGTGACAACAAGTATTGTTTGGTATGATGCTTTTCTTTAATAGTATGTGTAATCTTTACTGTAAACATCTACTTCAAGTTAAAACCTACTGATCATGCAAAAATTCATTTGGGTAAATGAACATTAAGGAAATGAAAAGACAGTGATCATCACATTCAATTACATGTACACCAATTGTTGTTTCCCAACACACATAAATGACATTTTTTTTTATAAAAATGTTGTACACTATATATCAAAGGAAAAATATCCACATTAAACACAATAATTCTTTGAAAGAAAAGGAGCAATACTATGTGGTCATGTGGGTTTTTGTCTTCATACACAGCATACACTTTCTGATTTTAAACTCTTCTCAGTGTAATTATGAAAGGTGGTGTAAACTTTGCATTCTATGGACATTACCTTACTGCAAAAACAACATAGCTCTTTTAATAGCAGTGAAATATGATTTTCCTCTTGTATTCAACTTTCTAGTTTCCTTCTCAGGCTCAGCTCTTCATTCAAATGCAAAGAAAAGTTGGCATTGAAATTGTCTATTTGTCTACAATACATACTTTAATCTCATCACAAAGCTGCCAGGAAATATAATTTTTTTGAGTCATTTATATTATGTTCTTAAAAATCCAAGATGCAAAAGCACATCATCTGCCAGTACTAGGCAATACTTTTATAGACTACAAAATAAATCTGAAATGTAACACTCAGCATAATTCCACTAAAAGTCAACTTTTCAGGTTCCTACATTCTGAAGGAAGTGATAGTATTCTAGTTACCACTGTTTTTTTTCACAACTTTAGATGTCAAGCCTGACCAAGGGATAAACCACCTTAAAGCAAATTATGTGAAAGAAGAAATGGCAAAATGGGCATAAACATACAAGTATGTTCTTCGATAAGCACATTTGTCCCTATCATGTGCTCAATACTCACTTACATGTATGCAAAGAAATAATCATGTAGAAAATATGAGAAACAAAATATCCATTTACACTGGCCACGAACGTGGCGAAATGCATACAAGTAAATCAGTTCAAGTACCTTCAAAAGAATTCATCGATGAGATATCAATTCTTTCCAATCAAATATCTGCCAAATCTGTCATTTCTTTCTCCATTACAACAAGAAATATCAAATTTCCCTCCCTTATATCTAACATAATATACATTGTACACAATAGACAATAATTATATTATTTATATTGGTCTTGTAGTTTTACCATCAAGCCGTTCAGGGTGAAGACAGGGCCTCAGGAAACTTGCCTAGCGACCACCTCCTGACTTTGAATGCTGTATCAGCCATTGCAATGTGATATCTGGAAGAAATAGGAGGAATACTCATTCATAAATTGTGTAGACATCAATTTGAAAGGAAAGAGGTAGTGGTGGTAAATACTATGGTGCCTGTAACAAATGGAGTGCCATTCTGCCATGATGATCATGTGTTCCAATCTTTCTTGATTTCTGGATGCCAGGAAGGACTGACCTCAACTTGACAAATTGTTGAAATGAAACAAAATTTGGACCCAGTGATTATGGAAATATAGTTCTGCCATGATTATGACCAATTTTATTTCCACTTCTTCCCTGTACCCTTATGAGTGAAGGTACCGGTAAGTATCTAAACAAACAACTTGAATGAGAGAAAAATGAACAGTATGCACAATTGGTTCTAGCTTTAAACTGTCCTTTAGTCCCTACTGCTTCATTAGCAGTTGGTGGCAGTCCACATAAATATATATATATGAAAGGATAGGTACAATTAAAGTAGACATACTCAAAAAGTAATTGTTGTGCAAGACAGCATGTAAAACAGTGTACAAATTAATACAAATAAATCAACCCTACTACTCACATGTACATTTTACATGATAGACATGACATCACTATGCATATTATGCAACAAGAGCAAAACTGTACACCAAGAGCAAGAACCTACCAATGTTTTCTTTCTCTTTGCATGAGATGGAATAACAGCAGATCTCTCGGTCCTGAATTGCTGACAAGTTCATCCTCTCGATAAGCTCTTTCTCATCATATGCCACTGGAATGTCCCGCTTGTTGCCCAACACCAGTACCTGGTACAGGATAGATGGAGACGTTTTGTCTTTGTATCAAACCACAACACTGGCTACAGCATGTGTAAATAAAAATAAAACCTGTAGCTCATACATATGTTGCAAGCACTTTGATGACTCACACATCTCAGTATCAATTTTATGGAGGACAAGGTCGAGGTTAAACAAAGGAACCATTTCCTTTAGAACTCCATTGTTTTGCAATGTATTCATGTACACATTTTAAGAACACCGCATAAAATTAAGAAGATAAAAGCATAATTTTTCCCTATTAAAGGACCTTGTTTGTGCATTGTGTGTAAATCCATCACATACATGTAACCATTCGGTCATTTTTTTATTTAATTTTTTTTTTTTTTTTTTTTTTTTTTTGGGGGGGGGGGGGGGGAAGAGTACACAATGGTATGCTAAAGTTCATCCTGCATGTACAACATACGCACTTTCTCTTTTAACACATCATTTGTAACATTCCTTTTCACAATATTGCTCTTCTCTTTTTTTCCCCTTATCCTCTTCTTTCTTTATTGTCCTCTTTACACTAGTACAATGTAATTACAGTTAATAGGGAATACACAAACATGTTTTCTTTGTACTTGTAGTTGTACTAGACATAAATGATATCCAGAAATAATAATTAGTCCTTGATAATCTGTGCTCCTTCTCCTAACTTGTAAAACATTTCCTACACGTATTTCAATTTCACCTCATCCTTGAATATTACAGCTTGACTGCTCAACTTACAGGGATTCCTTGCAGCTGTGGTTTGTCAAGGAGATTGTGAAGTTCATTCCGTGAAGCCTCTAACTTTTCATGATCTGCGGCATCAACC
Source organism: Arbacia lixula (assembly GCA_963669155.1). NCBI lineage: Eukaryota > Metazoa > Echinodermata > Echinoidea > Arbacioida > Arbaciidae > Arbacia > Arbacia lixula. The sequence continues at coordinate 26,154,197 of OZ022576.1, read as the reverse complement.
ATGTACCTACAGAGACATAAAATTACATTGTTATACAATTCAGTGTGATGGCTGTTCATAACTGTCACATCTTATACGTGTGTATGTCATGAAAGTGGAAATGGCTGAATTTCTTTATTATCTAAAATTAAATAGTGTTTAATAACAAATATCTTTAACATCAATAAATCTTGTAATTCTTGTATTTTGTGGTTACATTAAAATTTCTTCAAAAAAGAAGAAATAAAAGCAACATTCTTCAATCGATTTACCCACTAAATAGTTGCTTGGTCCTTACTGTGCCATGATATCAAAATACACTACAACTTAAATACAACATATCATTTTCTTAGTCTTTTTGTTTCTTTGTAACACATCTAGTGTCCTTATCTGACCTGTATCTCATACATCTTCTCAAGTACTAGTTGATCTGAAGATCTATACAAGCCAAACCAAAATCTTGCAAAAATATTGCATTCCTTGTTGCGCAATATGAGCAATTCAAATGGTAGGTAGTAGTCAGTTGAAGTTTAGTGGATTGTGGCTTCTAGACCATTGCCCTTAATAGTCCCAATGAAGTGATGTACATGCCTGCAGGTCTCTCACCAGGATTGGTTTGTGTATGTTTAAAAGAGTCATCACATAAAGAGCTGATATTTCATGCACAAATTGTGCTCAAAGAGTTATCATGTGGTATTTAATCTTGTTTTTTTTTACACATACCACATCAAATCAACACTGGCATGCATAATGAGCATAGGGCACTGTGTTTAAACCATAACTATCTCTAAAACAGACTTACACAATGCAGTTGACTCCTCTACAGTATCGCTCCCACATACTCCTGAACCGAGGCTGGCCTCCAATGTCCCACAGCTGAGAAAGGGACAAGCAGGAAGTAAGGAATGATAAGAAAATTGGACATGATACACATCTCAAGACATTGTTCCCTTCTCATGTTTTAACAGGAGGCAACTATTTTCATAAATGAAAATACAGTAAGAATGCATTACTATACATGTGGCTAAATGGAAAAGTAAACAAATTGTAAGTGTAATTCAAGAAATCTTTGATATATAGTGGTATGTTGTATTCTTCACATTTTCTCCTACACTAACATGTCAATCTACAATCTACAGTATGCTTGAACACAATATACATTTGAACATTGGGAGTACAATATATTATTACTTACACACAGTTGTCCAAGTATATGTACACCCCGGTCTGCCTCTTAAGACTTATTATAAATTGATGACTTACTTTCCAGTTCAGTTTTTCTTCTTAATTAAGTCTGTTATTGAACTAAAAAACAAAGCAGTTGTTGACTCCATTGTATATATGTTTTTCCATTCCTAAATGTGTTTTTACTGCAACATGGTTTATTGAACTTTGCTTGGATTGAAATCCACTCACCTTTATTGTGACGTTTCCTTTTGTGACCTTCCTCATGTTGAACCCTACAGTTGGAATCATATCTTCATTGAACTGCCCACTCTGGTAGAATAAAGAGAAGGAAAATATATTACACAATATGAAGTCAAAATCTTAGTCTTAAATGAATAAAAACAGAACAATTATAATCTAATGCTAAATACATTACTCATTGCGGATAGATGGCTACTGATAATCGTTTGTCTCGTAATGTAAGGTAAAGTCTAAAGCCAGCCTTTGTTACCGCCCAACAATGTGCTGTTTTTAACGACCCTTGGACTTGTTGGGCGCCCGTAATTACCGGCCTGTGGCTTTGTCCTTTTTTGTCCTTTGTCGGTAACTTGTTACCGCCGGTCAATGCGAGGCGCATCAACGGTCTATTGTTGGTCATGTACCCGGATACGCCGGCTATTAGTATTGGACCATTTATGAGCACATTTCAGTTAGTGCGCTGCACTGACCATAGGGTATTTAAACCCCTCCTTACTACAATTTTGTATCACATCTGACGAAGTGTTGCAGCGGGACTCGAAACATCGTGATCTTTTCGATTCCGTTTACCTTACATTGCGAGACAAACGATTATCAGTAGCCAATTATAATCTAATTGAACAGAGGAAGTTTTTGGATTGAAGATCAGTGAGAAACGTTTGGAGAAATTGCACTTTGAATATTCCTTGGTAAAACATTGCACATTCACATCGCTGGACTTTGAAACCGGCCACAATCAATAATGTGCGATATCTCTGTCAATACAACAAGTACAAGTACATTTTACCAGTACTGTGTCTCTATCGTATTCTTTAGGGTGGAATGAAAAAATGATGCACACGTTCTGCAATCGACGGGAAAATCACAGAAGTATGAACGCTAGTTGTAAAACATATATTTTGTCAAATATGTCCACATTGTGCCTTATTTTTCCTCTGGAGATCTTGAATTTTGTTTACTAATGCACATAAACACAACAAATCGCACATTCAACCTTCAATAACACGCATTCAACGCAGGGGTCATTTTTCAGGGTAGGGGCCGGTTTGTGGAACCACTCACTATACTAGACAAAAAAATCAGTCTCTGTAGGACGTTGGATCCGCTGAGATTGCATCTGGCTCCTCTGGACGCCCTATCTAGAGTCACCATTTTGAATATAAAAACGCTAATGCTAATGCATATATATGAATAAGTAATTTCACACATGCACAAATTTTTTTCACGCTCGTTTGCCGTGTTCTATCATTTTTTTTGTCAAACTGATTGCTATTCAAATATTCACAGTCAACAACCCATCGAACAATCTGATCGGTCAAATTTATGTCAGACTCGAGCAGATCAAAAATGTCTGCGATTAACGTGGGATCGGCGGAAAGTCTTTAATTTTCACCTTTCTATATCTTTTGGGGAAATTTTAGTCCTAGGATTCATTGATACAATTATAGATCTAATTTTGATTGAAGTAGATTTGTTGCATGTAGCTTGAAAGATGTTAAAATTTTAGAGCAAGTAGCTATGATAATCTCAAAATCTGTTTTCCCATAGACTTTCTCTAGAATCGGGGGGCTGTTTCACCAAGATGTTCGTAAGTTACGAACGACTTTACGAACAACTGGTTATCCCTTCTTGTGCTAAATCAGAGTCTCAATGAACAAAGTGTGGTATCACATTTAGTTAGCAAAAGAAGGGATCACCAGTCGTTCGTAAAGTCGTTCGTAACTTACGAACAGCTTGGTGAAACACTCCTCGGGTAGACTAATTCTCTACTCAACGCGCATTGAACTGTACGTTGTAGAAAAATCGCCACTGCGTGTGGTGTGAATATACCGTCTCTATTCCGGGGTATGTCAACGTCGATTAGAGAATGCCCCGAATGAGACAGTTATTCCTGTCTATACCTATACCGTTGACATTTAGGCTGCAGTTATCAATTGCCCCTTCAAGTTCAAGACAGAGTCCAAAGTCAACAAGAGCAATGCAGAACCTCGGGCTCGGTTCTGGAGTGTATTTCTTGACTTTTCACACGTTTTTTTTGCTTCAGACAATGCATAACATGTGCATGCATGACATGTGAAACACAATATGTAAAACAAATAAAATGAAAAATTATGCTCTTAACTTATGGATGGTTAAGTTAGATTCTGATCAAGGGCCAGGGAGTGCACCAGGCAAGGCCAAGGGCAAAACAGCATTAGAGGTCTACAACTCAATGCAAAGAAATTGAAAGATGCGTACCGAAATCACATTGACGAACGTCGTTTTCCCCGAATACTGAAGACCGACTAATGTAAGTTCCATTTCTTCCTTCCAGAAGAGGCTTTTCAGCCAGTCAAGGAATCTATTGATGAATGAAAACATTGTTGAATTTGTCGAGAAGAATATCACCCAAATGAAATATACTCGAGTCTACTAACAGTTATTCACTGTAGCGTTTTTTCACACTTATTCTCAGCTTCGTCGATTCAAGTGTGATGTTCGTCGCACTATTTTACACACATATATTATGCATGTGTATTATGTGCGAGGCGATGGGTGTGTGACATCTCGATATCACAATTATTTTGTCATCAATAAATTCGGTATCAATCTTGAACAACTCAACACTGAAAAATACTTACAAATGTGAAGCCTTAAAAAAATATAAACCCAAAGAAGAAAAACAAGAAGAATTTATATTATTCATCTAACATATTATTCATGTATTGAGATATTCAAGTCAAGATAAAAAGTCCTACCAATGTCTATTATGTACACCCCCATCCCACCTTCCCCAGCCAGCCGCCCCGGCTCAAATAAGGCTTTGCCTTTAGAGCCTTTCAATGTTCGTGTTGGTTAATTGCAAAAAAAAAATACACACAAAAGCATTCCTCACTTTAAGGAAGCTTCATTTCGCTTCCCCTTGAAGAATATGATGGAATCAAATGTCAAGGGCATACACAATACATGTTTAAAGTGACCCAAAACGAATGACTGCTGAAACTAGGTTCGTCTCGAATTTCATAGGGGCGGATTGTATTATGCCGAGCTTTGAAGACTACATTTCATTAATAATCCCGTGACCCTAAAGAAAAACGCCAGTTGATTTTTTTTTTTTTTTTTTTACGTGTGCACAATGTGTTTATATGTAACTCAAATAATGGTAATTTTGTAGACAATACATTGGCTTGTCAGTCTTTTTATTTTTCAATTCTTCAATCAAATCACATGATATAGTACCCCTTACACAGCTTTACGGAATAATAATTTGAAGAAAAAATATATTGGGACCCGACAGTCGGATAATTGGCACCCCCGTTTGAGTCATATGACCAAACAGCCACTAGTCACCTGACATCTCGGAACTGAAATCAGGAGTGGGCATGCAGATTGGGCTTTGACTGAAGTGAGATCGTCACCGCACACTACACAGCTCGAAAAAAAGAGAGGTTAGAACCGTGCGTTTATGATGTTGAAATTCATCAACATGAAAGGAAACTTTGTGACTCTGCTGGTAATCATTTTACCAGTGCTCATTCGAAGTGATACTCCCGCAAATTGCACATATGAAGACATCGTAGGAGAATGGATGTTTGAGGTCAGTGGATATGGAGGGGACAACACAATCGATTGCTCCAAGCCAGGTGAGTACGAACAATCATGACAATAATGACTGTGTCAATAATATTAACAATCATCAAAGGATTTAGGACGAAAGATGATATGTCTTCTGAATATTTCTGATTGGATGATGTTAGTTTATCTCTAGAAATGTATAGAAATGCCCATATTTTTTTTTAAACTTTGAATCTAGCTTTCCAATAGTTTTAAAACCATTAATTTTATCACATCAGCTGTGTTTTTTCAGTCTCGTAGAAATGCAAAATGTAATGTCCATTTATGATTATTTTTTGTTTAATATTTGCTGATCTCCTTTCCAAAGTTTTGATAACATTTGCTGATGAAACATTTGTAAGTTAGTAAAAAGATCATAAAGTTACTAATATTTAAAATTAGATATACTGTATGTTACATTATATGTCTTCATCTACTGAAGATAAAATTGTGACCAGCACATGCACTAGATGATCTTAGAAGTTATATCAATTTTGCTCTTAAAAGGGGTTCATCCTGTCAAAACTGTTTGCTTGCAAAATGAGCAGTAAAATTGGAAAACAGATAAGTGAAATTAAGTTTGAGGGAAAGGGCAAGTAATACAGTAGGACAATGTTAAGTTTTACCACTCCTGAAATCCCAACTATGTTTGTGAACATGAATGCTTTGATACCCAAACTTGGAAAGACAGTTTAGGTCTAGAATATGTAATATTTGTACATAAAATGGTGAGCCCTTAATAATCATCATCAAGCCAGCACAGCCTTAATTGTACCAGTGTTTCCAAGTAAACATCATCCATGTTAAAATGCATGACTCTCTTTGTCTTGTCTAAATTTACTTTAAGTTATTGCTTGTTGTTGCAGCAAGATGTTGCCATCAACTTTCATTAACTCAAATATTTTCTACTGAGGGGAACTCTGTTAGCTAACCTGTTCACACTTTTCACACACACACACACACACACACACACACACACACACACACACACACACACACACACACACACACACACACACACACACACACACACACACACACAGACACACACACAGACACACACACACACACACACACACACACATACACACACACATGTACACTCCAGCTCAAAGGAATTGGCATAGGGAAAGGGAAAGGGAAGAAAGGGAAGGAGCCGCAGTTTTAAACTGCGGTAGGCCCTATATTTTGTCCAGTTCAGCATGAAACATAATACTTTTAAGAAAGCATCATGTTTCATGCTGAACTGGACAAAATATACCAGCGTTCAAAACTGCGGCTCCTTCCCTTTCTTCCCTTTCCCTATGCCAATTCCTTTGAGCTATAGTGTACATATGCATACAGTCATTGTATGCCTACATTGAAACTCTTTCCCCTTGACTCCTTGGCACGTGATCACAAGATCTGCTTCAAGGGGTGTCTCCACAAGGTTTGTACATCCAGAGTCCACTTGACTTAGTGGATGGACACATTAGTGTATAAGCTCTTACTTTCGCGTACAGACATTTTCACGAATGGAGGGGTTGCAGGTATTTTTTCGCGGGGTGTTGTTTTAGGCTTGGGTACACTATCTCTGCAAAATATGAGGATCACATTCCGGACAATGCAGCATTGCATTCTACTTAATAGTTTGGATCAGATCCATCTTTCTTATGTGAGCAATCTGCTTTATCTGATCATTTTTTCCCCTAAAAGGCAATAAATTGTACTTTTATTAGCGATTATGTGTATACAGTGCTTCATAAAAGTTGATTAGTGCCAGATATCGGGCAGTGAAAGAATCACGGTATAAAGGTGAGCATAATCTGCTGCCTTTGTTGTGGATGGAAATAGACTTTGCTTGATGGGGCACAGGGTCAAAGTCTAGTCATTTCAGCCCCTCCCCTCCCTCCAATTCCCCTAGCTCATTGTGCACTTTATAATTAAGCAAAAAGAGGTATTTTATATAAACCTATACCCAGGGCTTGCTTATTAATAAGAAATGATTTCATCTCTTTCTTTTGCGTTTTCCAGGCCCAGTGACCTACACTTTGAAGGTACATCTGATGTTTCCAGATGTTGCAGTTGATGCTACGTATGGCACAAAAGGATTTTGGACTCTGATCTATAACCAGGGCTTTGAAGTGGTCATCAATAACAGGAAATATTTTGCCTTTTCAGAATATACTCAGGAAGGAACCAATGTAAGTGAAAACCTAGAGGCTCTCAACACTTTCACTTCTCTCCCCACCTCCCTTTCCTCTCTCTCTCTCTCTCCTTTTCTTTATGTTTCTCTTTCCTGTCCCTTCCCTCTTCCATTACCTTCTTGGGCTTTCAAGTACATCTCAAAGATTTGCTATCTATTTATATTAAATCTTATCGTGCTGTTGTAATGGCCCAGGCGTACAAAATAGTGAACATTTATATTTTTTGAAAAATCTATTAGATAATCTTGGGTCACAAATACAAATGTGTTTTCATATGATGAACAAGAAGTTAAATCTGACAAATATTTTGCTGTTAAAACTTCCAAATTTTAAGTTTTTAGTTGGCACATCTCACGATGTAGCACAAAATGATGAAGAATGACTTATAGTTGATGATATCCATGTTTGGATAATCGTTTAACATGTCTACCTGATATTCAATATTATTAACCTAATTCATCCATCTGTACAGCAATAACAATTTGGCTAGTTATTGGTATATCTCTTTTATTTGATGACAAACATGCTAATACCATAGCGTACCTCAGATCCTTGATTACGGTCTCATGGTAGTGAACTGATTCATGCTTCATTATAGGTAACCATGAACTGCTCTGAGACCCTGCCGGGCTGGTCACACAATGTTGTGGGTTCTGACTGGGCGTGCTATGTAGGCAGGAAGACAGCAGGAGCTGCCAAGGCTCAGCAGTACCAACAACGCAGGTTTGTGTCAAAGGATCCAATGTGATACATTAAAAGGGATAGTTCACCCTGCTATTATGTTCGTTTCAATAAAATAAGATGCATGAAAGAAACATGATAGTGAGGGTTTGATGAAAATTCGTCAAAGGATAAGAGAGTTATGATCTTTTAAAATTTTGATTTTGTGACTTCACTTTTGAGGTGCTGTCTCATATGTGGTGTACAATTGTTTTTCCGGAAAATGAGCATTTTTTTCAAAAAGATGTGCAGACTATTACATGTGCATTTGATACATTATGAAACATTCATTTTTACACACATACCTGTACAGGGAAAAAAAATCATTTCATTGTCAAAAACAGAAAAAGAGCAATTTATTGAATTAGTTATATGTTTCTAATATGTTTCTTTCATGTTTCTGCTCTTATTGAAACCAACTTATCTTCAGGGTGAACTATCCCTTTAAGGATAATTTGTGGTATTCACAGTGTTAAGTAAAGTAATAATTATTATATTTGGAGAGAATAAATACATACATTTATGTGAATGCCTGAAAGAATAAATTCCACAATAAAGCCAAAAGTCTAGCCTTGCGAGAATTCAGCTCCTTCAAATTGTATGTGAGATATATACTTATCGTACATATCAATGTGTTTGAATGAAAATGAATGAATGATTATAGGAAACATAATGTGTTTTAGGATTGGATGTATGCTAAATTGGAATAGAAATCACAGAATATGTTGTGGGAAAATAAATATGTATCCAAATTTTATTTATAGAGCACATTTATATCTATTGTACTTATCAGGGAGCCAGATTACAGCCAGATGATGTACAAGAATGACCAGCATATGGTGGCAAAGATCAACCAGGCACAGAAGTCTTGGCGTGCAACAACTTACCCGGAGCATGAGAGATACACTGTGGAGGAGATGAGGAGGAGGGCTGGTGCCTACAACCGACTCGGTGGAACGAGGTGTGTACTAAAAAGACCTGAGTTTTGAGTGGGGTGGAGGGGGGGGGGTACTGCTCAGTGATCCATGGTCCTCCCCCCCCCCCCCCAAAACATCATTGATTAAAGTGTTATTAAGCCCTTAAGTGAATTGACCCAAATAAAAACTGGCACTTCAGGGGCACAGAGAAGCCAAAGTTTGAGAAATATCAAACATATCATGAGGAAGAAGTGAACTTTTGAAAATCATTGTTACTAGCATTGATTCCTCATCTCTAAACTTCATGGGCAGCTCATTTGGTCGGAAATGACTTGCTGTATGGAATGGCCTTTTTTCTTGTGTGACCTTGCATAAGAGCATCCCTTGCCTACCTTTGAATTAGAGAGCAAACTTAAAGGGCTAGTGATTAAGATATTTAAACACAAATACTGACTTTTGAGATATCTGAGTTTTAGCTTTATTCAACTCAATTTATTTTCAGGAATTCATTCTCCTTTAAGCCTACATAATTTACAAAGGGAGCCAGCTGCCACTTTGGTCCTCTCTAGAAGATATCTTGTAAATTTGATTGCTTCGTAGATTTATTTATCTTTAAATACTTTAAGAACTAGTGGCACTGCTTTTATAATGTGATAATACAAAGTTCTACTTCTGTAAGAAATATTACACATTCCCCAAACAATCCAAATGATTTAGCACACTAGACTAGAGTTTGGCGAAACCATTGATTCCCAAACTCTGAACCTTTCTGAAAGCTGCTTCATGCATTATCTTTTTAATGGTAAAAGATGGTTCGTCTCTTGAGTAAGTAGTGCTATAATGCAGCGTGCGAATAAGTCAAGTAACAGTGCTGTAATACACACATTCCTGTGTGTATGTTCGTAAACCAGACCAAAACCAGCCGCGGTTACCATGGAAACAAAGCTGGCAGCTCTCTCCCTCCCATCAGCATTTGACTGGCGCAATGTCGATGGCCAGAACTTTGTGTCACCCATCCGTGATCAGGAATCGTGTGGCAGCTGCTACGCCTTTGGCTCTATGGCGTGTCTGGAATCGCGGCTGCGTATCGCAACCAATAACAGCATCCAGCTCATCTTTTCTACGCAGGATGTGGTGGCTTGCAGCGAGTATTCCCAAGGTAGCTATCATTTAAATTTCTTTTAGGGGGATTAAAATGTCATCATATTCTCTCCTTTTGTGTATTTTTAATCTGCTTGAAGTACAATTGTATTGTTCATATTTCTCTTTCAGAGAAATGTACATACCATAGTTCTTTTGAACTTGGCACATGGTAATGATGTGAGACATATATTCCTCATATTGATAAGGTCCCTTGGTGATATGTATTAATTTGACCAGTGATTCATTCTACTGAAGTGTCTACTTGATAGAAGTACCTATGGTATTCCCCTTGAATATTTAAATATCTTACAAGAAGTTTCTTTCTTTTCAATGTATTGCTAGAGTATATGAAATAATAGAAGATATATGAAATATTGCATACATTACAATTAAAAATTATTTGGTGAAGATGAGAGCTGTTTAAATGTCAATCCTTGAAATGCTTCTCTTCTCCAAGTCTATTTTTGGTTGTGTATGTCAATTTGAGATATCTTTGAAAGCTTGAGCTTAAATCTCTTTGAAATGCAGAAAAGACACATAAGGTTCTGAAAAATTATGTTGACCTCTACCCCCATATAGTACTGTACATATTTGTACCTCTTCTCTCCTTATTTGCAGGATGTAATGGGGGCTTCCCCTACCTCATTGGAGGGAAGTATGCAGAGGACTTTGGAGTCGTGGAAGAATCCTGCTACCCTTACGAAGGCAAAGACAGCGAGTGCTCCAAGGAGAAGGCTGGCTGCAGACGGTACTATGCAACCGACTACAACTACGTTGGGGGCTTCTATGGTGGCTGCAATGAGCAACTCATGCGGCAACAGCTCCTGAAGAATGGCCCCCTCGCAGTCAGCTTCCAGGTCTATGACGATTTCATGTCCTACTCGGGTGGGATCTACCACCACACCGGAATCCGTAATTCCGACTTGAAGTTCAACCCATTTGAGATCACCAACCATGTGGTGCTGGTGGTGGGGTATGGCGTGGATGCCGGGACGGGGGAGAGGTTTTGGATTGTAAAGAACAGCTGGGGGACAAGATGGGGGGAGGAAGGGTACTTCAGGATTAGAAGGGGGACGGATGAGTGCAGTATTGAGAGCATTGCAGTCGAGACCTTCCCCATCTATCCCTGAAAATTTAATCACTGCTCAGTAGCTTTCTTGAGCATATTTTATGATTTGATGATTACCTCATGTAACACTGTACTTCCATTCCAATGCATAATGAGCAATACAATGTAATGCAATGTAATACAAATAAAATATGTGTGCATACACCTGTAATTGTAGTGTAGCGAATAGAGGCTGTTACATGATTTATCTATGTAATGGCAGTCTACATGTTGCAGATGCTGTTTATCATACTTCTCCCATTCAGATTATTTGGTGTACTATGCTCTTTCAACTCCTCATGCTGTATCTCACCATTACTGTATGTCTTTGCTTTGCTAAATGCCAAAACTTCAGGCCTCAGTATGTACTTATTATGAACACACACGTATTCCTACCTCTTTCAAATTGACATCCAGTGAGTTGTTTAAGATCATTCATACCACAAGCAGATCAATATCATTCAACCAATTTGGTCCAAAGCTAGGCAAAACTCCTTTTCTTAAAGTCAGATTTATTGTATTGTTCATTTATTTTCTAGTTGAAATATTTTGCTTCAAACTTGGTATGGCCTCATGCCTATCAAATTTGTCCACTTTCCACTTTCACACACAGTGAGATATACATTATTTTGTTTTCTCCAATCCCTTCAGATATCTGAAAATTTGAGCTTTCATATTTTGCTTTTTTATATACTTTTAACCTTTCTGATCCTTTTGCTAAACCAATAGATACAAAAAGACCCCCAGATATTCATCTAGACATCAAAATTACATGGGAACTGAATGGCATGAATTTGTATCTTTATAGAATTGTTAGTGTGATGTGTGATAATCTTGGAATATGTGAAGCTTTAAGGAGTAGGCAGTGTATAAACTGGTCAGTAGATGATGTTTTTATCATTAAATTTTGCTGTTCAGATTGCAGATTTATATTGGGTCTTCAATATTATGAATGTGGGATTGGTAATGTTGTACTTGTCATTTTGTATGAGTTTTGTATACTTGTTCCCCTGTTTTATTTTTATTAAAAAAAAAACACTTAAATTTTATATAAATGTAATAAATTTGCTCTTAAATATGCAATAAATTGTATTTTTTATAACAAAGATTTTTTCAAGTGATAATGTCATTTAATGTAAAGCTAGTGCCATGGAAATGTCATGCTACCATTATTATCAAAAAAATTAAAACAGAGACATATATCCTTTTGCAAAGTACACAAAGTCTATTGTACAAATTCAGTGTGATGTGCTGTGTGGGATAGAGGGATGAATTGAGATGAACATGCACATTACTTTGATTCAGTGATTACTGTGCAAGGAAATGATGAATGAAAATGATAAAAAGAGAAATATCTTGAAGCAACAGTTTGATTGAAAGGTGAAAACAAGCAGGAGAAAAGAGAGAGAGATAAGAAACATTATAAAAGTAGAAAAAACAAAGCGAGAGACAGAGAGAGAGAGCAGGAGAGAAAGTGAAATGGATTGTGAAAGAGAGAGAAAGAGAGTATTGAAAAGGGTTAGAGAGAAGGGACAGAGAGAGGAGGAGAGAATGAAGAGAGAAAGTGGGGTAAAGAGAGAGGAGAGAGAAATACAAGAGAGGAAGTGATAGAGTAACAGAGAAGGGGGAGCGTTTGGGGGGAGGGGAGTAGAAGAGGAAGAAAGGGAGAGGGAAAGAGGGTGCTTTTGTACTAGTGGTAGTTGATCACTGCAATGTTCAAAATTGCAGTCTATTGCCTGCAATAAATGTGTTATTCTCATTTCAGTCTCTTCTGTTTATAATCTTTATGTTTCTACAAATTTATGTTTAATTAAGAAGACATCCCTTTGTAAAAAAAAAGTGCCAATTAGTCATAAATAAAGATGATGTATTATTCTGTGGATCAGAGCTTTTTTCAAGACAAGTATTCAACCTCCATCCACAACTTTCTTTTATCTCCTTCCAGACCTCATCCTGCCCCCAGCTCCGTAGACGTCGCCAAAGCCGCCGCCTCTCTGCCAGAGTCCTTCGACTGGCGCAATGTGCACGGCCAGGACTTTGTGTCACCGGTGAGGAACCAAGCCCAATGTGGGAGCTGCTTCTCCTTTGCCGCACTGGCCATGCTGGAGGCTAGGCTCAGGATCGCCACCAACAACACCGTCCAGAAGGTCTTCGCTCCCCAGGATGTGGTAGCCTGCAGCGAATACTCACAGGGTAGGCTTGTAGTTCTGGGCCGCCTGAAGTGAAACCTGTACATAACGACCATGGAATTGTGGTCTTTTTGAGCATGTGGTCATTATGTACAGGTTGTTTTAATACAGGTGTCAATGAGAAGCGTTTTCTTAACAAAAATTGTGGTCTCTAAAGGCAGGTGGCCGTTCTATACAGGTTGTCTCTAAAAGCAGGTTTCGCAGCAGATGCGTAACTATGGTAACTTACCATACTCTGTAATGAGCACAATTAAACCTTTTTTGTTGAGAGTGGAAACAATTTAGTACGAGTGGTTTGTATTTTACTGCGTGTAGACTGTAAAACAATTCTTTATTGGCTGTAGCATTCACCCCCCCCCCCCCCACACACACACACCTCCCAGTTCCCAACCTAAACAAAATGTCAAATAGATAGGAAAAGAAAAACGCAGTGACATGCAGCACATGCTTATCTGTTTGAGGAAAGCAGAGATGCATTTCATTGATGCTTGTATCTATTCTTTCTGCAGGCTGTGAGGGGGGTTTCCCTTACCTCATCGCTGGCAAGTATGCTGAGGACTTTGGTGTGGTAGAGGAGTCCTGCTACCCTTACCAAGGTACCGACACCTCCTGCTCAGACGAGAAAAAAGGATGCCGCCGCTACTACGCCACCGGCTACCACTACGTTGGTGGCTTCTACGGTGCCTGCAATGAGGAGTTGATGCGTCTGGCTCTGCATGAGAACGGCCCTATCGCCATCGGCTTTGAGGTCTACAATGACTTCATGAGCTACAAGGGGGGCGTGTACCAACACACAGGGGTACGGAACTCCCTGCTGAAGTTTGACCCCTTTGAGATCACAAACCATGCAGTCTTGGTGGTTGGGTATGGGGTTGATGAGGCATCTGGTTTGAAGTATTGGTCTGTGAAGAATAGCTGGGGAACTACCTGGGGCGAGGATGGGTACTTCAGGATTCTGAGGGGTGCGGATGAGTGTGGAATTGAAAGCATGGCCATGGAATCGTTCCCTATCTTCCCATAGGATTAACTAATCTTTCGATAGGCATTTACGTGTAGAGATACATTTTTAGTGCTTTCAGTTTTCAGCTTTCAGTTTAATCAATGTTGATGAACAACTCTATGTGTAAGCCATCCTGAGAGAGGAGTTTAGATTAGAATGGATCGTTTGCATATCCATGCTCACAATACTGTCAAGTTCTTGTAGTTCTTGTTGATGCTCCTGTACAAAAATTATCAGTTTCAGTACTTAACGTTTGATACGTGCATGGTTATGACCGTTACTAAAGAATAATTTTTTATGTGCAAATTTATGGCATAGTTTCTTACTTTTTTGTACAACAAAATATGACAAAACATCTATTTTTTTATGGATCATGCTTTCACTCCATATATCCATTGATTGTGTACAGATTCTTAGACTAGAAAGTCAATTAAAGATCATCTATGAAATGAAAGTTCATGTGACAGTGAATCTGTCACATGCCTATAGCTTGTAAGTGTCTTTATTTCTATTTGCTGGTGAATGTTCAATTGTTTATACTTTCATACTCATTGTCTTTGTATGATGTTAAGATGGCACATGATAAAATGTAGTTATGAGCGAATGCAAATCGGTATTACCTCTCTGAAATAGTGCAATGAGGCTTTTGTTTATGTTTTGTATGCCATTTTGTACAATCAAATAACATATCACTGTTGGGTATTACATACTTTATGAATGATAGAGCCAATTACAACCAAGGCTTGATGAAATGTATATTTCCTGTAATGTAAAACTAGGGTGGTATTCCAGAACGATCTTCAGTTTTCTCTGAAGTTTTCTTCTAAGTCCCCAACTTAAGAGGTGCTTAAGAAGCAAGAAATTGGTATACTGAACTTAAGATCGTTCTGGAATACCACCCCTAGCTACCTTCCTATACTATGTTGCTCGGGGGGGGGGGGGGGGGGGGTATTCTGAAAACAATCTCAGGGACTTAGTGGAAAACATTCTTTTGGCATTCCAAAATGCCAATTTAGGATAAAAGATAAAATGTTTATTCGAATGAGCTAGAGATAACTTTTTTTATGTAAATGAGCCTCAGAGATAAAATTCCAAAAGTGCTAATTCGGTGTTCTGAAACGCACTTAGGAAAAAAGTCAAGATGAAAGATAAAACTGCTCCCAAGCAATTTTATGTCCAGTCGCAAGCGCCTAGGCCCATAGCATAACGTACAAAAGTAATTCGTGCATTCAACTCTTTGCATATAAGCGCATCAAATGCAATAAGGCCTGCTGATAAACATTGATGTGCAATGTCACTGTTAGTTTCAGGACGTCACACCATCAGCTTGATGGTGTGAATGTATGCAAAAGACATGAAAGGACGTTTATTACTGGCTGCCTCTGGGAAAGGAGCACAGGTCATGCGCTCATTAATATTGGTTAAAGTCTTCCTAAAATAGTTTTTGGAATACCAAAGATAAAGCATTTTAAGGACATTTTATCTAAGGGGAGATAAAAAAAATTATCTCTGTGAATTTTTGCCCCCCCCACCCAGTAATGAATTACATTTGGTTGTGAACAGGTTTGGTATTTATTGCTACTGAAACATCAGGCAGGGTGAATGGAGTCGTGAGGTGTGTGCACATAGAATCAGTTTGTCACTCTAGTGTGAACGCCCATGTTCTTTCATTGCAATGCTACTGAAACATGCTGTACACCTCGTGCATGATATCTTGCAGGGAGGATGGAGCCTTGTGGTGCATTCACATTCAAGCTCTTTTTTTTTTCTTTTTTTTTTTGATGCTTGCATTTTTCCGCTGCTGTGTTGCAAACAAAAATTCTGTATGTAGCGATCCTAAGATAGCAGGGGGGGTCAGCGATTGTTAACCTAAGGTGAGAAAGAGCCTAAACTAATGGTCTTATTACATTACAGTATTGTCCTCATTATTGTAGTGGGGAGACTGCTTTCGTCTGAACATACCATGACTCTAACGAGATGTGAAAGGGTGGGAATTTTAATCAACTACATTGTAACTAATGGAGAAAGAAATAAAGAAATAAGAAAAATGAGCGATGTATATTTTCTGAATAAATATCTGAATATGGAAATAGAACCAAAATATTGTACTGTATGTATTATTTACTAGTACATTGCTGTTACTGAATATGTTTATACATTTTGTGTATATGTTGTTCATTATTGTATGAACTCTTGTGAGTTGAACTATGAAAAGCAAAGAAATAAACACAAAGCTTACTGTGATGTATCTACATATACCCCCCTCCCCCTTCTCTCTCTCCATCTCTCTTCTCTCTCTCCATCTCTCTTCTCTCTTTCTCTCTCTCTCTCTCTCTCTCTCTCTCTCTATTTCCGTCTCTCTGTATGTCTGTCTGTCTGTCTCTCTCTCTCTCTCTCTCTCTCTCTCTCTCTCTCTCTCTCTCTCTCTCTCTCTCTCTCTCTCTCTATGTGTCTCGCTGTATCTCTCCCCCTCCCTCTCCCCTTTCCCTATCTTCTTTCTTCTCCCACATTAACATACAACGCCCAGCTGAAACTTGACATCGCGCTGGAGCGTGTACTAATCACGATATCCACACGCTTAAGAGTGTACATTTAAAAAAGCTGTTAATTCTTTTTTTGGGTTTTGTTCTTTTTGAAGGGTAAATAGGTTATGCACATAATTATGTGCGTGTGAGTATACCACTCCCTCTTCCATGTAAGTTAATTAAGGATAATTCATCTCTTCCACTTCCACTTCAACCGTGAGCGAATGGTCAAAGCTGTTAATGTTTGTCCCACCAATAAACCTACTGTCCCACGTAAAACGAGAAATATAATCCTCACTAAGCCCTACATTATCTATGGCTTATGTATGATTTCACTATCAGTGAATATACAGGCGATTCATCTACTCAAGTATCAAATCAAACAATTATGTTTAAACAATTGCGTGTAGTGCAACTGACCACTATCAGTTAACTGCGTGGATGATAATGATCTCACTGAAATTGAATATTAGTATTCATCCCCTGCATGGTCGTTTATTACATGTATTTGCATAACATCATCAGCACGTCCGGTGCACGGCAAAAACGGAACAGAGATTATAACATTTTATTAAGTCATTTAGACTCTGGACATTTGTTTCCATATACACCACCTCGGTTTTGTATACGTGGGCCAGCTACTACTTGCGTGGCAGAGAAAGAGTTAACTCGACGTAATCAAATCTGTTACTCTCAAGAGCTGCGTATTTCCCTTCCCGCAGAGCCGGCCCATCAGAGATACCTAATCATCTCATCATCGTTTAATTCTCAGGATCCGTGTCTATTTCTCCCTCAGTATCCGGAAAATACTCGTTAATGTTATTCTAGAAATCAATAAGAGCTGACATCATTTCCCCCTTTGCCAATGTGTCATATTTTCTCGCTGGTTGTTATTAAGCGTTTACTTCGGGCCTTTTTATAGAGGCCCGGCTGATCAACAAACAAGTTCTTTTCATAATATATTTGCGAAAGTTTTCACTCGCTCAATAATTTTGAAGTAGACTTGAAGAAAGTGAAAATGGTACCCAACTTTCGGGGTTTCATGACAATTGGGTAAAAAGAGCCAAAATATGGGCACTTTATGCCGAAGTTGTTAATATCATACCTGGTAATTCTTAATCTTCCAACTAAGCAGATATGAGCAACTGAGTAGACATTATTTTGCTGCATAATTTTAGTTTGCCTAATCCATTAAGATTCTTTCCCCAATATTTCTAAGGGTGTACAAAATACTGAACACGTTCGGATTAAGAAGCAGAACAGAAAATTAAGAGTTTTTCTCAGTTAATCTTTTTGTCATCCTTTCTTTCCACTCTATACTTCACTTGTCTTGATAATTTATCTCTTAACGTGATTAACACAGTTAAGACAGGATTAGCATCATATGATGTTTAAATGTTGGGCTCATACAAAGTGCATTTAACGCACAGCTGTCATCGTCAATTAAAAGCTGGTATTAATAGTTATTAACCAATTATTGATTGTATAGATGTTCCTTGAGATCCCCTGTCGATATTTGACTTCCTTTCATTGTCTCTGACGCACCAGAATCCAGTCAGCAGAACTGAAGCAAGCAGGAAGATCAAGCGAACACAAAGCACAACTTTTGTGATAGATATTAAATACTGATACGACACAAACTAATGATGCTCCTAATCCTTTGCATGTCGAAATACTTGGGATTACTAGGGATTTCTTTCGCTAACAATATTGTCACCGCTGGTGAGACATGATTTCGTCAATAAAAAAAGGGAAAATTAAAGGGGAACTCTGGTCCAAACATAAATAACGATAAAGAATGATGCTCCCTATCCTCTTTGTATTTCGAGATGCTTGGGGGATTAGATAACTTAGACTCCTTTCTCTAGCACATACGTTATAGCCTTCGATATAACTCGTCAATAACAAAAGGGAATCTTAAAGGGGATATAAGGCGCAAACCTGAGTTGCTCTTAATACAATAGAACCAGAACATTCTGAAAACAGCAAAATCTAACATTGAGAAGAATCAGACAACTAATTAGGAAGTTATGATCGTGTTAACGATTAGACAATCACTGTTTTGTGGAGGTAACTGGCAAGTCGGTCTTGTGGCTGCGATGTCACATGCTATTTTTCCTGCTGTTATTTTGCAAGTTTTGTTGGTTACAGTTCGATTTTCAGAAGATTCGTTATTCCGAAGGTTCGTAATTCCGAAACACGTAAATTGCCTATACCTCGAAGTTCGTTAGTCCAAAAACGAAACAGGGTTCACTAATCCCAATATCTGTGGCGTTATTCCGAAGGTTCGTTAATCCGAAAATAAAATACGGTTCGTTATTTCGATGGTTCGTTAAAACGCAAATAAAATATTGTTCGTTATTCCGAAGGTTCGTTTTGCGAAAACGAAATACGGTTCATCACTTTGAAGGTCGTTAATCCGAAAACGAAATAAGGTTCGTTTTTCCGAAGGTTCGTTTATCCGAAAATGAAATATGGTTCGTTAGTCAGAAAATGAAAAAAGTTTCTGTAGTCCGAAACTAAAATAATCTGTGGCGAAGCCAAGAAACCGGAAGGGAAGGCGTGGTGGAGGGGGTAGAATCACCGTTGCTGTTATCATGGTTATGGGGGGCTTCGAACCTTCGGAATAACGAATGTGGCCCGTTTTGTTATCCATGCTGTCTTTATTGATGGTAATATAGTGCATGCACCTTCAGAGATTGAGTATTTCCTTTCCTGGATATCAGGTCAAGTATATTTTGCACATTCACGAATAAACCATTTACAAAGTCCTTACTAGGTGTCCGACATTTCTGCACATAATTTCTATTTGCATTTAGAGCAACTTATTTTTTGGACCGGAACTACACTTTGATTCTTTGATAACAATTTCTTTTTGTGGGCATATTCAAGCTCATTGGAGAGGTGAGGTAAGGGGAAAGGGACATAATACGTTGCATTTTGCCTACAAGGGATAACGTAACGTATATAATACCCTAGTCACACTAGATGCGGAATAAGCCGAAATGCCGTCGGAATGAAAATTCTTAGCACATTCCTTGATATTCGAAGTGCATTCTGACTGCATTCTGAGTGCATTCCGAATATTCGGGTCCATTCTTGTGTCCGGCCCGAATGTTTTGCTCATGCTCAAAACTTTCGAGGTGCATTCAAACTGGAAAAATATCGAACGGCATTCGAAGTGCAGTCCAACAGCACTCTGACTGCATTCCAAATATTCTAACTGCATTCTAACTGCATTCTGAATATTCCTACTGTGTTCCAACTACAATCGAGCTGCATTCGAGAGCCAATAAACCAAGAATGTGCAAGAATCTTTCGAGATGGGTTCGAAAGACATTCTAAGTATTTGATCGGCATTTTTACATATTTAACTCAATTCAAAATTCCCTCCCGAATTTTGAAAATTTTCATTCCGGCTTGTTCTGCTTGATTCCTGCTGATTCCGAATAAGTGTGAAGGGGGCTTAAAGCGGATGTCTGTATAACAAATCAAATGTGCCTAAAACAGTGATTTGCCGAACCTTCTAAATCTTGACCGCAGCAGAACTTCCTCTATATAGCAACTCCTGTAGACACATAACGATATAATGCACGTATTTACACTTGAGTAGAATCCATATATTATTATAACCGCTTTAAATTTATACATTAATTATACATAGATTGCAACGTCATACAATATATTCCACGACAATGTTTCTTTCTAGGTAGGGAAAAAACAACATAATATAACTTCAAATGATTCTGCTTATAATACTACAGAAAAAACACACTTACGTAAAGATAAAATCAAAACTGAAACTAATAAACATTATGAAAAGGTCTGCCATACCTTGATACCACTTCCTGCAAATCCAAAACAGTGCGCATACTGGTTTACCACTTATTGTCCAGGCAATGCATTTTAATATAAACCTACATAAAAACCCGATGTATCATGCATAAACCGCATGTTTTCAATATTGATCATCGTTTTCTAACGCTTTATGTCTATTTAGTCAAACCACCGCTGGAGAAGTCATTTCAATAGATAAATGATTTCCTTTTCGTGCAATAATTATAAAGCTTTGGATGATGATGTATATTCAATTATTCAATTATTAATCACCAATATGCTGCGTACAACTTATAGAAA
This sequence comes from Arbacia lixula, assembly GCA_963669155.1. Classification (NCBI taxonomy): domain Eukaryota; kingdom Metazoa; phylum Echinodermata; class Echinoidea; order Arbacioida; family Arbaciidae; genus Arbacia; species Arbacia lixula. The sequence continues at coordinate 26,133,274 of OZ022576.1, read as the reverse complement.
TGTAAATCAACTATGGAGTAATCTTCCTTTCTGCTTTGAATAGAGATAATATGTGAATCAAAGTATAAATCATATTCGACACGGTTATAAGTCAAACATCTTTCGTTGCTACATTCTTGTTTAAAATCTGGGCTTTAGTTGGAGCTGCAACGAAAATGTGTTGTACGTACTTACTACTTGAATACAAACTAATCATGACAATGACAACACCGTCACCCTTATGCAGAAATCATTATCTATGTAATTCAGAACATTAGACAATAATACTAATGACATAAACTCCATACAAGGGATAAAGTAAAGAGCTAACCAGGAAGAAAGGACAACAGGGAAGATAGAACACGAAGATAGAACACGTTAAGTGGAAACCAGAAAATAAAACTATGTTGTATTCTGGCGTAAACTTATCTATAACGGAATGAGGTTTCGGGTTTCGGTACGTTGAAGTGGCTCAGTGCTAAAAAGAGCAAGGAAAGGTAGCCACATTTCTTTCTATTTGGGTTTGACTGAAATGAATAAAAATCAGATACAAGTCTACAACTCTGGTAATAATCACAAGTAGTAATTTTCCTTAATATAAAACGCAATCGCGATCAATTTGCTCAAGCAAAATCGCAGAAAATTCCACGTTGCAATAAACACAACGGTTTTAAGACCTGTACTATCGCAGTGTGAAAACGTAAATTTAATGCTGAATTCCCACTTTATTCGTGTTTTAATCAAGATGACGCCACACGTTGCATATCTTTAACACACTGTCACATGATTCCCCTCAACCATTGTTTCTCATATAGATAGCTCATAACTCAAGGTCAGAGATAATGGAGTTTACTTTGTGACGTAAATTATATGGACATAAATTCAACAAGCAGCGACAGTCTTTAGAAGACACATCGTTAATAAACTACAATAAATTAGTACTCTTTTTACAAACAGCATGGAGAAAGAGAGAGAGAGGGAGAGAGAGAGAGAGAGAGAGAGAGAGAGAGAGAGAGAGAGAGAGAGAGAGAGAGAATGATAGAGGGATATTGCATTCATTTATCAAATTATTAATGTCTCGGTATTCAAATTTGGTCATAGAATTATATTCCCCTTAGAACGCGTTGATGATGTTTTTCTTCTGTCTCTCCAAATCCTTAACGCTTCTCTTACAGTCGAAATAGGCTTCATTTTCGATGGCAATGACGACGACGGTGATATCATCGGAGAAGGAGCATCATCGTCCGAATCGAGCTCGAAGTCTCTTCTTCCCCAGGACTGTAAGTCGTGCTCGGGGAATCCCTCCATGTTAGCTGGACACACGCCCTTGTACAGGACCTCCAGGGTAGTATCACCCGTCGTACAGCGTACGACTTCGAGTACGCAGTCGTTGGCGTACGTTTGACCGTCGGACCCACATACGAAGTCGGTGACTACCGGACACGATGACGGGCAAAATGGCGTGGATGTTGGCGTCGGTGTCGCCGTCGTCGATGTAGTTGATTCAACTGCTGGCTGGATAGTTGTAGTGTGAGGAACCATAGGACCAACTTCATAGGTGTGCGTGGAAGAAATGAGAAGTGATGTGAAAAACATGTACTATGTAAAACAGTTTAACAATTCATTTGACGATATATATCACTTCTGCTGAGGAGACTTCTTGGAATTATTTAAAACTGGAACATGGGTAAAAACTTCAGACATGGTTTATGAAATACAATTATTTCTAAAAAAAAAAATGAATTAACAAAATTTATGTTATAAGCTAGGGGATTTGGAGATATTTTGATAGTGTAAACGGCACGGTCTCCCTCTGCCCTTTATTCATGTTGATGACCGACATGGCCACTCTGGGAACATAACTGCATGGATTTCACCCCTGTTTCATATTAAAGGGAGTGTTCACTGAATAGACAATTGATGACTGGTGTTAGGATGAACAGCACGTTGCTAGGCTCACCTGTTGTTATTGTGTCTGTGCCACCACTGGAGCCCCCTGCCCCCGCTGATCCACCGGATCCGCCTGTTCCGCTGCCTGTCGTTCCAGTTCCACTCCCGGTTCCACCACCACCACCACCGCTACCACCGCTACCACCACTCCCGCCAGCCCCACCACCAGTTCCAGCACCACCATTTCCACCACTTCCAGTTCCACCGGTTCCTCCTTGCCCTCCTCCTCCTCCTCCTCCTCCTCCTCCCCCACCATGTCCACCACCACCAGCCCCTCCACTACCACCCGCGCCACCCCCACTTCCACCTCCTCCACCCGTGGCACCGGTTCCCCCTCCCGTCCCTCCGTCCCCTGCCCCACCTGTCCCACCTCCTGAACCACCAGCACTACCACCTTCACCACTTCCTCCTCCTCCGGCCCCACCACCTCCTCCCCCAGTGCCCTCTCCTGAACCACCACCCGTACCGCCGCCACCCCCTGTACCACCCGTACCACCCGTACCTGCACCACCACCACCACCACCACCACCGCCACCACCACCTTCAGCACTTCCCCCTCCGCCTCCACCACCATCTCCACCCCCATTGCCCCTTCCTCCTCCGGTACCCTCGCCTGAACCACCACCCGTCCCCCCGCCACCGCCCGTACCCCCGCCACCGCCACTGCCATCACTTCCACCACCACCACCACCACCACCTTCACCACTTCCTCCTCCTCTTCCGCCTCCACCTGTTCCTCCCCTGCCTCCTCCACTTCCTCCACCCGTACCCCCACCACCTCCACCGCTACCACCACTACCACCATGTCCTCCTCTGCCGCCACCACCACCACCACCTCCTCCTCCCCCTCCAGTGCCTCCCCCATGTCCTCCCCCTCTTCCCCCTCCTCTACCTCCCCCTCTTCCTCCTCCTCTACCTCCCCCTCTTCCTCCTCCTCTACCTCCTCCTCTTCCTCCACCACGCCCTCCTCCTCCTCCGCCACCACTTCCTCCTGCACCCCCACTTCCATCACTACTACCACCACCATAGCCACCACCACCACCAGTATCAGTGTCATCTGAGTCATTATCTCTATCATCCTCGTCGTCGTCATCATCTTCTTCTTCCACGTCGTCGTCGTCTCCGTGGCCTTTGTAGCCAGTCCCTTGTCCTGCACCCCCGTGGCCGGGGAACCCACTTTCTGCTACTCCAATTTCTTCTCCTTCCACTTCGACCCCTCTCGGTGTCGGCGATACTGCTCCTGGCCTATGTATCCTCCATTTACGTCCATCGTCGTCTTCTCTTTCTCCATCATCGTCGCTGTCGTCTCTTTCAGCAAACACTCGAACTACACTCACGATGCAAACCGATGCGATGAGGAACCACGCGATGGTCTTCGCACTCATCGTGCGTTGGGTGCTGGGAGTGAAAGTTGAAACAAAAATGTTTTTCTCATCACGAAATCAACAAAAATTCATACATTTGGATATATCATAAATATTTTTCTAGATGAAATGATATCTTGGAAAATTATTCATTCAAATTTGTTAAGTGAAGATAGGCATAGTCATGATGGGAGGAAAAATCCTGAAAGGTTGCACTGATGGTGAATAACAATGAATGCAGTGATTTGTAGATGGTTCTAAAATATTTACAAATATATTCATCATATTTTAATGAAAGGACAATTTGTTCCTCCATTTTTCTTTCGAATTTGTAATAAAGAGACTGTAGTTTTTAGTTAACAAATGATACCATAACAATGCAGATGACACGCATGTAAAATTACTTCGGGATTTCAGTACTACTACACGTATCTATGCATCGTGTCTGATATTAATGATACGGTATGTACACTCGATAAATATAAAATGATGCAACTTTTATTAGATTGTCGATATTAATTTGTTATCACTCTTTAACACGGTATGGATCTTAATAGTCAAACCATTGTTGGATATGTCCTTTCAATATTAAAGTTAATTATTTTGTAGAGCTTGGGATGTTGCAGATTATTGTCGGCATCAGATAGGTAGGCCTATGTGAAGTACAACTGATACACATGGAAATACACTGGGGTACTCTTCGTTTTTCTTTTGAATAAGGAAAACACGTAAATCAATATATGGATTCTATTCGACAAAGTTATTGTCTAATCAAACATCGCTATTGCATCTTTTAATTTTGTCCTTACAGTTGAACTCAACCTATTGAAGACACTTATTTTCTTCTAGGAGGTTTTCGTAAGCAAATTTATATGACGGTAAACTATCAATTCCCTTATGAAACCATTACAGTACTTGTGGAAAGTAGTTTTGATACCCAAATTGTAACACCATATGTGGTTGAAACTGCAAATACAAGGTCAGAAAAGGCCAGGAAAGCGATAGAGACCTCGTCAAGATGTCACCGATACTTGTGGCCAATATCATGTCATTCTGAAACCATTCTCGAAATCTGAGGCGCTTGTTCCTCTTGAACACTGTCTCAAGTGACGACAAACAATTATCGAGCACATACAAAGATTTGTGGGCGTGGTATAAACTTAGTTGCAAGCACGTGCTTGAATTGAAATATAAGTGTTTTTTATATATATTTATTAGGACTATTTCTACATAGTTGCAATGTGTCTCTGTATGTGTTATAACAATGACAGCAAAGATCCAGCTTTATGCACTGATCTTATAACAGCACAGTTGCAAACTTGAATTTGAATTTGAAAAAAAAAATAAACAAAATATACGGACATGACTCCCTTTCGTCAATCTTTGAATCGTGTTTTTTTTTTCTTGCTTATGAGGGGAAGGCTGAGAGGGACTGGATAAATGCTATCTCGCAGCGTTTCTGCCGGCTTCCGTGCATCTTTCCGTGAACATTCCTAATCACGATGATTAGTCATAATCAACTCAAGGATTACCGGGAAGGTCTGAAGATATCAGCGAAACGTCATTTAAATGAACGAAGTACATTAAAGATGTAAGTCTCCTGTTTTGCCACCCGCGAAATCTTGTCTGAAACTTAAATGTGAATCCGATATAAACATATAGGCCTACTCCTATAACTATACAATATGGATTGTAATTTTACTTAACCCATCCTGTGCCATATAAAATCCTACTCTTAGTGATGTGTGTATGTTGCTAATGACAAAACGCACACATGGCATAAAATGAGTTTACATATTCACCACCACCATACCGCACGCATGACAAGTTAGTCTCATTGCTGTTACGCACTTACATACGTACATTTTACAAATAGTATTCATGATACAGATGCCCGTATACTCTCTTATTATCCGATACTGAAACTGAATTATATGTACTTACGAGTCTGATACTTCATCGCGGTCATACAGCTGAAAATGCATAATTCCTATTATAAATACAGCCGAGCGAATGCAATGATAATTGAATGGAGACGATTGTAGCCCCATGCTCAAAGCAACACACCTTGAAAATGAATCAAAGACCCGTAATAATTTGTTTCGCTTCCCTCTAGAATTATATTTCTTCAGATGTAAACAGAGATTAGACTATCAAACAGGAAATACCTATTATATTGTGCACTTGTACACATTTGGCGCACTAATGACGCTGGCAGACAGGTGTTTAATATCATTATTACCTAACCGTTCAGCTTAATACGATATTAATTGAGTTATAAACGCCCCTTCCAATGTCATGTACTTTGAAGAAGGAAATGAAATAAACTTGGCAGGCATGAGCTATATATGGTGAGTATTGATTCCATATTCTACTTGAATGAGTGGGATAAGGAATATGACCTACATTTTTAGAACGAGGCAACAAGCAGGAATGCATCAAATCAACAAAACACGCTTCGTTTCATCAGTGTTGATAACGGCGGCACATAACATTAATGTCCTTATAAAGTACATTATATTACTAATAAGGCCTACTCTCAGTAGGGTTATTAGTGCCATTGTTATAGTAGTAGGAGTGTTTACACAACCATAATAGAGCGCACGATAACACAGGCATGACAGGGATCTATAGTGATTGGGGAGCCACGCCTCTTCCCTTGCTATAAGCATCATACACCTTCCATATTTTGATATAGCAAATAAAAATGATGTAGGCTAAGTGTGTTTGTTACCTTTGCCACATTTAAAATCATGCCTCTCAACATTTTTTCTGTCATTATGAATTCAAAATACAAAGTTCTACTGCATCAACCTCAGTAAACAAGAAAAAGGAACGTAGATTACCATTGTTTCAACATTCACCTTCTCAGAAAGTTTAACATTAGATCCGTTTCTCTTTCGAATATAGTGTTCTATTCCATCATCATATTGTATAATGTTATATGCGTATGCTCTTCATTGTAAGCTATCTCTGCAATGTGTCTTTAAAGCGGACGTTTCTACTGTAGGACTACTTCCTGTATCGAGAACCCATGTGTTTTCAAGACGCTTCATTTCTACGCTATGCAGGAATCAGCTGGGATTTTTCTACTCAAAAATTCTGTGCCAAACTCTCGACTACAGTTAGTCAGTGATCATAATTTAATCAAACGTGTCACTGTTTGTTATTTCTGTGTTATGCCACAACGCTTTAGTGATTATCCGTATGTAAAGTGTTTGATTTCAAATGTTGCGCTTTGATAGTACAGTGAGTTCAGAGGTCCTAAAATACATTTGTGCTATTTTATATGTGACAATATAAGTTAGCCATAATGATTAGAAGTGACACTTTTATGATAACATCGCATTTAACTACGGTAGGTATACGCATAGTAAAACGACCTGATGGAGTATTTTGGGTCGTATATATCTTAAAACAACAAACTGTCGATAGTATTACTATCGCTTATTCATACGTCCATCCAGGGGTATTGATAACTAATTCCCAGCAAACCATTTTATATCTCTGATAAGAAAAAGAATTGGTTATATAATACACGCCTATTATATAATTTCATTAAAAGGCATAATGAAAATACATTGCACGAATAAACATTAACTTGAATTAATGGCGAAAAGGTGAAAGGGTAAAGTATGATTGATTCAACTCACTTGACACTCCAATGTAACTATTAATGATAGTGCTAATCCAAATATATCCTGAATAGTCACAGAAACGCAGAACGATGAGAAATCCAGCTGCTAGAATGACACAGTTCCCACTTCCATACACCACTCATACGCCGTGTTGATAAGTCTCAGACTCAGAATCCGTTTCTTGAGACACCGGCATTAGAAATGTAATATTGTAATTCCGTCAGCAACATGAGAGAGTGATATCACTTGGGTTAATTCAAGTCAGTGTTAAGTTGGACTTCCTCTGAAGGTAATCTGAAGCATTAAAACATGATCTCTTCAGAAGGAGATATCAACCACGAGTCGCATATACATGTATGCCTATCTGTTTCAGGCAACATGCTCTCAATAGTTCCGTCGGATTCAAAGTTTTTGACAGCTTATGTTGCTCGACTCGCGACAGACTGTCAATCAGACAGACAACGTAGGCTCGACACCAATGTCAGCCGCCATGGCAACGCGGACATCCTGTTTGTTTTGACTCGTTTCTAGATAATAAAAAAAGTCACTTTAAAGTCGAAATTATTTGTACGGGTGACGAATAGCATGAACATGATGTAGAAAGGAGATTGGGGTTGAGATCAAAAGAAGTAACAGGAAGGAAGGAAAAAGGAGTAACAAGAAGAATGCAAAGGAAATAGAACAGAACAAAGAATGATAAATCCTGAAATCAAAATGAAGAGACGAATTAAGATTGCAATCAATGGCTCAACTGAAATTCCAAGAAGAGGGATTTATAACGAGGGGGATTGAAAGAGAGCAGATCTGGAAAAGGAAAGGAAAGCGAAAGATTGAGAGAGAAGAGAGAGAGAGAGAGAGAGAGAGAGAGAGAGAGAGAGAGAGAGAGAGGGAGAGAGAGAGAGAGGGGGGGGGGGCAAAGAAAATAATCGACAAAATACATTGACTCATCGTATAAAGATAGATATAGTCATAGAGAGATACATCAACTGTAAAGAGGGACAGATAAAGAGACAGAGAGAGAGAACGATATTTTCTCTGGATACAAACAAATGCGAAATTGGTGGTCTGTATACGCAATCGTTCCGGTAGTAAACCTACTTTCTCCCTTTCTTATTTCTCCTGCTATGATCAGACGATAATGAACTTCAGGGACAGGAATGTGTCATATCCCGTACCGTTTTGTCTGCATTTCTATCTTTACATTTTTCAGAGAAATAAATCAAATCAGATGAACACATCAAATTCATCATTCAGGTCAGAATTAAGCGCCAGACTCAAAATGATACTAGTAAGCACATTTCCCTACTTGCATGACTATGATCATTACTTCATAAAAATAATTATTGTCCATAATAATTCGTATTCTATATATTCAGGGCCTCATGGCTCTTCCCTGTTTATACTCCATTACAGTACATGCAGACACACTGCTTATTATGTGTCTGCTCAAAGTTTAGAGGTGTTGAGGGGGGGGGGGCATACCATATCATCCCCATCAATCACGTTCACGTGCATGAGACCAATAGGGATAACGGTGCCGCCACCACGGATAATTTACCTCTTATATGCATGGGAACTCCGCTTATCATGCGAGCACTTCTCAAGAGATCCCCTAAGAGCCCCGTCTTACTTCAAGTTGAAATACCTCGATTTGATCATTTTACTGGTTGCTTGCTGCCTGGCTTCCAGATTGTTAAACATTTTCTGATCCAAACTAACGTAGAGTCTAGTACTTTAAGAGTAGTCACCGTATCATTTTCCTCTTCTCTCAGTCCGTCTCTCGCAAGCTGGAGAAGGAATTGAGAATCGAATTAGTCTACTACAGCCAGTCCTGTTTATTGAATATTGTAGTTTGGATTAAAAATTCCCAACAGCCTGAAAGCCAGGCTAACTTGATTATGGCTGGTTGTATGACTAATGTCGAATCGAATCACGCGTCACATTGCAGTATCGCCCACAGCGTGAGTCACGAGGATCCATTATGTATCAGGGACGGAATGACGCATACGCATCCCTATCACTGGGGCTGGCAGGAAACATTCAGCCAATCATAGCCAGGGATAGCATCATGATTTCAGTTTGAGGTCCTATGATCATAATGATTTAAAGATCAAATATAGGTGGCGGAACTCGAGAATGAACTTTGAGGGGTGGTGTGTGTAGGCAGCAGTTCTGTCGCTTACTTTTCCTCCGATTATAATCAGTGTTTTGTGTATACGTTAGGGAAATAAAGCGCTACTTGCCGGCAATTGCCGGCAATTTGACAAAATGGTACATGAATCAAAAGATTAATTGACACAACTTTTCATTTCTAACTTGGTGTCATCAGTTTGTGTACCCCTTTATTTCTGCGCACAAGCGCACGTACCCCCCTCCCTCCGTCTCCCCCTACCCTTCCCCCCCCCCCCCCCCGCGCGCACACACACACTTTTTTTTTTTTTTTAATTGTTTTTTTATTGTGAATTCATTCATATAAAATAACATGTAATGTTTGTTTACAAAGGTGCACTTAACAAAATACAATTCTAATACAATTCTACTACAATGCAAAATATACCTTCATACATACGCAATTACAACCCAAATTTAACCCTTACACATAATCATGCATTGAATGAAATCAAATTAAACCCCATTTGATAAACCCACCCCCACGCTTGTCACCCCCCCCCCCTCCCAGGACACACACATACACACTCACACACACACACACACACACACACAAACACACACACACGCATACATACACACACATTCATTGGTCACTTACTCACATTTGATAAACCCACCCCCACGCTCGTAACCCCCCCCCCCCCCCGACACACACACACACACACCCACACATACACACATTCATTGGTAACTTACTCACATTCCAAGGAAGATGAAGTAAATTTTTTTAAAGCAAACTTCTTTTAATTACATGACAAAAGAAAATGAAAAAGGAATTCTAGTGGAAAATGTAGAGATAATCAAATGGTTGAAAATAAAAAGAAACAAAAACACCAAAACGCTATAATACTCTTCAATTCAACTTTGCAAGTTCCCATTTTTGTAGATGGCTCCCTAGCTTGCCCATTTCAGTTGCTATTTTTTTTTCTTCCTCCCTATAATCCAAAATAATTCTGTGAATTTTCTCAATTGATGGCACCGCTCCTTCTGTTCTAGCTTTATAGATAACAAATTTCATAATATTAATCAAAGTATTACACATTTTCTTTCTCTTTGAGTAACCCGACACTCCCAAAAATATATCTCTCCACTCCATATTCCTTATTTCTACTAAATCAAAGCGTTGGATTACAAGTTTCCATAACTGTTTGACCTTTTCGCAGTTCAATAAAACGTGTGAATAGGTCTCAGTACCCTGATGACAGAAGGAACATGATTCATCCGTTACAAAACCAAATTTGAATAGCTGCTTTTTTGTATAAACAACACCATGCAATAACTTAAATTGGAATTCTCTATGTTTCCTAATTAAAGTTGTATTCCTTGACCTCAAAAAACAATCTCTCATTTCTTTATCTGTTAAATCAAAATAAGTTATACCATCCTTTATGTGTAACCTATAAGAATTTTGTAAGGCTCTGACAAAATGGTCGTAAATATTTCTTGATGTAATATTACAAAATAATCTTTTTTGACCCAAAATATTCAAAACAATATTGAATGTTGCAGTATCAATTTGTAAAAAATTAATTGACTCTGTATCCTCCTTCCAACCTCTTGGTATTATCTTACATATATCAATAATAGTAAGCAAACTATCACTTTTAATACCAAGATTTTTAAAATATTCAACCGACCTCAATTGTCCCCTGTGTAGGATGTGGTTTATTTGATATATTCCTTTTTCAAACAAACTACTTTCAAAAATCATTTTTCCTTTAAGACATATATCCTTATTATTAAATAAAATTGGGTTTACATTTTCATTCTCAAAATACCTACACTGATCTATATCCTGCCAAGCCTGCAACATTTCCATATAAAATGGCGGAAGTTTGCACGCCAATTTACACGTTTCATAATTACACAGAAAAATAAATCTCCCTCCTATCGATTCGCAGCAATAATCAAAGAGAAATTTCCACCCAGAATTCTTTTCTCCGTATAAAAGACGCTTCAACCACATTAGTCTTTGTGCTTTAACGAACAATTTAAAATTCACCATTCTAATTCCTCCGAATTCATATTCCTGATACATTATGTTTCTTTTTATGCGATCTTTTCCACTCCATAAAAAATCAAAAGAAATCTTCTCAACTTCAGCAAATACCCACGGAGGGACAACTGTGAGAGATGACACGTAATTAAGTTTTGAAAATGCATAAGTTTTTAACAAGTGTGTTTTACCCATAATAGACAAATCCCTTTCTTTCCACCATCCAACGAGTCCTTTTATTTTACTTAGTATTTCTTTATAATTCAAGTTGTCCTTTATTTCAGTATTTAATGAAAAATGAACTCCAAGAATCTTTATCTCTTGAACCAGATGACCAAATACAGGAATATTAGGCATTTCATTATCTTTACCTAACCAAAAAAAGTTAGTCTTATCTGTATTAATTTTTAGACCACTTACTATCCCAAAATCATCAAAAATGCGCTGTAACCTTTTTATGCTGTTTGCACCATTAACAAAAATTGTAATATCGTCTGCATATAAGATTTGTCTTATTTCATGTTCCCCGAATCTAATTCCTTTAATTATCTTATCTCTCCTGATTGCAAGGGCCAGTATTTCAATTGCTAACAAAAACAAATATGGTGATAGGGGATCACCCTGACGGACTCCCCTTTCAATATCAAAATACCCAGTTGAGTGCCCCCCCATTCATAACACAACTACTAATATTTTTGTATAGGATTTTGACCCAGGAGCAAAACGAAACTCCAAAACCGAACAATTCCATTACTTCATACAGAAAACTATGAGAAACTGAATCGAACGCTTTTTCAAAATCAACTGCCACCATAAACCCATTTTCTTGATTTCTAGAATAATATAACATATCATCAATCAAGCGTACAGCTTCCCCGATATTTCTTTCTTTGATGTAACCAACTTGATCATAATGAATTATTTCACTTAAGACTTGTTTAATTCGTCTTGCTAACACTTTCGATAATATTTTATAATCGACATTTAATAGAGTAATTGGTCTATAGTTTTTAACATATTTTGAGTCTTTCCCTTTTTTCTCTAATAAAGTAATTACACCTTGCTTTTGAGATATTGATAATTCCCCCTTGTCATATACTTCATTAAAAACATCGACTAAAAAATCTCCCAAAACAGGCCAAAAAGTAAAATAAAACTCTACAGTTAAACCATCATTGCCAGGGGATTTATTAAATTTCATTTCTTTTATGACCTCCAAACATTCTGCTCTTGTCACTTGACCTTCACACAAATCCTGATTGTCTTTACTTAATTTTGGAATGTCATTTAAAAATGCAGAGTCAGTTTGAACTATATCATCCTTTGTCGCGTATAATTCTTGATAAAATGTTTTAATCAATTTTGATATGTCCTTTCTGTCCCTTGTAATTCTTCCATCCCGATTGTATAATTCTCTAACAACACTTTTTTTCTTATTTGATTTCAGTAACTGTTCAAAATAATGTACGTTATTTTCCCCCTCCTCGAACCATTCAGCTCTAGAACGGACCCTAATTCCTTGTCGAGAATAATCATATAATCTCTTTAAGCTCAACCTTTTCTCCTCAATAACCTCAACTACTCTTTTTGAGTATGCATTTAATAACTGACTTTCTAAACCCTCAATTTCCCCCTCTAATTTTTTAATTGCGTATCTCCTCACCTTTGCCTTTTTTCGAGAGTAATCAATTATATACTCTCTTATCTTCATTTTCATGAAATCCCATAAAATTAATTTGTTACTAATTTCTGATAGCCACTGTGCTTTCAACTCCCTTATGTAACTATTCATTTCATCTACGAAATCCTTATCTGCACAGAGACTGTTATTTAATTTCCAGTATGATTTACCATATTTGAAGTTGTCTACTAAATTGCGAAATTGTAGTCTAATACCAGAATGATCTGGAGTGATAGATGTCAAAATCTCACAATCACTTACTAGTTTTTCCAAACTAGAAGACACAAACCAATAATCTAAACGACTTTGCACAAATGGATTCCTTTGTCTAAAAGTGTATTGTCTTTTGTTCGGGTTCCTTTTCCTCCATATATCTTCTAGATGATATTTATTAAGAAATTCTTCTAAACTGTCCTTAAATCTAGTATTTCTAATGATTGTTGGTCCCATATAATCTAACTCACCCATCCTAATGGTGTTAAAATCTCCACCCAAGAAAAACGTTGAATAGTCACAATCTAATAATCCTGAAAAATATTTATCTAAATTCTCCAAAAACTCAAGTTGACTATTTTCGTTATTCCTTGTGGGAAAATAAACATTACCCAATATCAACTTGACCCCTTGAATTTGACATCTGAATAAAATAAATCTCCCATTTTCATCTGTTTCCACCCTCCCTATATTAATGTTTAAATCTGAAGATATTAAAACTAAAACCCCCTTACTGTGATTTGTACCATGACTGAAAATGATTGGCCCATCCCATTCTAATTTCCACCTTTCTTCGACCTCGATAGTACTATACGTTTCTTGTAGAAAAATAACATCACTCCCTTTCCTTTTACACCATTCCAGAACATTTCTCCTTTTGACGGTCTCCCGTAATCCTCTAACATTTAAAGACATGAAGGTAAACTTATACATTGTTGCAAATATTAGATCTACCGAACATATCAATTAAAAGACCTTTCTCCCTCATAAATGTTATCATCCTATAACCAAGGTGCAGTATAATACAACATCGTTTCCCTTCATTACCCCCTTCCATAAACTTTCCCCAAACTAAATGACATTTTCCACATAGACAGAAAGTAAACTCCAAGACAGTAACCCATTTGGAATGTGAGCAGATACCAGCCACCACCACACAACCACCAGCAAATCTCCGACCCAACAGACGAAGACCCATGAAAAAAAACATGTCTAAAGCCCCTCCCAATATATTCTATAACGAGTACTACTAATAATAATAAGTACAATTCATGAACTAATTAAAAAAAAAGAATTCTATACCAGCATGAATGAATCTACGGATACCTGAATCTCACACATGCGTACATCTGTTACAATTTCATTGAACACAATACACTTACAGCGTGTCCTTTCACATAAGGAAAAATCAAATATTCATATAACTTGCATAAAGTGCTCATTCTTTCTAGCTTATTTAGTTCAATACAGGTACAGATGTAGATACCAAACATGAGAAAAAAAAATTGTATGCATAGATTAACAGTTACACACACAGTTACACACACACACAGTTACACACACACACAGTTACACACACACACACACACACACACACACACACACACACACACACACACACACACACACGCGCGTGCACAGTGTGTACGTAATTTTGATAGGGTGGTTCTTGCTATTAGTTGGCCAATCATTATCCAAAGTTAATTTCGTTTTTAGAATGATACCCCTTTGAGCTAGGCCGACGTGTGAATGCCCCCCCCCCTCTCCTCTTACGTAACAATCAACTTAATTCCAGACTTACCGGATGAACGACATGTTCAAAAATCGGCTATAAAGTCTACTTTATGATTAGTCAAAGCAGATGCATCAATGTTAAACACAAATCTTCATTTCAGCGGCTGTCATCATATTGGAATGGTATGAAAATATGAAACGAAGATTACCTAGCCTAACAATTACCAAAATGCATTTTAACTCGCAATTCGATTTTAATAGGGCCAGCAGAAGAAGTTATTTTGTAGTGTTTCAGGATATTTAAATGAAACCATCAGAATGAAATGATTAACGGGTACATTTCCATCATAGGCTAATTAACTTGCAATTTTGATTTTTGATTAGGTCCAATATAAAGGGTATCCAAGCCAAAGTGCAATAGGCCTAATTGCACCTTGATTACTGGTTTCTTTGTCATTATAGGATTTTTCTATTTAGACCTTTTATTCATTTTCAAAAGACCACGGCAACGGAAATCATGCAAGATCAGCCACTGCTAATTAACGTGTTGTGCTCCACTCAAACTGCTGCTTATATGCGTTTTACATGTTGTGTATAACTTTGTCCGAAAATGCCCCAAATGGCGCATACAGAATCAAACAAAAATGTCGAAATAAATTCGAAACGACATTTAAAGGGCAAATACTGTACTGGGAAGACAAACAAACATTCAAAAGGTGATCGTGAGCAGTCTCCTTGCCAATGGTCTTAAATTCATGTAGTGTCCATTTTAGAAACTTGCTGAAAGTTATTTGCTCTTAAATGATCCACATTTGGAATAAATAGTGATTAAATTAAAAATTCTCAAAATCTTCGGCCCGAACATTTTGAGATTTTTATGATTTCATTTTAAATTACTCCAAATGTGGATCATTTGAGAGCAAATAGCTTTCAACAAGTTTCTAAAATGGACAATACATGAATTTCAGACCATTGGCAAGAAGACTGCTCACGACCACCTTTTGAAGGTTTGTTTGTCTTAGCTTCCCAGTACAGTAATTTTATGCCCTTTAACTTAGAGGGCGCTTAATTAATTTACATCGCGGATGATCGATGATACCGAAAGTGTAGAGTGATCTTTGGAGTATAACTACGCGAAACTTCCACCTGATTTATATACGGCATGAGGTAAATTTAATTGTCATTACTTAACAGGAAAGATTACCTGAATGTGTATTTTAATGATAATTTGCGGTTTATACCATAGGTTAATACACGGAAGTCTAGTGAAGGCGATTGAGAGGGAGAGTGCGAGTGCAGCTAGCTGCGCTGCGATCATAGAGGGTCGATCGGGCTGTGGTATACGGCACCTGCCCGGCCCGCAGTGCATGCATGCATTTACCGATTGTTGTTGGCATTGGCTACATGGCTACAGAGTGTACACGGCTACACACGGTATACACTACTTCAGTCACTGCAGCTAGGCTCCATTATCCATATCTGTTACATGTGTAATATACTTGCTAGGCTCTACGTGTGTATTGCAGGATAAACGGGAATAACCGTCTCATCGGGGCATTCTTAAATCGAAATTACATTTTTAGTTATACCCCCCGGAGTGTTCAGAGGAGCCAGATTCAATCTTAACGGATCCAACGTACAGTCTACACTACAGTCGTACACTACAGTCTGTATTACAGAGACTGATTTTTTGGTCTTTGGAGGTGGGATGGGAGACATGCACTCATTTTATTTTTAAATAAGGCTTACAGAGTACAGTAATTTTATAGTTATAGATGAAACATTAGTCATTACAGTCCTCCATTCTGTTACTCCCTTGCATTCTTGTTGCATGGCCTATCTAGACCGAAAAATCAGTCTCTGTAGGACGTTGGATCCGCTGAGATTGCATCTGGCTCCTCTGAACGCCCTATCTATTCGGGGGGTATGTCCAAAAATGTCATTTTGATTAAAGAATTCCCCGAATGAGACGGTTATTCCTGTCTAGGGCATATCAAGAGTAGGAAGATTGTAAATTTATCATAAAAATATGATGCTTGTTCACATGTGCTTGAAAGTGGTTGTTGACACTGGATTGGATTGAAGATTGGAGATTTACAGTAGTACAGTGTATAATTTTCTTTTTGATAATCATTACCCTGATTGAAAAATATTAAACATTCAAACACAGAAACACATTGAGATGTTTTAAAACTGTAAAAAATGAGCCTTTATCTTCGTAAATGACAAGGTTGCAGATGCAGACATTTTTGCGGGTTGTTGTTTTTGTGAATGACACTCGGTGTTTGTGCTATAAACTGAAGCCCGCTGTGATATGTATTATGTATTATGTATTAAGAGAGGAAACAAACTTGCAACATTCCATAGCTAGTGCATGATTGCCCATAATGTGTACCCATAGGACGTTACCCCACGCCTTCCACTTTACCTTGGGAGCTAATTCCCTAAGTTCTCTCATGATCATGAAATATTTGTATTAATATTGTTGTGTGTTGTCAAATTTGTAATCGCACAGTGATTCACAAAATTTGTGAAAATGAAACCCTCGCGAAAACCCCCAGCTCATACAGTATGTCATCAACCAGAGTTGAGTACTCGGCAGTCAGTCTACCTCATGTATGTATGTTTATTGCCAATCCACACCCCACTTCTTGTCCCGCTGACAGTATACAACTGGGAATAAACATTGAGGTATTAGATTTGTGGCCCTGTAGTGATTTGTAAAATTCATGTAAAATAAAAACATAGCAAAAATAATGGTATTTAATGGTTTTGGGGTTGTCCCATATTAGCTGATTTCTTCTGAATTTATCCTATTGTACACATGTTTTTCTTTGTCAGGGTTTGGGGAATGAAGAATTTTATCTGGAAAGGAAATTTTAATGATGTATTATATGTGTGCTTGTAAATTGATCCCATCTTTATCCCATAGTATTCTTTATTTTTTTTATCTTTATTATTATGCAGGTTGGAACACGTACACTTGGAACATGGCGTAGACTAGGTTCCAGAGAGTAGACCAAGATCAATCATGAGCAGAAGATGATGTAGGGACACACGCATGATAATCGACAATGGGTTTTAATTACAAGGCATATGTACTCAACTGAAGAAAGATTGCAATCACATGTGTACTTTATTCCTTACGGTGAAGCACCTGTAATCAAATGAGTCTAATGACGTCACTGAAATATATCATCAGCCATAGCCTAGCCCTCCCCTTCATCGCCATGAAGTCCCTGAGTGACCGATGTAAGCTGCAGATCGTGGCGATCCTGGATGGCCTGGTGCTATTTGCGGCAGTGTGTCTGGGGCTGTACACCTGCTGGCAGCTGACAGGGGACTCCACCATCATCCTTCTGACCGTCTGTGGGCTGATGATCTTTGCCCTGTCAGCCATCCTGTACTACTACTTTGACCTGGTAGACTACACCCTCAGCTTCACCCACCTCTGGTACGGCTGCCTCCTGGGCATCATCTCCTTTGTTGATGTCAACCTCGATCAGGCGGCGCCCCTCACCAAGGCCACCAATGGCCTCCTTGTCACCAGCCTCATCCTCAAGGTCATCTGGTCGTTCGCAGAGAGGATCTGCGGCCAGGTTGGCTACCTATCCCGTCTGCTGACCACCGTGGAGAAATACGAGTGCATCGGATTCAGTATAGCGTGCATGATTATGTCATCATATGTGTTCAGCCTGTGGTTACTTGTTATTGCTTTTATCTTCACTATCATGTCTCTGCGTCTCAAAGTAGCATGCGCCATCCCAACTTTAGTTTTGTTTGTGACACTGACAGGAACCTTCTTCTTTAAAGCCATAGGAATACCCATTAATCCATTTGCTCTGAGCTGCTTCGCTGGGCGACTGCTCATAGATCCCATTTTAGACTTGTACTTCTGTGGACTGTCTGTCATGGAGAGATGGAACTGCTTGATCAATCGCAGCCACCTCATTCACAGACTGGTGCTTCTTCTGACCATGGGAATGGAAGTCTTATTTCTCGTGCAAGCTGGGGAAGCGACGCTGACCCATGAAGAGTGGTACTTTGCGATCCCTGCTTATGCCGTCTTCGGCGTCCTGTGGATCAGCCTGCACATGGTGTTTATGATAACCACATGGGGATTCATTGGTAAACTACGGGAGTGCAACCGAGCATACCATACTGTCAGCAACGAGACCAACAAGAGTCTGAGCGTCATCATGGCATCCAAGGGGCTCCGTTTTTTCACGACGATATCCCGGCGGCTCGTGGCATCTGCGCTGCTCAGCACAATGTTTCTGGGAGCTGTGATGTGGCAGAACCACAATGCAGCCTACATGGCCGGCTGGATGATTGTGCTTCCCCTGGAGGGCATGCTGCATGGACTTCTCTATGAACTGGCTGGGGCACTAGGGGGAACCTGCACTGCTTATGCTGTCATAGGACCATCATCATTTTGCAGGTAGGTGGCATAGCACATGATTCACGACCCTAGTTTCTAGGCTAATGATTCACAGTGTACTAAATATGATGGAAGGCAAATGTAAAGATTTGTTGTCTCTTATGTAATTTCTAATGAATAAACCTGTTTAAAACACTGATAACATGTAAACTAGTAAATCTCTCAAATTTCCATCTTTTTCTTGCAATGCTTGCATTAAAATATACTTTAGCATAAGTCTAGTATTTACTTTAATAGTACTGAACCAAAATATTGCAAACTTTTTGAAGTGGCAGAAGCATACATGCAACTAATTACTTCCTGTGCTTGTATTATGATGCAATGCTTTCCCTCTCAATCATTTTAATTGTAACTACCGCACATTAGTTACATATTTAAAATTTTCTATCGTTGCAATTTCACATTTTATGTAATATTAATTGCAAGCTACATATAAACGGCTTATTTTACTCCATGCTCATATGCAGTAATGATCCTGGCATGGTACTTTGAAAAAAGCTTAAGTGAAAAAGTGTCTTCATAGCCAAATTGGTTTGTGTTCTGAAAGCTGACTGAAGTTAATGACTGCCAAGAGGTCAATTACAGTTATGGATCATATGGGACTCAGTCAAAATTAAATTTCATTTCAGAATACCACCCCTTGACACTATCCTTTCCCATCCCTCTCCCTCCCCAGAGCCGATGGTTCCGCCATGCCCCTGCCCATGACGGCTGCCGAGGAGAACAGCAACCGATCCATGGGCCTGCTGAACACCATCCAGCGGTTCTTCCTCCACCACATGATTGACATCTACAGCTGTGACTTCTCCACCAGCGGCCTGTCCCAGGATTCCCTCACCACCAAGCTCAATAACTTTCTGTCCCGGACTACCGACGACGGGCCCCGGTTTGACACCTACCTGCTCTACTACAGTGGTCATGTTAACAGCAGCGGCGATTGGGCTTTGGCAGGTTAGTATCAGGACCTGTTCTCAAATACACTTCAATGCAAATAAGTTATTCGGCAGTTTCATAAATGTTACGAAAAAATGTTATTCTTTGGGAAAATGAAAATCAATAATATGCATAAATAGGATGGTAATATGACTAGAGCTGAGCTTTGTCTCAATATTTGATTAAATGAAACTACACACACAAAAAAGTGATTATCATGCATTATTTCTTCAATGTCTCTAGATAATGGCATCCTGAAATTTGATCAGCTCATGGAAATCTGGTCTACACTGGATCAGCAATCTGGATCACGCCTCGTCCTGGTGACCGATACACGGATCAGCGGCGAATGGCCCAAACGGATCCAGGCAGATGCTGACAACTTCATTGCCATGCAGACCTCCATCCTGAGCAAATCTACCGATCCTGAGACTGGTGTCACCACATCAGTGGGGGACTTCACCAAGGAGTGGGTGGACTTCAACTGCACCAAGGAGACGGATATCTCGTGGCCGGAGCAGGGAAGGCGCACCAAAGCGGTTTACGCAGTGTCCAGCCGGTGGAGCGAGTTCACCTTCCACCAGCCGACGGAGGGTGACATGGAGAGCCACTGGCAGAGCAACTTCCCTCGAGTCACTCACCCGCTCATCAAGCTGCTGCAGATCCCTAGCGCCCTGGATGTCCTGTCACTGTGCTCTGGCTGCCTCTACTGCATCAGGCGCTGGAAGCTCAGGTGGCTGCCCCCAAAGGTGATCAACACTGGGCATGGCTTCAAGCTAGTCAAGTCCTAAGTTAGTTTGCAAGGTTTAAAGGTGATCAACACTGGGCAAGGCTTCAAGTTGGTCAAGTCCTGAGTTAGCGTGCAAGGTTTAAAGGTGATCAACACTGGGCATGGCTTCAAGCTAGTCAAGTCCTGAGTTAGCGTGCAAGGTTTAAAGGTGGTCAACACTGGGCAAGGCTTCAAGTTGGTCAAGTCCTAAGTTAGTTTGCAAGGTTTAAAGGTGATCAACACTGGGCACGGCTTCAAGTTGGTCAAGTCCTGAGTTAGCGTGCAAGGTTTAAAGGTGGTCAACACTGGGCATGGCTTCAAGCTAGTCAAGTCCTGAGTTAGCGTGCAAGGTTTAAAGGTGATCAACACTGGGCATGGCTTCAAGCTGGTCAAGTCCTGAGTTAGCGTGCAAGGTTTAAAGGTGATCAACACCGGGCATGGCTTCAAGTTGGTCAAGTCCTGAGTTAGCGTGCAAGGTTTAAAGGTGATCAACACTGGGCATGGCTTCAAGCTAGTCAAGTCCTAAGTTAGTTTGCAAGGTTTAAAGGTGGTCAACACTGGGCAAGGCTTCAAGTTGGTCAAGTCCTGAGTTAGCGTGCAAGGTTTAAAGGTGATCAACACTGGGCATGGCTTCAAGTTGGTCAAGTCCTGAGTTAGCGTGCAAGGTTTAAAGGTGATCAACACTCGGCACGGCTTCAAGCTGGTCAAGTCCTGAGTTAGCGTGCAAGGTTTAAAGGTGATCAACACTGGGCACGGCTTCAAGTTGGTCAAGTCCTGAGTTAGCGTGCAAGGTTTAAAGGTGATCAACACTCGGCACGGCTTCAAGCTGGTCAAGTCCTGAGGTGGCGTGCATGCTTAAAAGGTGATCAACACAGGAAATGTCTTCAAGCTTGTCAAGTCTTGAGTTGGCATGCAGGGTTTATGCTTTGTGTGTTCTATGTAACATAGAATGTAAGAATTACAATTTTGTTTTTCTAATGCATGTGAAAAGCTACATGTAATGATTACTATCCTGTGTATTTGACACCCCAGAGAATACAAGTAGGCTACATGTACATGTAAGATGAACATGCCAGCCCCCCTTCCTACTTCAGTAGACTGGATATACAGTTCAATTTTATGGTCATTTTGGCATATTTATAGAACATGAAGAATGCAAGCTGCTAAAGTTGTATCATGACGCTGTGTTGATTATGCTTACTTTCAAGTTTCAGATGACATCTAATCTGAGCTTAGAATATGTTGATCACTGCTTGTTTTGTGTGATGTGATTGTCATTTGGCCATTCATTGACTGTTCCAAGATTTTATTTGTTGTTTCTTAGAGTGAATAACGACTAACCAGACAGGTACATGTGCATTGAACATAGTTGTGCCATACTGGGAAGACCAAAGGTTATAAATTATCAAGATTAAATAGATCAACATGATTATTAATTTGCAGCTCTTTTTCCATTATTATATATACATGTAGGTTGTGTTCATGTGTGTGAATTTAATATTTGAAAATTGGTAGTAATTAGATATTATTATTTATGTCTGGGACCCTCTTTTTGAGTTACAGTTCCAAAGATGTGGCCCTGTTTCTAATTCTTGCCACGGGTAGTTTCAGCATGCTAAGATTACAGATGCAAGCCCCAATGCCAAGCAGAACTTACACATGATTTAAACTATTGAATTCAAAGTGAATTCTAGGTCTGTTTTTATGCCTCTGCCACACAGTGGCTGGATGGAATTATTGGGTTTAATAAATGAAGTGGTAATTGTGTTCAATTGGATATTATGAGTAATTTTAGTGCAACCTCCAAAATTTAAGACCAGTAGTAGTAGGTTCATGTCGCTTAACAACTGTATTCACCTGTGAAAAGACATCGGATGAAAGTTTTCTCTTGTGTGTTGTCACCTTGTGTTAATACAGGACTTTCATCCTTAAAGAAGATTTGTCTTGTGTAGAGTGAAATGAAATGTGGAGAAGGCAAACGATATGAAATAAGACCTTTCACCATGAATCCTAAAAGCAATGCAAAACGTAAACAAACCTTTAGATATCTTTATGCACAGCAGTTTGTACTTACATGTAATTTAACAACAAAATTGATGCCGTGCATTATGTAGAAACATGTACGTTTAGATTGTGTGCTTCTTTGTTGCCAAAGGATAAGCAAGGGTAGACTTCCTTCAGTGTAACCCAGCTAATGGAATGGAAGAAACTTCTATTGTATATATTTAAACTTGGCTTTATGCCATTAAATTTGGCTTTACCTAGGATTTACCTTTAAAGATAAGGGGGAGTGGTGGCAAGGAATTTTAATTTCTCCCCAAATGTACCCAGAGAGTATATGAGCTATGAGGTGGATTACTAATAACAGTTTTTGATACTAAGCTGTGCTAAGACAGCCTAGATGTAATCGCAGAGAGCCGTGATGATGATGTCAATTTTTTTTTCAAATTGAATATCGCAGAATGCATACAAATATTGCTGTGCCATGAGTAGCACCATCTGTTAGTAGACTTTCAAATATCAAGGGCTCTTACTTCAGCAAATATGAGAAGTAATCATTCTTGAATTACCTTTCAATAGAGAGCTTTTGAGCCAGATTTGTTTGCGTATCACTGCTCCCCTCTACCTCTGACATGTTCTTTACTGAGCCCGCCTCTTGCAGGCTCTGCCAGGCTGGCTTTTCTCTACTCAGATAATGAGCAGCGCGACACCTGCATAATCTCCAGTATGGCAAATAGACGTCAGGCTATGAAACTTTAAATTCCTTCAATGACCCAATTTAGCCACACCTCTTTGGTTATTGCATGGCAAATTTTTGACATCTTAAGTGGACCAGGGTTCATGAAACCCTTTAATCTGACTGCGCAATGGGTTAAAAAAATTTAAGTTGTTATAGCTCCCCTTGATGTTGCTGAATATTCTTATATATTTATTTGAGGCTTTAAACACACCGAGTGTAAGATCGCATTATTTTCTACTGCGTACACATGTAGTATGCAGGTTACCAAAGCATCATCTACTTTTGTCTGGCATGCAGGCTGTGGAGTGTGTGAAAACACTCACCACTGTTTCACAACTACAACCATGAACAAAGACATGTAAGTCTGAAAAATGATCTGAGCCCCTATTGACTTTATTGCATCATGCAGGGCTTAGGCAATGTTTTCAGAGATTTTTGTGAAGCAGTGGAAAATATAAAGGGTAAGTGTATGAGGTTAGTGTTGAAACAGTCCATGGCTTAGAACTGAGGCTGTGTGCACTTGAACATTGTGACAAGAAATGAATAGTGAATGGTGTAGTGTGCTGTATGACGCTTAAACGCACAGTGTAATGTGATGTTAGTTTCACAGCACATTGTGAAGGGCAGGAAAGCCGAGAGCTGAGAGCTACATTGTACATTATATCCCTTGTTGCTATAAATATATCCACTTGCATGAACTTCAAGGAGTATCTTGACATGTCCATGTATGTGTATACACGAACATATCCATGATTGAGGGGAGGAGTGTGGTGTAGCCCATTTGTGAAGGAACTGACTGACGGATATGTGTTATTATGTATATTTTTATCATGCCTCCGCCACGAAGTGGCCGGAGGCATTATGTTTTCGGGTTGTCCGTCCATCCGTCCGTCCCGAATCCGTTTAGGCAATATCTTGAGAACCGTCAAGCAGATTTGCTTCAAACTTGGTACATGTATGTATTGCATAAAACTAATGAAGTGTGTAAAATTGGGGTCAAATTTGATTGAGGTCAAAGGTCAAAGGTCAATGAACTTTGTAAAAATTGCCAAAAAATGACCTTTTCCTCAATAAATCCAAATCCAAGGATGCAATTCTCATTAAACATGGTACAAATATGGATCACTACTTGGGGATAGACTGGTGACATTTTTGGTAAAATTCCTGAAAGGTCAGAGGTCAAATTCAATGAAATTTGTGAAAATTTGCCCAAAATTGATCTTTTTCACAGTAAATCCAAATCCAAGGATGCAATTCTCATTAAACATGGTACAAAGATAGATCACTACTTGGGGATAGACTGGTGACATTTTTGGTAAAATTCCTGAAAGTTCAGAGGTCAAAGGTTAATGAACTTTGCCAAAATTGGCTAGAAATTGCCCCAAACCGTAAATTTTTCACAATAAATCCAAATCCAAATCCAATGTCGCAATTCTAACTAAACATGGTACAGAGATGTATCACTTCATGGAGGTAGACTGGTGAAAGTTTAGGTAAAACTCCTGAGAGTTCAAAGGTCAATGAACTTTGCCAAAAAATAGCTAAAAATTGCCCCCAAAGTGATGATTTTCAAAATATATCCAAATCCAATGGATATATACTAATATACTAACCAAACATGGTGCAAAGATGGATCACTACTAGACTGATGACATTTTTTGGTGAAATTTCTCAAAGGTCAGGGATCAAGTTTGTCAATGAACTTTGCCAAAATTGGCTAGAAATTGCCCCCAAATAGATATTTTTCACATTGAATCCAATACTAACGATTCAATTAAAACCAAACATAGTACAGAGATGTATCACTTCATGGAGGTAGACTGGTGAAGTTTGGGTAAAACTCCTGAAAGTTCAAAGGTCAATAAACTTCACCCAAAATTGGCTAATTTTAAACAAACTTGATGCAAGGATGGATTTAGACAGACTGGTTAGATTGGAAGTCAAAGAAATAAGAGGTCAAAAGTCAATGAACATTGCCAAACTTAGCTAAACTTGAAAAAAGAAAATGTGATATTTTCATTTCACATAGGAGCAATGGTACATTGACCACCAAACATACACATTTTCTGAGAATAGCAAAGAGGCGGAGGCATATTAATTGACTGCGTGGCAGTCGAATTGCTCTAGTTAGGCATAATTTCAATTCCTTTCCAAAAGGTACATGTATATATCTTGCTCAATGTGTCAGAAAAAAAACAATATTGCGATTAATAGAGGATGTACGTACTGAAATTAAAACAAATTCTTGTGTCTTTGGAACATTTTATATTGATGTTCTGCTTTGACAGGCTATTATATGAAATGTTATTTGGCTGACTTGTTTTATACATATTCTTTTTGTATGTTTTAATTTCATAATTGTTTTTTTTCTACAAGTTGATAGAAGAATTGATGCTAGTTGCCACAGTGTTTTCTTTTAAATTACCAAGAAGTAGAAAAGAAAAGCTACTTATGAATAGAATTGTAGAGGAGAAGAAAACTTAATAGCCCTGAAGTTGTGCACTTCTAATTTCACTTTTCCACTTGTTTTATTAATGTATTATGCACAAGGACAATGACATGTCATGCATTCCAGAAAATTCTACCCCAAAATTCAGACATTAAATGCTACGGGTAGTAGTGATAACGATTACAGGTCGGCATCATGGTTGAACCGTTCTACCATTATCACCGTAATTGGAATGTGTTAAAGTTCAAGAGCTGTAATGATTTTTAGATATTCCTTCCCATTTTCCTGAATTCAAGTAATAATGGAACCCATGGTGGCAGGAGAATGGCAATCTGTTGATAATTGGTCTTGTGGTGTTACCACTACTTCCCCCCACCGTTAGTAAATAATTGATTGTATAGGGGGGGGGGGGGGGGCTGATCGAGACCTGACCTGACAAGCAGAACATATTCAACATGTGCTGTTGATAACTGCGCATGTTTACTATACATGTAGTTTCTGTAAATACATGTACATTCTTATTCAGTGTGAATGACTCTAGGGTTACAATGATTCTGTACACAGATGTAGAAATATCCAGTAGGTACGGCTGGACTGGGCAATTACAAGCTTTGATGGCTAGCGATGATGATCTTCAAAATGTAAAAATCCACTTTTATATCTCATGTTGTATTCAAAATGATGTGTCAGTAGAGTTTTATTTCCCATGAATCTGTTTGTTTGTTTGGACGTGTACACACTAGGCCATGTACACACTCTGTTTATGTAGGTTTATACAAATCATACTAGGATTCATTATTGCAGGCAAAAATATCCAACTTTAAACAAAGCAGTTGATGATAATGATAATAAGGATGAAAATAGTAGTTGCAGTTAAAGGTAGCCCGTCCCTTTTGCAGACCTAATTCTGAAAGTTCACTGACTTTGTCATCATTTGAGAGAGGGTGGCTATATAGCCTTTCCCTTGAATCGACAAACCGTTATGTTCGGTTTTGAGGAAATAATCTTCGATAATTCATCGAGGTTCTTTTTTTCGTACCACCAAACTACATGTAGTCATAATTTCAAATTGTGTCAACGGTCGACAATCAATATTGGAATCAAATCTCAGTGAAAACTATAGTTAGATTTTCGTTAATTCTACGGGAATTATAGTACCTCTGACCTTAGAATTTCACAGTTGGTATCCCAAAGATACGTGCTAAATATGTACAAACTTTCATGAAGTTTGCAGATGTTTGTAAAAGGGACGGGCCACCTTTAATGATACACCTCTGCTCGTACTCATGGTGATAACAACTCATAATATTGGTAATCGACAAAATGACAACAATTTTCATTATAGTATTCATACCTGTGTCCATGTTAGAACCTTAGCCTACCACAGTTATGACATTACTGTTGATTTACATTCAACAGGTGTACAGGTATAGTCATAATATAATGGATAGTTCATTTAGCCCACCTGGATTTATTGTGTATTTAAAAGATGAAAATTGTGCAGTGTTTATGACTCCGGATGATATTCTGAAAATCTCACAAAAAACTTCCCTGAAATACATGTATTTCATCTTTGCTATTTTGA
Organism: Arbacia lixula; assembly: GCA_963669155.1. Lineage (NCBI taxonomy): Eukaryota > Metazoa > Echinodermata > Echinoidea > Arbacioida > Arbaciidae > Arbacia > Arbacia lixula. The sequence continues at coordinate 26,105,849 of OZ022576.1, read as the reverse complement.
AGAAAAAAAAAAACCTATAGGAAATTTTGAAGTGATACATGTAATACTGAGAGCATCTATCCCGATAGCAGCCGGTAATAAACATCCTGTCATTTGTCTTGCATACATTAAAAGTGACAAGCTGACTACATCCTAGCTCAGCAGCGTAGAATATATCTCGTACTGCAGCTTTCTGTGTAATATTTTTCCTAAATGTGTGAGATGAGATATTGTGTTTAGAATACCCCCTAGATCCACCCATTATGTAAATAGTTTCACAGCAAGATTCTTTTGTATGATGCGTAAACTGCAAACATTACTTGTATGAATAAATTACTCAACTAGAAAACACCTTGTGTGCCAGTCACCTAGCAGTTTGAGTATATGTGCACTTTTTAGGATATGACAATGCCTGTTTCAACGGCTGTAAACGCTTAATTTCTGCACAATCTTTTGCTCGCTCTATGGAAACTTTGTTTACTTAATGTAGCTGTCGTACATGTCGGCTTGATGGAAATATGCAATATAGTATTATTTAAAGCATTTTTGTATTAAATTATATAGCAGAGCTGTCTACAGTAATCAAATAAAGTTGCTATTCATATTGTGAACTTATGAAATGGTTTATAAAAAGACTCATTTTTTGTGTTTTTATGCCTCCGCCACGAAGTGGCCGGAGGCATTATGTTTTCGGGTTGTCCGTCCGTCCGTCCGTCCGTCCGTCCGTCCGTCCCTCCGTCCCGAATCCGTTTAGGCAATATCTTGAGAACCGTTCAGCAGATTTGCTTCAAACTTGGTACATATATGTATTGCATGAAACTAATGAAGTGTGTAAAATTGGGGTCAAATCTGATTGAGGTCAAAGGTCAAAGGTCAATGAACTTTGTAAAAATTGCCCAAAAATGACATTTTCCACAATAAATCCAAATCCAAGGATGCTATTCTCATTAAACATGGTACAAAGATGGATCACTACTTGGGGATAGACTGGTGACATTTTTGGTAAAATCCCTGAAAGGTCAGAGGTCAAAGGTCAATGAACTTTGCCAAAATTGGCTAGAAATTGCCCAAAACCCTGAATTTTTCACAATAAATCCAAATCCAATGGTGCAATTCCAATTCAAGCATAGTGAAACGATGGATCACTACTTCTGGGTAGACTGGTGACCTTGTTGGTGAAATTGCTGGAGAGTTCAAAGGTCAATGAACTTTGCCAAAAATTAGCTAAAAATTGCCCTCAGAGTGATAATTTTCAAAAAATATCCAAATCCAATGGAGCAATATCAACCAAACATGGTGCAAAGATGGATCACTACTAGACTGATGACATTTTGGTGAAATTTCTCAAAGGTCAGGGATCAAAGGTCTATGAACTTTGCCAAAATTGGCTAAAAATTGCCCCCAAATAGATATTTTTCACATTGAATCCAGTACTAATGATTCAATTCAAACCTAACATAGTACAGAGATGCATCACTTCATGGAGGTAGACTGGTGAAGTTTGGGTAAAATTCCTGAAAGATCAATGAACTTCACCCAAAATTGGCTAATTTTAAACAAACTTGATACAAGGATGGATTTAGACAGACTGGTTGGATTGGAAGTCAAAGAAGTAAGAGGTCAAAAGTCAATGAACATTGCCAAACTTGGCTAAACTTGAAAAAACAGAATGTGATATTTTCATTTCACATAGGAGCAATGGTACATTGCCCACCAAACATACACATTTTCTGAGAATAGCAAAGAGGCGGAGGCATATTTATCGACTGCGTGGCAGTCGAATTGCTCTAGTTTTAATTTTTATTCCGGACTGAAATACATGCACTTAGTAATGTATTACTAAAAAGATGTTAAAAGATAATTTGCACATTTTGAAAGTATGAAACGATATTCTTTGCAACTACACACTACACACACACACACGCACGCACACACACACACACACACACACACACACACACACACACACACGTAGCACTTGCACTTGATACAGAAAAAATACAACTGCCTCATTCCCCCTTTCTCTCTCTGTCTCTCTGTTCCTGTCTGTCTCTCCTTCTCTCTCTCAGACATTCTATTTTTTCTTGGCTTTTGAATTGTTCACATCCTGTCTACTTCCCCCTTTTGCATTTTAGTCTGTAATCTAATTAGGCTGTGGTTGGTCATTTTATCATTTTTACCACAGGCTTTTATTTAAACATCACACATTCATGCCTTTACATTTTTACGAATACATTTCTCTGATAAGATAATTTTCCTTAGCACCGTGTTTCAAGTGCACATGTAAAAACGTAGTGTAACTAGAGTTGAAAGTACCCATTACCCTGAATTGGCCAAAATACATAAACCGGGGCGCAGGAGGCATGTGCAATCTTCTTTAACTAGTATGAACGTATGATTAACATCTAATCGATTTTTGTTACATTGTTCTATTTCGCGATAGGAAACTGTAAGTCAGTCTGAGGAATTTCACTGCGAATAGTTATTTATTAGGGTCCTTATTTGTATTTTTGTTTTACTTCTCATTGCTTGAAGAACTTCCATATTACAATACAGTCCACTCCCCTTATAACGACCACGGATATAGCGAGATTTCGTTAAAATGAGACCAATCTCAAACACTATTATGTTCATTAATCAGCATGACAGAATATTTTTTTAATTGGCTAGGTCCCGAGCATCTCGTTTAAATGGGAGTGAACTGTACGAGTATTGGTATCACTCAAGGTAGAGCAGCAGGTTGGCTGTGTCTTCAGGACTCAGTTGGCCGAGGTCGATGGCGTCGGGTGTGGCCGTCGACGTCAGGTATTGGCTAATATCTTCCGGGGCGATCCCCTGTTCCAACAGGACGGCGACACCGCCTTTTATGAGAGAGAATCAAACGGAACACGTGATCGAGGGCTGGACACGAGGGCTCGATATAGCACGACTAGAGAGTTTTAGATCGACATGGCGTAGACGTTTTCTTTTTAAGCTCGGCAAGAACAGCCCACCATTGTCCACTCCAAATCCTACACGAAGTGCCGTCCATGTCCACGCCGACGTCGTGTCGATCTAAAACTCTACTGCAAAACTGAAGCTTTAAGAGGAGCAGAAGGAGTTAAAATGGATCTTATTAGACTTGATTGGTATTGTTCCGCTTACACTGAACGGGCTTTTTAGGACTCGATACGTTGCACATGAAATGATAACTGGATAAGGACATGTATTGGATAGACGAGAATTATTCGGCAACTATGTGTAAAAGGAGGAAACAAGTAAAGGGGAAGTAAAAGGGGAAGCGGGAGGCGGAAAAGATGAATCTTGTTACACCTGGTTGATGATTTCTTCTCACACTCAACGGAATTGACCTGATTCTGAACTTTGAACATGCGATAAGAACTGTACGTAATCTTTAAACAACAAGACGATGTATATGTATTTGGATAGATGTGAATAATTCGGCAGACGGAGACGAGCTGGAGTCTTTATGAAACCCTGTTTAGTGCAGAAGCAAATATATTATATCTATTCACCATACCAATCAGTGTTATTCGAATATTAAAGACTATTACAAATGGAAGCAATTCCATCCGTCATGGCATAATGAAAGGGGATAGGCCTAGTAACTTTCCTGCATCGGTCAATGGTAATATTCTCATCATATGTCAGCTGTTTATATCATCTTCATAACTTATTTTACAAATGAGAAGGATTATTCAATTCGATTGCAAGTTCCCTTTGATATAGAATGCAAAATCTACGTTACATTTCTACTCGTACACTGTGGGAATCCTATATGACTCGGAATTGATTATTTAAACATTCATTCATAGAATATGAATTTCATATTGTGTCAGTATCATTGTGTTTGTCATTGACTGAATTTATGCTTATGTGAATATTGTAAGCGGATTTTGCTTGCCTGTGATGCTGCTGATCAGTATTTTTTATACGTGAATGAATGAATGAATATGAATCGTGATGGAAACTCTGTTTACCTGCGACGTGCGGGGCAGCCATGCTCGTACCGCTCAGTGAGGCTGTGGCCGTGTCGCTGGTGTACCATGCAGACTTCACGTTGGTCCCGGGCGCAAACAGGTCCACGCATGGACCGTGGTTAGAGTAAGCAGCCTTGCGATCACCCTTCTCTATGGCTCCGACGGTGATTGCCTGATGTAGCAACAACATATATCAAGAAATGAATATGAGGATGAGACTTTTACCCGCAGGTTCAAGGCCTGTCATGATGACATGGTGTGCATTAAGTGGACGTAGCATCAACGACTGGATGTACAGTACATTGCAGCATTTATATCAAATTTAACATTCAATTGATGCTATATTACACATATAGTTGAATAAAATATACACTACATTTCCATTGAATTAAGCATAAATCTCTTCCAACCCTCTTCTGAACTATGTACTCGCCCACCCCATCCCCTCCAAAAAACACACCCATAAATAACTGAACACTTCAAAGCGTATTGCTTTTGAAATTAGTAGTTTTTAAATATGCTAATTTAGTTTTCGTAAATGATGTGAGGAATTTAATCTTTTTCGATGTCACTGGAATTTCTACTGGATTTGTTCATTAGTACTTACACGATAATATTAGAGTGTAATATCATGTTTTGCTGTCTTTTGCAGTGTGTAATTTCATGCGCATTTTGACTTTGTCACGAAACATGGTAACGTCTTTAACGAATAAAGATTCAATTGAATCGAACTGAATAGCTCTGAGGTGCAACTCACCAAAGGTTCCGATGACGGGGAAAAGCGACACGCATCGCGGAACTCGTTCCCAGCTGCAGCGACCACGACATCGCCCTGTTGGACCGCGTCACTGATGAGGTCATTCATGGTTTGGGAGTAACTCCCGCCGAGGGACATGGAGATGACCACGCTCTTCGTGGGGGTCGCGTCGACCACGAAAGAGATGCCTAGATGCGAGCAAGAATTGGGGAAGACATGAAGGCGGATATCAGGAGATACATACATACTACTACTACTACTACTACTACTACTACTACTACTACTACTACTACTACTACTGCTACTACTACTACTACTACTACTACTACTACTACTACTACGACTACACCTACTTCTTCTCATTTTTATTCACCCTTAAACTTTTTCAACGCAATGTATGTAATATGCAGTACCGAGCATGTGGACTAGTTTGCCAAGTAATATAAAGTGTAGAAGAGGGAAAAGAAGAGGACGGAGAAAAGAGGACGACAAAGGAGGAAGAGGAGGAGGAGGAACAACATACTATAATATTAGTTTTAAAAAAAAACACCCTTTCATGTTGTTTATGCGGAGTACAACTTCAGCACACGTTGTCAATTTAAAGTATGTCGCTGATTATCATATGACACATACACATTATTCACATCAAAATGGACTTTTGAACTCCGTCGGGAACGGGACTGAAATCACGTTAAAGGGATAGGAAGATGGTTTCAGGGAAGTGGAATATAATCGAAACAAACGTACCATCCAAAATACTTTCCAGCGAGCCCGAACCTCCGCAGTCGAGTACCCTTACACCAAAGACCCTAGCCTCTGCAGCCACCCCGAGGGTCTTGCCTGCTGCCGTGCCACAGCAGTGGGTGCCGTGGCCGTGACAATCCACTGGCTGTTAAGGGGAATGAGGGTGGGAGATGGGAGGTGGGGTGAATCTTTTTTTTATTGTGTATTTGTATGTTTATATGAACTCAAATGATAACGTGTTCGTATAGAGCGTAAAATGTCCTTCAATGCGAAGAGTTTGTCTTCTGTTCCATGCAGGCTTTCTTGGAAGTGTAGGCCTGTAAAAAGGGTTGTCAATTTGAGTGTTCAACTCACGTACATGATTAGTAAATTTTAATTTATTAAAGTAGACATTGATTGACTTTTTACCTGAATATAGTTGGAAGGCTAACACTTACTTTCATTTCCTTACAAAATAACAAAAACATAGGAGAGAGAGAGAGAAAAAGTACAAGAGACCCATCTTCCTGGAAGAAGATCGTCAATCACATAGAAGCTCCTGACGTCACGACATGCAGTCGACCGCAAAACCACATGGTACTGCTTGTAACATACCTTCCACTTTGGATCGATTATAACTCAATATCGCACGTCAAATCAGCTGAAATTTAAACATAATTTCGATGGGTGTAAACATTTTGCTAGCTGAGCGCACTTACTCCGTTGCCATCTTCGATGGCATCGTAAATGGCAGTAGCTCTAGATTCAGTCCCATCCGCGTTGTCGAACTCCTGATGGGTAGGCCTCACGCCTGTGTCGATGACGTAGATTTCTTGCCCCTTTCCCCAACCTGTCGCCGGAGAAATCCATGATGTAAGTGCCCAATATAATACATAACCGTAGATATATGATAAGGTATCATGTTGATGACTGACGGATTCAACTGTATTATCGCGATGATTAAATACTTGAACGAAAGTCATATGGTATTTTCTCACACTAACGATACAAGTGTTAGCCTAGATATTGATAAGTGCTATAGACATCACCGATGTATTACGAACTGATAGGAGTACTGTAGCAAAATACATATACCAAGGTGGACTACTGTTGCATCAAATTTCGCAATTATTGAAACCTTAATATATTTAATTGTTCATGTAATTCAGTAATTTAAGTTGTAATCACAGCGTCATTAGATTCAGCTTCATTTAATTTCATTTCGAGTTTTGATATTTGAAAGAAATAATAAACATTAATCACGATCTGCACCATAAACACTTGGCATAAGTAAGTACTCGAAATACATCACAAAATGGAACATAAGCTTATTGAGGATGCAAAGTGTCTTGAGTAGTAGGTGGAACACTGAGATGTGGATTAAACTATTACTCCAACATCTTAACCTCTCCGTGTTTGTCTTCTTGTCGTAACTGCTTACATTTAGGGAGACTCCTTTAACTGTTTTCTTTCCGCTTAAATTCAAGGCAAATTCGCCTCCAGTACTTTGATCTTAGGATATCCATCGCCTTCATACTGTGTAGTATTATGTGTCATATATTTACATACTATTCTGTAAGATGATTATTGATTGATCTTTAACTTTCAATGCGCCATCGATGATAATTTGCAGGAGCAGTACAAGCAAATCCCATAAAGAAGTAGTTTCTTTGGTACACAAAAGGGCAACTGTAACATTGTGTGTATACTAGTGATTCAAGTGCGCTGGCAAAACCAGACGGGGTTTCTAAAGAAAATCAAAACTAGACTTGAGCCTACTGTTGAGAGTGAAGTATCCATTGGTGCCGGTTCTCTGGTCGATGCGATCCTGTCCCCACGTATTTGCACCCTTGCTAATCTCATAGATCCCGTCCTCCTCCACGTGCTTGATCCCTGGCAACGCCCTGATCTGTAGGATGACGGTTTCACTATCATTTTCAGCATCATTATATTCATCGTCGTCGACGTCACCATAGTAATCGTCGACATCGTCACCGTAGTTAATCTCATCATCTTCATCATTACCACCACTGTCACCACCATAGTCAACATCAATATCAAAACCATTCGCTACACTTAAAGAAAATAGACGGCTCAAAAGGGCGCGTATTTTGAGTACTTGGTGTAAAGTTTATATTTTAAGCATTGCTCTGTTTAACTAATGTATGTCCTTCTAACTTAAACTAGATATCCCGACAGTTAAAAATGAGTAAAAGTTGATTATACATATTCAATTAAATGTTTGTCTTCTTATAATGACAAACAGTAGTAAAGGTTTAATGAGAAGGAAGGCATGTAATTATTGTTTTACCATTTCAAGCGACTCGTCGTCCAGTTGGAAAGTGATCGCCTTGAGGACGGACCGGTTGATGATTCTTCTCAAGACGGAGGGAGCGGCCAGTCTCTGAGAAGCAACTTGCACGAAGGACGGCACGTCGACTTCATTCTTCAAGAAAATGTGAAGACAAAGTTATCCAGATGTACACTATTTGTTTTATTTGTTTCATTTGCGGTCATCTTCTTTGCATTATGTTTTAAGTTGTCTGTGTTACGTGTGTCATCAATCGCAAAAATAGATATACAAAATCACATTTTGATTACTAAGAGGAGTTACAAAATGGATACACATGTTGTATTCACATGATAAAAATAACCCGTTAAGTGAAACATTTTTTTTTTGGAAAACAAATGAGGTCTATAAAATAATGAGAACACAAGAATAAAAAAAAAACTCACCAGAATAACATTTGAGGAGAGATTTAGTTATGCTGAAATGAATTAAAAACTTTAAAATTAAAATTTAAACTTAAAAGAATAAAAATACTCACTTCGAGGACTATAACATATCGCTTTGGGATGGGGTTCTGGTTGCGTAGAAGTGGGGCTAGTCGGGCGTGACATGCCACCAACAAAGACACCAAGCAGTACAGAAACAGCTTCCTGGGTTCAGTCATTCGGTGAAACAATTCATCTTTTGTGTATGTATCATTTAATTCAACTATTTGCTATCTTTTTTCACATATGCATTATTCAGTTACGACATAATTACTATAATTGTTATCATGTATACACATTTACAGAGGTAAAATAGTTATATCAATATAAAACTGTAGGGCCTACATAATAGTGTGTGCAAAGATACACATGATATGAAATACAGAAGACTTACAGCGTAATCATATGTTTGAGGTGCATGTAGCTCTACGGAAAAACACTTTTTAGTTACTTATAAAAAATAGGATACATTGGAGACCCCAAAACATGACCAGTTACAGATAGTTGACAAATACTTATGATGTATTTTCCACACGCTTTATCATATTGAAAATACAAAACAAAACAACCTTTCACAAGAGTAACGACCCGCCAAAATACATTTTTATTCTTCGCTCTTTATTGGTGTTAAACTATGATGACATTTTCTTTTAGGTTCAAATAAATGATTATTCCTATGCATTTCCAAGTCTTTACAATATGATGTTCTTTGAGCACTACATGAGTCAAATATTTTGTACAACGGTATACTCACATTTTGGTCACCTATCAGATGCTCTTCACAAGGTTGAAATGCAGGTTTGAGATGCAACAGCGCTTCCTGCGGACACAGTCGGGTAAATATTAGAGATACATGTAATTGATTTTCAATGGACTTAGCCCCAGAGGCGGTTGGGGGCAGTCTCCCCCACCCCGAAGGCGATGAAGGTGGGGAAGGAAGATACCACAAAGGTGATTCCTATTTTGTATTCTCTGGGAGCTTGAGTATATAGCGATGTGTGTAAATACAATACCAAACATTGGTCAATAGTGTTATACATGCTATTTTATGCTTATGAAGTTTATCTAAGTTTGTTATCTTTATTTGAACCTGATTCCATCCTCCTATTTGAATATAACTGTAGTTACTTATAAGCGCATACGTGAAACTACAGATATGATATCGCGAGTAATGGATGAATATATGAATATACATATGAATATATGAAGATAAATATACATTTGAGTATGTGAACATGAATATGAATGTACATATATTCAACCATTACTCGTGATATCATCGCACTTCCTCTATATTATAAAAAGGATTGTTCAAAGAAATCATGTTATAGTTTCTGCCATCCTCTTTCGAAAATACTCGTTCAAGGACATACAAATTAACGTGTGCACTTATGGGTAACTACAGTTTTATTCATATATATATATATATATATATATATATGTGTGTGTGTGTGTGTGTGTGTGTGTGTGTGTGTGTGTGTGTGTGTGTGTGTGTGTGTGTGTGTGTGTGTGTGTGTGTGTAAGTGTGTGTGTTAACTGGGGTGTAGAAGGGGCTGGGTCAGAGCCGTATATAGAGAGGGCTGGGTCATGATTATGTTCCCACTAATATGGTTGGGGCCACGATTGAAATAGACAAAATAATGCGTACTCTTTGCGTGAAGGTCGCTGAGTGAAGCGCTTTCAATGTTGTTCGATATAAACGTGGGAACAAGAACTTTTAACAGATCGTATGCAATGTAAATATGAGACTACTCGTATGCACTCGCATCTACTTGCATCCGGCTTGCATCAACTCGTATCTCCTCGTGAGGCATTCATATCACACCGTGAGCAATGGTTCCCATTAAAGAGATCACCCTGACATTATTTTGGTTTCAATAAAAAGGAGAAACATTAAAGAAACATATCAGTGAAGGTTTGACGAAAATCGGTCAAAGGAAAAAAAGTTATTTGATTTTAAAGTTTTGATTTTGTGGCGTCACGTGCGAGGTGCTCTCCCATATGTTGTGTACTACTTTTTCCATAAATCAACCTTTTTATGTTCTTTTAATACTTTCTTGTCATAGCAATATGTGTGCAAAAACATGTTTCTAATTATATATCAAATGCACACGTGAAATGGTAAACATCATTTTGATAAAATGGACATTTTCCCAAAAAAAATTCACAACATAAGGGAGAGCACCTCGTACGTGACGTCACAAAATCAAAAGTTTAAAATCAAATGACATTCTTTTTCCTTGACCGATTTTCGTCAAACCTTGACTAATATGTTTCTTTCATGTGTCTTCTTTTATTGAAACCAAAATAATTTCAGGGTGAACTTTTAAAGGGTCACATATCGTTACAGATCGTGTAAGATCGCAACACATCCCAACAGAAAACATCCCAGCAGAAATCGAAGAACTTGAAAAGTTGCTAAACACATATTTAAATACAAACGATCCAAGCTATTGCATTACCAAAGTTTTTCTCTTTATTGGAGTCTGAAACAAGTACATTTTTGAGCTAACTAACAAGAATAAGTATGCAAATGGATGACATGAATATACGACAAAGCAACTTGAGGAGAAAGTATAGGTACGTCGTGAAATATTCCTGTTGTGAGGTGTTTTTTTTAACAAAAAAGACAAGTATTTGTCTTCCTTTGAAAAATCAATATTTGACTCACGCCTTTTTTATGCACCTCTCAATTAGTACAATTATCCTTCAAGAATACATAATTGAGAGTTAATTCTATAACTTTTAGTTACTTATTATGTTTCTCGAAAATGGGCATTCCCACAAAACATCCGAAATTGAACAGAAAGTGCGCTAATAAAATACGTTTGTAGATGTGTACTAGCCAGAGGACTTCTATAGATCTTAATTGCAGCTCAAATATGCTAACAAATATGTTCAAAGACTTGCCAACGCTACGCTGGTATAATTCGTGGTACGTTAACATTTAATATACAGGTATGAATTACAAATAGTCACATTCACATTTATGTCTAACTAGTCATATCATTATCATTGATTTTAATCCTTTTGAAAAATGATATAACATTCCTAATATGAAATTCATATTTATATTCGAGTTCTGTTTGTTTCAAGTTGGTAATTATCAAAATAATGGAAGTAAATTGTGTTTTGTTTTGTTCGATTGATCAACACATATATATACATGCACAAACATGTACAACACTCCAAAATGAAGCTCACCTAACACAATACTACTGCATTATATACACGTATACGTATTCCATCAAATAAAGAATTTCTTAACGTAATGACCACGAGCACAAAAGCGTATGGATCTTGAAACCCACCAGTTCTTGCATGGTAGGCTAAGAATTGCTTATCATTGCGTGATTTAACTCACGTATATAAGGTATATATCTATCATAGATATGAAATCTACAATGGCTTAAATTACATTCGAATTGACATAAGAATGCAAACTGAAAGTATATCAGAAGACACTTTTATCTATTTAGCAGGATTACTTTATAATAGTAAACATATACATTGTGAATTGTAATATTGGAGCGGCGCAACGCATTGTTATGTACGAAAAGTGGAATGTGGACTGTATGCATATTATAATGACAAATATAATTCGAGTCTTATACCAAGAAAAGGACTGTTGTTGTTGTTTTCTCTCTCTTTCTCACTCTCTCTCTCCTCTCGAGAATACATATAGCTATATGTCTTCCATCCTATTTGTCATACTCTGTGAGTCCCCCCTCTCTCTTTCTATCAATATCTCTCTTTATCTGTGTTGAGAGCTTTACTTTTGACGCTTGATGGCTCGGAGAATGATTCCATTTGGCGGGGAGATGGATGCTCTGATACCCAATACAGGCGGAATCTTCAATGACGCACACACACAAAAATGAAAACGGAGAGGGAAATTGTTTCTGTTAAACTCATAGGAGAAAGGATCTTTATTATTGGTTTTATGTTACGTTTAGGTATTAATGGTTACATATTATACCATAAAATGTGTTTCATTCCAAATTCGGCAATATTGATTAAAGCAAAAGACAATTTAAAATGGATAACTGATTCAATATAAGAGAAGAATGAAGTATGCGATGACTGATGCAAGGGAAGGGCATGGTGGCAGAAGGAAGGATACTATTATTTGCATTACGGAAGCAATCTCTTAATTATATTGAACTATTTTTATATGTAATTTATATCAGCATTTTATACGATGTAAAATATTTTTAAAAAGTCATTAAGTCAATGATAATCAACTCACCGTCGCTTTGTGTGTGATGAGTTAAAAGTATTGAAAGAAAACGGATGAAAATTCGAAAAGAGGGGGGCGGCGGAAATATAAAAGGTAGACAATCGAAAACATGTTAGGGGTAGCACGTGCAGGAGTAGCGTCAGCAGTGAGATAAGTACGTATCATGAAGAAGGTGAGAAGGGACTACCTCTGTTTGTGGGCAGGTTTCCAGGGTGAACTTCTGCAGGACTCGAATTATCATCATCTTTGACTCCATGATAGCAAACCTCATCCCTAGGCAGGTACGCGGACCTGCTCCAAAAGGCATCCAGGCAAAGGGGTGGCGTTTGTCCATGTTCTCCTTGGTGAATCTACGACACATAGAAACCAATGTACGACACTCTTTGAATCGTAGCACATAATCATCTGGCTGAGCATTTTTGCTGCAGAGCACCATGGCAACCTTAATAAGACAATATCTTTATGATTCAATAAACTACTCCAGCTGGGGAATCTATTTTTTTATCAACATCATAATCACCATAATCATCATCATCATCATCATCATCATCATCATCATCATCATTATCATCATCATCATCATCATTGCGATCGTTATTATCATCATCACCATCATCGTCATTACCGTCACCATCATCCTCACCATCGTCGTCACCGTCCCCATGATTACCACATGACCACCATTAGGAACATTACTAAAGTTTAAAGTATTCTCCTCCTCCTCAACACCCTTATCATCATCACCATCATCGTCGTCATGCTAATCATCTTTACAACCACGTCATCTTCATCATCATTACTAAAACAAAGTACCATCGTCCAATCACTTGGAAGCAAAATGTTGTTCATCCCTGTATCAATTCGTATACTCCTAGGAAGGTGACTTAAGCTATAATGAACACATATCTCCACATGTTCAAATTGTTATAAAAGTTTTCACCATTTAGTTTTTGTAGTAGACCTGCTATAATTTCTCGCATTTGTTTGGACAACGCACGCAGCTGCCAGTTGTAATTGCAATACATACAAAAAGAGACACATTGACAGGGCTGACTGCAGCAGTGTATGGAGAGATCACAACTTGTTTCATGTCAGATTCTTATTTTAAAAAAATTGCGCGTACCTGTCGGGATCAAAGCGGTCCGGTTCCGGCCAGATGCTCGGATCGTGGTGGATGGCAAAGATGGGGATGAAGATGGACATTCCCTTTGGAATAGTGAAGCCATTCAGTTTGTAGGGTTTGGTGCACGATCGGTTGGTACTAGGAGGAAAAGAAAGAATGATATTTCCATGGCAATATGAAAAGCTTCCTACTGTGAAAATGCGCTGACAAAACTCAAAACGTCGAGACTAATATTATTCTTACTGATATTGTAAGAATACAATTATTTTTTGTTAAATTAAAAACATATATTCCTCTCTCGTCTTTTGTTTCCTTCTTATAATGATAGCTATTTGTTTTGGATTATCACTGATATCGCGCACAGTGCCTTTTTAAAGAGAGTTTGTCCCTTTTTTGCATGTCAATTCTTTGCAGAAAAAAGGAAGAAGATACTGTACGCGGCGCACTTACAGGGGCAATACGACTGTGATGGAGACTACGGCTAGGTTTCAAACGTAAATATTTGTCACTTTTACTGAAAAGGTTCGTGAAATTTTACACACGTTATCGTTAGGGTACACTGCCGGTTTCTGTCGAGCTTCATAATTTCTTGCAAATGGGACACACTGTATTGTATACTTTTTGAAGAGGTCTCATTTCAAATCAAGAGGTTGCGCTACTCACGCCGCTCATAGAGCTACATGACACCGCTTTATCTCCAAATCGGACAAGTCAAAAATTAATTTGAATATTTTTTTTTCAATTAGTGCCTACGATATGCTATCAGCATGATCAGACGGTATGAAGTTGAAGTCCACGTAATTATCGCCCTATTTGAAATGAAATCTTGAAAGTGCCTAATTACTAGTAACACATGAGTCTATGGAGAAATAATCGCAGGTGTGTGACCGAAAGACCCTCGTATTCTACATGATTTTGCCGCGATTCAGTCGTAAGGGCCTCCGACTGGAAATATGACGTCACCTTATTGCACAGATCCAAATGACCGGGCCCTGCGATTCATCTGGTCGCAGAGTCCTACGACTGATTAGATCGTATCGCCTACGATGGTCTGAATACCTAGACTTCATGAGTACTTACAATGCCGCGGGTGGGTACATGCGGAGTGCCTCACAGAAGGCCTGGTGGAGATACGGCATCTTGGCGATGGCGCTGTAGCCTACCGACTCCCTGGTCGGGGCGATCTCGTCCACCTCCTCGATTAAGCGCTGCTGAATCTCGGGGTTCATGGCGAGCTCGTAAGCCAGGAAACCAGTAACAGTGTTGGTGGTTTCAAACCCCGCTATGAAGAATAGGAGCGCCTGTGGTGGGCATATCACAGGTTAGTGAGTGAATGTCTTGGTTAATCCGCGAAGATTTGAATTTTTGATGAAATGGTGCTTTATCGAGTCACAATGCGTCACGAAACCTCATCATTGTATAAGAGATATATTTGAGATAACAAAACGAACACGAACATCATTCGAAGTTATATAATTGCATGATACATAAATATAGTAATACTTGCAAATACGATGGTTCAAGTAGCTCTTTAGCAACAGTGTACAGAATACATATCATTTGGACGATCGAATACTGAAACGCGTTTCACATTCAGCATAGACCCCCTGTGGCTTATGGTGAAACACTTTGCATCTATGCATAGTTATATTGCTATGATAGGGTCTAGTTAACCCTCGCTGTATCGATCCATCAAACTTACAGCTGCTTTGCACACATTTGTGTGCCACGGGCAATGAAAGGGTCAATCGTAGACGGTGGATATCGGCTCCCTTTCGAGTTGCCGTGGTGTATTGGTTGTGAACTGTGACCAAAGCTTTCGAGGTCCCAGGTTCAAACCCACCCATTGCATTTGTGTGCTTCAGCAAAACTACTTAATCCGCAATGATGTTTCCACACAGGTGTTTAATTGGGTACTCGGTATAAGAAAAGGAATGAGTGCGCCTTAGTGGCTGCTAACTCTCTAAATGATTATCTGAGCTTGAACAGGTGTCACAACAACTTACCAGCATCCGATGACCGGGGTAAAGAGAGGGGCATTAAGAGCAAGAATTAGTGAGATCCTGCTCAAGATCGAAACACCGATGTTTCAATTTCAGTAATTTCTGTGTGTGTGAATTCCCCCAATATTGTAAAGCGCTTAGAAATGATACTTCTTCATATCAGGTGCCATACAAGAAGTGGGTACTATGATTATTATTACATTGGCAATGATCTCCGTCTCCGTCAGGGGAATCTTCTTCTTGCCACTCTTCTGGCAGAAATCGAAGTCGCTCTGGCGGATGACATTGTCGTTGATGTCGCCTCCTTCGACCTTCTCCGGTTGCTGCTGCTGCTGCTGCTGGTCATTCGCGTTCTGAGAATTCAAGATGATCTGAAGGTAATCAAGGGCCTGTTGGAAGGTAAAAGAAAAGTAAAGCAGTTGAGCGTCAATAACGTACTTATTGTTACCATGGTTACTGTGGCAGTTGCAAGCTAAACCTAAAGGGACTAGAATAGGCTGAGTAATGTGGGCCATCTCCGGCCTCTCCCTACATGTTTCTATTTTCAACTCAGTTATCTTCTTCATGCATAGGGTCATAATGTCAGGACAATCATTATGCCGGCTGGGCTTCAACTTTAACATTATGAAGGAATAGATAGGTAACTTGAAAGCTAGGCAGGGTGGCGATCCTGGCACTGCCTATACAATTATTCAACCCCCATCGCATAATTTTGGACATCCTGGCAAACAGACTAACATTACAACTGGCAACTATTGCCAAACCATGCAAGTAGTGAAAAGATATATCAAATATTAAATATTAAATATTATATACCAGAGTGTTTGATTTTCGTATAGTTATAAGCTGTGATCACTGAAGTACGAAGAGATATAGTCCAGCGAGCATAATAATGATCATTTTCAGACCTTTCTGTGATCAGTTAGGCATGACTCGTAATGCGCTTGTGATCATGGATTTTTGTTCCTATTTATGGAAGATTAAATGATATCCCATCATTTGATATATATTTTTTAGTACTTCCATTGGTCTAATTCATTTCGACAAGGATTGAAATTTGATTTATTAATCTCATTGGTAACCTCTGTACAAACTCAATGGAGGCAGCTCTTACCTGAAATTCACTCAGTTAAAATGTTTGGGAAAACGAAAAGTATGAATTTAGATATTAAGAAAAATGAATTAACCACGATCAGCGAAGCATTTCGAGTTACACTTCAATGACCACAGAAAGATCTGAAAGCGACTATTACTGTACTTCCTGAACGTGTGGCAGATAGTGAGCTAATTAATGGTGTGGTGGTGGTGAAAGACGATCTGATTGACCCACCTTGCCTTTGGAGTCAGCTAGAGGGATGCTGCGACGAAGTGCGATCGTTTTCTGGATGACGTCAGTAAAGAAATCGAAGGTACCCCTCCCGAATACAGTGAATCCAAGCCTATCGAGAACCGCTTCCGCAAATGGGATCGTGGCTGTATGTGAGAAGTGAGGAAAGACAATTTAACAGGTGTTACAAATTGGGCAGCAGGATGTATTCACATCAATCATTTATGTGGTTCACTTTTGAGAATGAGTTCGTAGATTTGATTTCGTATCAAACTTCAAATTGATTATACCTTCTTATTCCCCCCCTTTTTAAAATATTGCTAAATGACGATGTTTCAATATTGTTTTTACATGACTGCCTCTCCTCTTTGGCTTTCCGTCTCCCAATTCCCCATCTCGTCTATCCATCTTTCCATCCACATATTTTTTTTTATAAAAAAATGTTTTTTTTTTCACTTTATACCGTCTAATCATATAAAACTGATGTAATTAACGACATGAACACTTACACACAATGAAGTTGAGTGGAGAACTGAAGAAGTCGACATCAAAGATTTTCCTCACGTGTCTGACAAACGGATCATCTGGATTCTTCTGAGAGTCTATGTTCAGTCCGAAAGCGCAGCTTGCTACAGTGTCCATAACGAAAGCCCCGAATTCTCTGCGAAAAGTAGACCAGAAATTTAGTATTTAGAGATGGCACCGTATAGGGCCCAATAGGTCTAGTCTACCTTCCACGGACATGAGATTTCAATACCCAATTACTAGGTGGTATGGTTCCTTTGCAGACATTACCAATTGCATTAATGCACTGCATGAGCAGCAAGAAACGAATTTATGAGACATTGACCTTATAGTGATATGTATTTCGAAAAAAAGTAAAAAAAAAAAAAAAAAGGTACATTGTAGTTTGCCTTTCAAGCTAAATGAAAATTGAAGCTATTGATTAAACCTTTCATTTGCCCTTATAATCTTATTTTATAAATCGTAAAGTTGACAAGAAAACCAGTGTCTTCAGGATTACTTTGATTGAGTCGATTGGATTGTGAGGTTCACCTTCACAACTTCCGTGTAAATACTGGGACGACTTTTAGTCCCTTCCTTCTCAGGGGACCTTACACGATATGCTCTTCAAATGTATGTACAGAAATTTACATTTTAGGCCTGCAAAAGAGATGCACCACCTTAAATAATCTTATTGAATAGTCTAGATAATTGACATTAACTCTTCATATCCAGTATCACGATTGCAAAGTAACATACATAGATCAAATGATTGTTGATTTATTCACATTGAATACGGAGAAATGTTGTTCCTATCCTGATTAATTAACCGGAATGAACTACGCACACCATGCATCGTTCAGTAAGTGAATATGAAATCAATATAAGTTCATAATAATCATAGAAATACGCTTTCACCTGTAAACACAATCATTTACACACACATACATATTTATTTCCTTTTTCAAAAGTTTACACACAAATTGTATTACAAGCTAAAGATACATCATTACCAACGAATACATATACAATAAAGGTAATCATTATACATACACTTAAAATAAACAACCCCCCACACACACATATCCACACATAAACACACACACACACATCCACACACCTACACACACACACACACACACACACGCACACACACACACACACACACACACACACACACACAAACACACACAAACCGATATACACCATCTCGTACTTTCTGCAGTCGATGTGGCCATCCTGCTTCTGCCGCTGTTCAATGTTGACAATCAGATTGTCTGCACATCCGTTCATGATGTGGGACATCTAGAGAAGAGGGCATACAACATTATCAGCATTTTAAAGTGTTAAAGATGTTTTAAAGAAAGGCACACTCTACGCCCGTTGTAGATCCAATTTCACACCTTGATTACGAGCAGGGTGAAATACCGGTGGAGTGCACAAGAAAGCATAAACTGAAAAACGGTTAAAGGTGATATTCATAGAAAATCCAAAAATATGGAGATATTCATTTACAGATAAGCCGTACAATGAGCTCGGATGACATTCAAACAATGTATCACTCTCCAAAAAGCGAAATTAGGGTGAAAACAATCACCGTATTCTCGGGCACAAATTTGCCCTACTGTCATCCGAAACGGCCTTTAGGTGTGACGTAAGAAAAGGGAGGCGTTATTAGGCATCGCACATGCCAATCCGCAGCTTCTTTTCCGCCAGAAGCATCATGCATTATTAAGGACACTGTGATGGCAGTTGCTAGTGGATTAACAGGTGTGATACACAATGGTTATTGTGAAGCATATCCCGGCTGTGACGTACACACAACGCCACTTTCCCTTAGGCGATTTCGTAGGTCAGGAAGAGAGTCAATTTAGTGAAATTTGATTTTCATTTAACACAAAACTGAACACTTTCATGGCATGTTAGTTGCATAAATTGCTTTAATAACTCTTTCAATTATAAAATAAATTATATCCCTTCTATGAATATTCATGAGTATTCTTGGAACGTGATTGGTCAATTGATGGTCGAAGAGCTCCGGATATTTTTCACTATTTTCTCCTGGGGAGGACTGCGCATGCTCTATTTACTATTTTCTTCCTTGGGACTACTGCGCATGCTCTCTACCTGAGCGCGCGTAAATTAGTGCGCGCATGAATGCAGTGCGCGGTGTGTTGCGCATTTACCTGGGATGAGCGGATATGTATATGTCGAGACAGAGAAAAAAAAAGGCGACATTAACCACATGGTGTTACCGAAAGTTTTACTATCTTCTAAATATTATTTATTAGTTATTGTTTTACAAAAGGGATATAAAACAAATATACCAAGCATTGAGTTCGAAAGTATAGTGAAAATTATCCATCTACGGAGGGACTGGCATAAGTTACTATTTTTTCCTCGGGGGCTTCGCCCCTCGGAAAAAATAGTTCTATGCTACTCCCTCCTCAGATAGATAATTTCCACTATACAATCTCACAGCTTGGTATATTTGTATACTATATTTATTTGATTTTATTTCCTATGAATATCACCTTTAAGAGATACCGACCTTCGTGGCTCACCACAGATGAGTATTTAGCCTACAAGCAGTATCAAAATTAGACCAATCCCAGTTATGGATCGAAAGGGGACTTAAGTCGAAACTTGAGCCGAAACTTAAGTTCGTTAAAAAAAACACCAGATGATTGGAGTGTTATTGATTTGCAACGACGCATTTTGATAATTGTATCAACCAGGCTTATGTACAATGACCAATGGAAGAAAAAATACTGTCAATATAGTGATAACACATAGACGAGTGGAGACTTAAAAGAAAGACAGTACAGGGGGGGGGGGAGATGGAGTGAAGAGAGAGAGAGAGAGAGAGAGAGAGAGAGAGAGAGAGAGAGACGGGAGGGGTGTGGTGGGGGGCATAGAGAGATAAATTGCAAAGTGTGTTTTTTTATCCGCCACTATTATTATTACGGTTCGAGAATTATTGAATATACATTGAAATACTGTTAAGGAAAGGAATAAACAAAATGTGGCACTGCAGTGCAAAGCTTAAAAGAAGACTGATAATGAAGCAGATTTGTATCACAAAGATAGAAGCCATGAAACAAAGAATTCCCGCCCCTTCCTCTCAATCAATCTACACGTCAGCGTGTAATTCAAATGCGCTTTTAAATAAGCGTGGCAAATATAACGTTGCTTTAAATGACTTAATTGTCACTCTTTGATGGGCTCTATTATTGCCTTTAATCCCATTTTTTCTTCAAATAAACACATTTTTGCGTAGATAACAATACAACAATGAATTAAAAATAAATACTTCGACATCTCATTTTTGTAAAATGAATGCACACGGTTCCAAATCCATGCGGTAATTTGAGATGAGAACGTACATATTTCAGCTTGGATGCGCTGAAAGTAGGAGATAGTATCCCTCTGACGTCACGCCAATGCTCGTCTTCCATGAAAAAGACACCCTTACTCATGAGCTCGCCGACAAGATTGAATTTCTGAAATGAAAACAGAAGAACCATTTTTTGCTCTTCCGTACTTCAATCACATTTCCTCTTCCCCACAATTCCGATGACCTCATAAAGTCACTCTCCCGAAAACAAACAAACATAGTGTTTTGAAAAAGGGGATGGGGAATGCGGCTGAGTCGGCCCTGCTCTGGACAGTCTGAAAAAGGAGGGCCGCGGCCGATTCCGCCCCTGTTTCTTCTTTTCATACGCGGGTCATAGTTACAAACACTACTTTAAACGATTCATTCAGTAACGTATTTTCGTATTCTGCATGAGGCGCTTTGTTTATATTCTGTTCGTTTACCCTCATGTGTAATGAACGGCAACACTGAAACCTTTATATATACCTTGTAAATAATTTTCACCAATCTGAAGAATTTTTTTACATATTTATCGCCACGGCAACTCCTGACATTCCAAATACGTCATCCATTTTATCTTGGTCATATATCTACATCATTCGGAGTAGGGTCCATGCCTATCATGATATCAGAAGACATGGCCATTCAATACTCATACAATTTATCAGTGATTAGTTGCCCCTAGCTATCATGCACATCGATAGACGTTTTTAATCATAACTTTAAGTTATTTATACTTTATGTGCCATAAGTGTATATTTTCTATAGCAGGTGCACACACATCCCATAGATCAGCATATGTATGGCACACAAAGAGTAAATGTATAACAATATCTCCGCTTATTTCAGTCCTGATGATGTATTTTTGTCATTACCATTCGATTGTAGAAACTGTTGAATTCTTTCACCATGATGGTTCGGAGTGCGTCGACATCAGCGACACAGAGGACTGGCCGATGGAATTCATACAAACTGGAGAGACCGAGAGACCGAGAGAGAGAGAGAGAGAGAGAGAGAGAGAGAGAGAGAGAGAGAGACAGATAGACAGACAGACAGACAGAGAGATAGAGAGAGAGGGAAGGGGGGAGAGAAAGAGGGAAAGAGAGAAGAAGAATGGAGGAGATGAAACATGCGGAAATAGAGACAGGGAAAGACAGAGAACGAGAGAGAGAGATACGGACAGACAGACAGACCGACATATAGTGAAATAAAGAGAAACAGAAATGCACTAGTCATGATTATACTACATTATAAAATAGGAACAGCAGGTCACTGGACGTTAGGTTATTCTCTTGATACATTTAACAGAATGTTTGTACTACAGATCATTTCGTTACTGCGTAAAAAAAAAAGATAAAAAAAAACATACTGACTTACCCGTAGAACTTGCCACACTGCTTGGCGTAGTCTTGGAATGCGTTTTGTATTCCCTGAATAAGAGCAAATTTAATTGTTGGGGGTTCATCAAATGTGGTATGAATTATTCATTTAGACGCATATGCATAGATATTGAGGAAACAATAAGTAATACGTATCATTTCACGTGAACATTTCCCATGAGAATTTATCTCTGCTGATAAGGCGAAATGAACGAAATCTGTCCGTGCATACCTTCCGCCAAGACAGCACGTTCCCAAAGGCAGGGACACTCTTTGGAGACTTTAGCCCATGCCTAGCCCAGTAGGAACGACACCAGAAGTCATTGCTGGAAGTGGAAACAGAGAGTTCTTGGGTAAAATAAGATCGACAGTGTAGACGCGCCACATTATGTCATGCGTGCTAGAGCGATGAGGTGATAGATGGACCCTCGTGCATATACATTTTTAACATCTTAACTTACAATTTATGACCATGGTAGTAGCCAATGGCCTTTCAGTTTTACTGCTGTTGATATGGCAGTTACCATCAATGGTAAGTTACAATAGTTGAAAACATATATGCAACGTTACCCTGGGCTTCGATAGATACCAATCGTATCTCTGTACAAGAGAGATAGGCGATTGGACTTACGATCAATTCAGATCTTTATACGACGGGGCCCTGGAACCCGACTTACGCGCATCTCATTGTTCAGCATGGGGCATCCCACACAGATACACAAGATAAAAAAAAAACATAGTACACTTAAAACAGGGATGTGTTAGGAAGGAGGGACAACTTAAGCATAATATACTTAAATATCTGCATGGATACTAATGCGTGCTAATGAATGTCAAAAGCATTCCACAATTACTGCAATGATTTGATATCCCGTGCGCGGCACCGTCATTTTGCTGCCGTCAACTTGGGAAGCAATATCTTTAATTCCCTCTTTTGTTTCTCGAAGCTGTGTTTCTTATCACATTTTTTTTTGTAATTTTCAAGAAAGTTAAGGGAAAAACCACTACAGATCCTGTATTCGTTTTTCTTTTAAATAATTGTCGAATGATGCACAAACGGAGATATAAGATAATATTCTTACTTACATAATTAACAAATTTCTTCACTTTCCGGAGATTTCCGGAAATGTCGGCTTCAATCATTATCAAAATTATATATTAAGCTGTTTATTTTCATTAACAGAGTTTGCGTAAATTTGCGTGCAGCTGAGATATTTTACTTAAAAAAAAGTTTATTTTTGTTCGCTGATATATCTTTTCCTCACAAAAGTATTGATGCAATCCAACAGAAGCCTGGTTTTATCGTTGTCGTCACATACTATTCACAGTAACATTTAACCTACCTGATCAGCTCCTTTGTGGAAGAAGAAAATAAGTAAGACATTTACACACAGACAGTTACACATACAATTATCGAGACCAAATTATGGATGCTCGTACTTACATGAAGTATAAAACGACAGCAACGATGGCCAGCAGCCACGTTGTCGGTACAGTGACACCCAGCACATCAACAGCCATGTTTCTTGCTAACAGGAAAATCTTCACGATGGTTCTCTTTTAGAAGAATCGTCTCGATCTGTGTGATGTGGAGACCGTCGTTGTCTTTATAAAGCTTTCAGACTTGCCTCAACCTGTTCATCGTAATAGTTGAAAGAACTGTGAATGTCAACAATAGCTAGGCTGCTTCAAGAGGGACAAGGATACCCCGTGACGTGGACTGTGCCTGCCTGGTACCTGGCGAGCAAACACGGAACAAAATCATGAACTTAACCCTTATTCAGGCTTATTTCTGTTATTGACTTAGCAACATCAGCGGGGAGTACGTGCTCACCAATTATGTTATAATCTATTACGAAACTGTGACCGCCTTGGAAAATGGTATCCCTCTGCCAAAAAAAAAAAAAAATGCGCGTCTGTCCTTTATAGTTTGGTTTATTCTCTTGTCTAATTCGTTTGTCTCCTTTTTTTCGTGGTCTTTTATTTCTAATTTACTTCTTCGTCATCATCTCTTATTTGTATTTTTATTTTCGGCCTCTTCTTTCTTTTTCTTCTTAATTGAAGCTTTAACAAATTGACAGAGAAATTAACGAATCGGGTGACGAAGTTATGAACATGTTATTATGAAAGGAGTGAGAAAAAAAAAACATTGAGTAACCATAATAATTCCAATCGAATGAAAAGAAGAATTATTTTATCCAACGAAGATTTCACGTCACAGTTGATTCGCCAACAGAGGTATTCTTCCACCGCATAAAATGCGATCCGATTAGTCGAGCGAATTTCCGATTGGCTCTTCCAAAATGATTGCTTAACAATTAAGTATTTATAACCAAGTATGCATACGTATACGAACGATTTTGGCACGATTTTAAGTCGTAAGGGCCTATGACTGGAAATGTGACGTCACCTTCTTGCAGTAACCCAATGGCTGGTTCCTGTTCAGTCAGTCGCAGAGTCGGATTATGTCATCTGCAGTCGCTTTTAAAACCCTTGATTCAAAGACCACCTAAAAACGCAAGGCAATATACAATTTTCGTTATGTACGCAAATATTATGCACAAGCTTGTCCGAGGTTTGTCCGAATAGCAATTAAAAAAAAAACATTCAGAGTGCATTTCAATAATTGAAATTGAAGCACTGAAGAGCATGCGAGTTCACGCGACCTATTTCTCAGAGGCTCATCGATTCGGGTTCATGCGACCTTTTTCTCAATGGCTCATCGATTCGGGTTCATGCGACCTTTTTCTCTTATCAAACGAACAAGCAGAGTTGAGCACTTCAAGAGTATTTGTACTGAAATGCGGGCCAAAATGTGTGTAAACATTTGGGAGTCTGATGAAATCTTACAAACACACACATACATATACACACACGCACACACACACACACACACACACACACACACACACACACACACACACACTCACACACACACACATATACATATATATATATATATATATACGCCCCAACTCCTAGACTCTTTATTTACGCATATATCTCCCATCGTATGTGACACATTCCAAGCGTTTGATTTAACTGAAGGTGCCACGGAAGTATGCGTGTCCAATTGTTCACCATCAAATGGCCTACATTATCCATGTTATATGTACTGAATAAGATAAATGAGCTGAACCGAGCAGAGAGAGAGAGAGAGAGAAAGGCAGGCAGACAGACAAACAGACAAATATAAAGATATATGCAATTAGATGAATAGGTACATAGAAACACAAACGTGGGCTCTCAATTTATCTTTCACGAATTCGAAGCCAACTTGAACAATCGTAAAATCTATTCAGCAGAGATATGGGTTCATGCGACCTTTTTCACAGTACCTCACAAATTCTGGTTCACGCCACCTTTTTCTCTTATCTAGCAAATAACAACCCACATCAGTACTTGAGGAGTTTTCAAATTTGTGTAAGTTGTTTAAATATTAGGATTACAGTCTTTTATGGATATTACTTTTCATTCTGCAATTATTTGATTTGGATGTAGGCGAGAGTTGAGGTATTTCACCATGTTATGAATTCTTTATTCCATTCTGCAATTATTGATGTAGATGTGGGTGGAACTACATCGTGAGTAATCATTACAATTTAAAGTTGTAATTGATGATGATGATGATGATAAAGATGATCTTCGATGA
The DNA here is from genome assembly GCA_963669155.1 of Arbacia lixula. NCBI lineage: Eukaryota > Metazoa > Echinodermata > Echinoidea > Arbacioida > Arbaciidae > Arbacia > Arbacia lixula. Next base: position 26,080,031 of record OZ022576.1, on the reverse strand, counting down.
GATCTTGGGGCGAGAGTGCCATAGATTGGATTAATAAAACCAGATCTGGTTCCATTTGGGTGTACATGTACTTGACCAGAACAAACCAATTGATCTGAGACATGTTCAAAAGCGTACCTCTAACCCTGGTCCGCAAACCACCTCGCGAGGTCGTTTTACACGTACCTGGGCATTTTATGCCTCAGTCACATTTGCTACGGCCACCGTAGATTCTAAAATTTTTACGGCGAGTAGCAATTCTACGGTCGCCGCAGAATTTCCACGGCCAATTGCTGTAGCAGTCACATAATTTTTATGCTAAGGTCAGTATTTTTAAATTTATGGAGCCAGAAAATCTGCGGCTGCCGCATGTTCTTGACATGATGACGTACGGTCACCGTAGGGGGACGCAGCCGCACGGCCACCGTACGCTCGACGTACGTCCGCCGTAGAACGTTCTACACCATGGCTACGGCTAGTCTAATTTCTACGGCGAGCGTAGAAATGAAAACATGTTATATCTCCGCGCTATAATTCTACGGCCACCCCTACGGCCTGTAAAAAATAGGAATCCGTCGTATGTCGACCCTGTGGCCGCCGTAGATTTTCTGCGGCGGCCGCAGAAGATTTTCTGCGGCGGCCGCAGAAATCTTGAGTTTCGTGGAATTTGCACGCGTGGGCAATGTTGTAAAAGCGGAAGTGTCTACAGAATGGCACGCGCTAGTATTACAGCAGCACCGCCCGCGATGTCCCTCGTCATCCGCACTTTCGCTTGTAGAACGTCTTAGACTATTTTAACTACCTCGAGCGATTGAAAAATGTAATCAAACTCAAAAGGTCGAAAGCATTCCACGTAGCGTTTTTCAAGAGCACTGGACGCGATTCGCCAACTGCGTTTGTGTGTATATGCACCTATACAAGAGTGTGTTTGGTACTCTATTATTCCAGCTGATGTCGAGGGCATTCCGTGGAGTTCTTGCACAAACACCATCCAACATGCCTTTTCTTACTGTACGCTTACTGTTAGCGCCCATGTCTCAGTGCTGTCCAGTACGGAAGCTTAGAAGTGCCCCCAGAAGACGAGATAATTTAGGACGTGAAGACGAGAAGACGAGACGAGAAGACGAGAAAAAGAGTCAAGAAGACAAAAAGACAAGATCTTGGATTTCGTCAAGTCGACTTCTGTAGGACGAGAAGACAAAAAGACAAGATCCTGAGAAGACGAGAAGACGAGAAAAAAAAAGTCAAGAAGACAAAAAGACAAGATCTTGGATCTCGTCAAGTCGACTTCTGTAAGACGAAAAGACAGAAAGACAAGATGCTGGATCTCGTCAAGTCGACTTCTGTAAGACGAAGAGACAAAAAGACAAGAACTTGGATCTCGTCAAGTCTACTTATGTAGGATGAGAAGACAAGTAGACAAGATCATTTATCTCGTCAAGTCGACTTCTGTAAGACGAGAAGACAAGAAGACGAGAAACTGAGATGACGATCGAGATATAAACGCAGGGCCTATAAAAGCTAATTTTCTATTACATTATATTACGCGGTTGGAAGCCAGCTAATTATCGAAAGTTACTACTGGTGCTATTAGTGCAGGGGTATCTGCTTGGACAGAAAGTCATTTGAAGACGACATTGAGCTCATCTAATCATGAAACTTTTCTGTTTCCATGTAAGTGAACTCCAAGTATTAGTTGACTTTTCTTCTGTATTCTGGGATATAACATACTGTACATGTATAATTATGTAGCCTCATGTCATGGGTAAATGTGGGGACTAGTGCTGCGTGCTTGTTGTGCTACAAGCGTATCTAGACGTTTTAATGGGGAGGGAGGGGGGGGGGGGGCGTGGCACGTCTCCAAACAACTTTTGTACGTGCACGTATATAAATGAATATATATATATATATATATATATATATATGTATATACATATATATTTTGTGAAAGAAATGAATGCAGAGAACAATGGTAGGCGTAGCTTAAATCAAGGTTCCCCAGAACCTTGATTTTGTCGGTATTTTGATATCTGCTATCATCTCTTATCTTATTTGTCATGTCATTGTCATAAGGATATTGGGCCATGGGCTTACACCGCGAACTTTTGACTTAATACGTCCATAATAGGCGCAGTTTCAACCTAATTACAAGTTCGCCATCAAGGATAAGAATTATGATAAACGATTTGATAAACAACTGTAGGAATACCGTCTCTGTAATATATTCCTTTCTTTCAAATATTTAATTTTTGTGTCTCATCTTTGTCATCCAATGCAGATATTAATCCTTCTCAGCCTTCATGGCCTTTGCAGGACATTAGCTCAACCACAGCACCCGTATTCTGCAGCAGAATTTGAAGACTTAGGAGAAGAGGCAGCAAATGATCTCATTCAGCATTATTACATGTCTGGTTTTACTGCAACGCAAGTGATAGCGTTGCTCCTCGCGCGTCGTGGTATTACCAGGAGCCTCAGGCAAGTGCGCCGAATCATCCGTAGCCTTCGTGTTCGTAGGAGAGATGTTAGGTCCACTGCGAATGATGTAATCAGTGCAATAAGAGATGAACTAAGAGTATCTGGACAAAACCTGGGTTATAGATCAATGTGGACTAGACTGAGAACTAGATACAACATATACGCTGCCCAAAATGATATGAGGCAACTTCTTACAGTTTTGGATGATGAAGGGGTGCAGACAAGATCAATGCGACGTCTTCATCGTCGACAATACGTCAGTATAGGACCAAACCACGTGATACATGTGGACGGGTACGACAAACTCAAACCTTATGGTTTCGCAGTTCATGCCAACACGAAGCCACAACACTTTCCGTGAAAATCCGTCAATGGCAGCATGAACTGCGAAAGTGTGGTCACTCCTCAGGCCTAATTAGATGTTGATGAGCTCCCCCCCCCCCCCGCCTAAGAAAAAAAATCAATCAATAATCGCTCTACCCCCAAGGACGATACAGGTGCAATGTTGCTTTTCTATAATACATTACAATGCTTCAAGCCCTTATACCCCCCCCCCCCCCAAAAAAAAAAAAAAAAAAAAAAAAAATATATATATATATATGTATATACATATATATATGTATATGTATATATATATATATATATATATATATATATATATATATATATATATATTTATTTATATACGTGCACGTACAAAAGTTGTTTGGAGACGTGCCACGCCCCCCCCCCCCTCCCTCCCCATTAAAACGTCTAGATACGCTTGTAGCACAACAAGCACGCAGCACTAGTCCCCACATTTACCCATGACATGAGGCTACATAATTATACATGTACAGTATGTTATATCCCAGAATACAGAAGAAAAGTCAACTAATACTTGGAGTTCACTTACATGGAAACAGAAAAGTTTCATGATTAGATGAGCTCAATGTCGTCTTCAAATGACTTTCTGTCCAAGCAGATACCCCTGCACTAATAGCACCAGTAGTAACTTTCGATAATTAGCTGGCTTCCAACCGCGTAATATAATGTAATAGAAAATTAGCTTTTATAGGCCCTGCGTTTATATCTCGATCGTCATCTCAGTTTCTCGTCTTCTTGTCTTCTCGTCTTACAGAAGTCGACTTGACGAGATAAATGATCTTGTCTTCTTGTCTTCTCATCCTACATAAGTAGACTTGACGAGATCCAAGTTCTTGTCTTTTTGTCTCTTCGTCTTACAGAAGTCGACTTGACGAGATCCAGCATCTTGTCTTTCTGTCTTTTCGTCTTACAGAAGTCGACTTGACGAGATCCAAGATCTTGTCTTTTTGTCTTCTTGACTTTTTTTCTCGTCTTCTCGTCTTCTCAGGATCTTGTCTTTTTGTCTTCTCGTCCTACAGAAGTCGACTTGACGATATCCAAGATCTTGTCTTTTTGTCTTCTTGACTCTTTTTCTCGTCTTCTCGTCTCGTCTTCTCGTCTTCACGTCCTAAATTATCTCGTCTTCTGGGGGCACTTCTAAGCTTCCGTAGTCCAGCATCAGAGACGCGAAGATTGCTGCGGAGAGGTAGCACACTCTGTCCATGTCATGCGGGTCTCTCAAAGCGATGTTTCCTCCTGAGTTGAATCGATGTAGGCACCAAATTATTTGAAATCCGAACCTATAGTCAAACGAGTTTACAAAGACCATCGTTCATAAAGACCACTCTACTTAGATATCTCCATGTAAGCATTTGCATGTGGTTACACCTGTCCATAAAGACCAATTGTTGTTTCTTTTAGGGTGGTTTCTCGAACAGGTTAGACTGTGCCTTTACAGTAATTCCATTTTAAGACTTGGAAAACCATGCCATGATTGTGGCGATGTGGGTTCACGCGACCTTTTTTTACAGCAACTCTCAAATTCAGGTTCACGCGACCTTTTTCGTTCATCAAGCGAATATCGACCGAAGACGGACACTTGAACGATGTTCGTATTTGATTAAGATTTGAGGAGCCGTCTCGTAAGTAAACACTACGATTTTTATGTGCACTTTGCTTTATTTTTTATTGTCATTATTTGAGTGAGACGTGGGCGGAACCGGACGGTGTGTAAATATTAAGATTTTAATTTCTTCCCACGTTTTGCTTTAATGCTCCAGCTCTTCCTCACAATCTACTTCTTACAGTTCTTGTCACTTTAATGACAAATCTGGTTCCAAAATACATTACTCTCAATAAAAGCAGACAATTCAGAAAAAACGGATCTCAGATATCTCGAGGAAAATTGATAAATTCAAAAGAAAGTTATTAATGATTAATTGATACTTCTGTAAAAATATATTTGTTTAATTTCTCTACTTTTATTACGAAAGCCATTTTTGGATTGGAGTTGCCCTAGGCATAATTAAAACGTTTTAAACGAGGGCGCTTTTCTAAAGCAGACCCTTTGGGCTCTGAAAAGACTACACTGTTTTTAAATGAAACTGAAGAAATACGTGAATACACCAACAAACCAACACCCTAACGTTGAATCACTTCATCAAATTGAATAGAAACTAAATACATGTAAAAGAAAGAGGGAAATGACACTTGCGATGGTCACATAAAATAAATAAATGTATTGTTTGAAATTTGCAGCGGTAAGGGATTGAACTACAATGTTTGAAAGACATAGTTTAATACAGTGAATTTAAGGATGCTCTCTTTAAAAACTCACATGTTTATAGATCGGCTAGTAATCTAAATGACGTAAAGGCGGAACAAATATATATGTTTAATGTTCTGAAGGTCTGTTGACTAACACGTACGCACTTATACTTTGATTCTAAGATTACTTGCACGCGATCTTTATTATCAGGTTGTTCTTTATATCAGAGAGTGCCTAGAGAGCAGCTACAAATATTGACATTTCCACAATCAATGTTTTCCTTCTCAAAGATAATTTCACACAGATGACTGGCAAAATTTATCCATAAATGGAATTGATTGAGATTCTAACGCAAGCCTATATAAAAGAAGAGTTAACAATAGCATTTTCTTTTTTTTGGGTTTTTTTTAAGAAAAACGAAGTCCTAACACAAATGCTCTGGTTCCGAGACATCGCATTTATGGATGTACCTTTCAAGGTAAATATCAAATGTAATGTTTTGCATTGGAACAATCCTAAAACTTTTCAAAGGTGGTGTGACATGGCTGCCATTGGGTAGAAAGTTATTTGTGTATTACTTTAAATGGGGGACAAAGTGTTGGGATTACTAAAGAACGCATCCTCACACTCGAACAATTGCAAGCACCCAAATAACCCCCACACACTCATACACACGCGTACATACAAAAATACAAACAAACACACACCCACATAAACACACACATACACACACACACACTTTTTTGATTTTGTCACTTCTTTTTCTCGTAATTGCAATATAAACCTATATGTATTACAATACTGATAAATTTCATCAAAGTATTACATATCAATTGTTCATGTGGAAGAAAGAGTTATCTAATTACCTACGCACGACTTTACTTTGTCGACTGGTTACCTGTTCTTGTGTTAAATGTTATTAAATTAAATTATTATTTTCTTCCTGTTTAAACATAATGGGAGATTTGTTTCCTAATAAGATTTGACAAATCCTTAACCTTTAATTCAGACGATTGTTAACAACAGGAATTTTAATTTACAAAGATCAGATTCAACATTAGCCGATGGGAATCAAAATCTGATTTAGCACAAGAACGGGTCACCAGTCGTGCGTAAAGTCATTCATAGCTTAAACAGCTTGGTGAACACCCCGGGGTATGCTTAATGACTACGGGCTCCCTGCCGGATTTATACCATCTCGGTAGTTCTCGCGCGGACTTTGTACTTCGATACAAGTATTGTGTATGTCTATTGCATGATTTCCACCCGTCATCTGGGTGCAACACGACAATGAAATATGCTTACTACATGTCTCCCTCTCCAGTTTCCACACCGCAACGTAGATATTTCAGACGTAGTATCCTATGCATTATGATACACGCAATGTTATCTTTATCATTCATGTAACTTCTGAACTGTGGAGATATCGATATATCGTATGGAAGGTGACGAGAATACAGGCATGTCACTGTGTAAAGAGGTGACAATGTTACGCACATGTCACAACGGATTAGGTGACGAAGTGATAAACTTGATCATGAAAGTTCATCTGTGTTGGTATGCAGATAACATGAAGTTAAAAACTTTTGATCTCAACACAAGAAAAAAAAAATCGAAGACTTACTTCGAAATTTTCGACTGCTAACTGCAGCCTTCCTCAGCGATGACCGAAGTGATCCGATTCGATCTCTTGACGTAGCGATCGATAATCGGATCGAAGACTTACTTCGAAATTTTCGGCTGCTAACTGCAGCCTTCCTCAGCGATGACCGAAGTGATCCGATTCGATCTCTTGACGTAGCGATCGATAATCGGATCGTAGACACTCGGAAGCTTCCGAGTGTCTACGATCCGATTATCGATCGCTACGTCAAGAGATCGAATCGGATCACTTCGGTCATCGCTGAGGAAGGCTGCAGTTAGCAGCCGAAAATTTCGAAGTAAGTCTTCGATTTTTTTTTCTTGTGTTGAGATCAAAAGTTTTTAACTTCATGTTATCTGCATACCAACACAGATGAACTTTCATGATCATATTCGTACTGATTTTGGCAAGGATTGCTTGTACCGAATTAGACACTTGGAAAGAACTGGGCAGAAAATCGCTCGTTATCGCAACCACCTTCGGTTCAGCTTGCATTGCAAGCACAACAGGGTAACCCCTGTGAGTTTGCAACTGTCGAGCACTGTCAAGGGGGATAAAGCGGATAACATCTTACGCAAAGCAGAGAGGGCTCTATTGAATGTACGTGTTGGACAAATTGTTGGGAAGATTAACTCCCTAAATGGTGAAAAGGAACGTTTGAATACCGCCATTTATAGTGAATTGCCCAGCGACATCGCATCAGAAGTGAAAACGCGAGTGGAAAGGTCACAGTTCAAAGAACACATTGCTTCCAAAACACGGCAGCAAAACAAATTCGCTCGGTTGTTGGAGAAGAAGAACGCGGCGACTTCTCGCAAGTTGAACTCGAACATCGCGTCAGATTGCATCGGTAAATGGGTGAAAAATTGTTCTGATCGTCTTTTGAGAGATTCTGAATTATCAGTGCTAGTGAAAGGACTCAATTTCTCGGTAGCGCCAACAGAGGTTCCCGTTGTTGATATCATCACTAACACGGAAACCGCTTGCCGCAAGCTGAACGAACGTAGTGCTACGGAATTGAGATCAAAAGTCGTTGGACTACTCAGCAGACCGAGGAAACTCGAGCCTAATCTCAAAAAAGAGGAAGTTGAGTCTTTGAACGTGTTGAAGAAGGACAAGAACATCAGAATTTTACCGGCAGACAAAGGTAGGACTGTCGTGGTTTTAAACACTTGTGATTACAATAACAAATGTGAATCTCTCCTCAATGATACAAACACCTACAAGAAACTTGGTTGTAAAGATCCAACAACCAAGTATAAGAAGGAACTAGTTAGTACCCTGCAAGAAATAGAGGAAGATGGGGGAATAAACCGAGTCGAATATCGCAAGTTATATCCAACAACGGACACTCCACCCAAGTTTTATGGTCTTCCCAAAATACATAAACCAAGCATACCGCTTCGGCCGATTGTGAGTAGCATTGGATCAATTACATATAACTGTGCCAAGCATCTTGCCTACATTTTGTCACCTTTAGTAGGACAGACTTGTCACCATGTAACAAACTCTCAATCCTTTGCTGATCGCATAAAGAACGCACGTGTTGAGGAGGACGAAGAACTGAGGTCTTATGACGTCACAGCTCTTTTCACTTCGGTACCCGTCGACAAAGCTCTGAAGATTATTCAATCCAAACTTCAGAATACTAACACTTGGAAAGATAGGACACGCTTATCAGTGGATCACATTGTGAAACTATTGGATGTTTGCCTGCGCTGTACTTATTTCGTTCACAATGGCGTCTACTATCAACAGATCCATGGAGCTGCGATGGGATCACCAATATCTCCCATTGTTTGCAACCTCTACATGGAACATTTTGAACAAATAGCTCTTGAGTCGGCATCTCATCCTCCAGTGTGGTGGTTTCGCTACGTCGATGATACACACACTAAGCTCAAGAAAGAGTTCTCGCAGGAATTCACTGATCACCTGAACTCCATTGATCCAGACATTCAATTCACCACTGAAGGTGAGGAAGGACGGTCACTGGCATTTCTCGACACTCTGACGGTCATTCAACCAGATGGCAGCTTGGACATCAAAGTCTACCGTAAACCTACGCACACTGACCAATACTTGAACTTTTCCTCTAATCATCCTCTTGAACACAAGCTCGGTGTGATCAAGACTCTTTTCCATCGGGCTGAAGCGGTGATCACAAATCCAGCAAACGTTTCTGAGGAAAAGGATCACATCAAACAGGCCCTCTCCAAATGCGGTTATCCTAGTTGGGTTTTCAACAAGGTCGACAATCCCAACAAGGAAAACTCTCCGCCTGAGAAGAAAAATCCCAAGCCTCCCAAAGGACAAATTGTGCTTCCGTACGTGAAAGGATTATCCGAAGCCCTCCGTAGGAATTTTAATCAATTTGGCATAAGGGTGTGCTACAAACCGACAAGATCCTTAAGACAGTACTTGGTTGCTCCGAAGGACAAAACTGAGAAGAAGGATATCACTGGTCCTATTTACTTGATTCCTTGCCAAGGACAGACAACACGGGGTTTGTGTCAGGAGTCATATATTGGAGAAACAGAACGTTCCCTTAGGACCAGGTTCCTTGAACATCGACGCCCTAGCTCCACTTCTTCGGAGGTATCGCAGCACATTCATATCGAATCACCTGGACATCACGTGGACATCAACAAGGTTGAAGTGCTGGACAGGGAGCCGCGGTACTTCGAGAGGGGTGTGAAAGAAGCGATTTACATCAGGGCGTTCAACCCTTCTCTCAATAGGGACGGAGGGCGATACAAGCTTCCGAGTGTCTACGATCCGATTATCGATCGCTACGTCAAGAGATCGAATCGGATCACTTCGGTCATCGCTGAGGAAGGCTGCAGTTAGCAGCCGAAAATTTCGAAGTAAGTCTTCGATTTTTTTTTTCTTGTGTTGAGATCAAAAGTTTTTAACTTCATGTTAAGTGATAAACTTGTTGTTATGAGTTAGGTGTCGATATTGCATACTATGATTGGAATTACGAAGATAATTGTTTATGTTACTGTGCATGCTGTGATAGCGAAATTACTTTTATATGTTACTGTGAGTAGGATAACGAAGTTACTTATACATGTATACATGTTACTGTGAGGAGGGTGACGGAGTTACTTTTATATGTTGCTGTGAGTAGGGTGACGAAGTTACTTTTGTTTTAAAGTTACTTTGAGTAGGGTGATGAAGTTACTTTTATATGCTACTGCAAGGTGACGGAGCTACGTTTATTCCTTACTGTGTGGAGGGTGAAGAAGTTACTGTACTTATTATGTTACTATGAGGAGGGTGACGAAGTTACTTTCCTATCTTACTGTGAGTAGAGTGACGAAGTTACTTTCATATCTTACTTTGAGTAGGGTAACGAAGTTACTTTCATATCTTACTGTCAGTAGGGCAACGCAGTTACTTGTATATGTTACTGTGAGGAGGGTGACGAAGTTACCTTTATATGTTACGCGAGTATGGTGACGAAGTTACTTTTTTATATTACTGTGGGTAGGGTCATGAACCTATTTTTATATGCCACTGTAAGGTTACGAAGTTACTTTAATATCTTACTGTGAGTAGGGCAACGCAGTTACTTTTATATGTTGCTGTGAGTAGGGTGACGAAGTTACATTTTTGTTATTTTGAGTAGTTTGATGAAGTTACTTTTATATGCGACTGCAAGTTCACGGAGCTACGTTTATACCTTACTGTAAGGAGGGTGACGAAGTTACTTTAATATATTACTGTGAGTAGGATGACGAAGTTACTTCTTATTTTTCTAGGAGAAGGGTGACGAAGTTACTTCTATATGTTACTATGAGAAGGGTGATGAACCTATTTTCATATGGTACTGCAAGATGACTTTGATATCTTACTGTGAGTAGGGTGAAGAAGTTTCTGTGATTAAGATGACTGAGTGAAGTCTATATACATGTATCAATGTAAGAAGGGTGACAATTAAACCATTTATCCAAAATGTCCATCAATCAACAAGGCAATCATTCAAGCAAGAGAGCAACCATTCTTCCAATCGACCGACCATTCAGTCAGTTAGGTATATTTTTTTGTGTCATTTGGCAATACATTAATGAATATGACGAAAATCAATAAACTGTAATTGGCTTTTATATATTTTCGGTTCATATAGTATGTACAAACCAAGAGCAAAATACATTACTTTTAAAATCGTCATCAATGTTACATTTTTTTTTGTTCAATATGGACACAGAATATAGCTGTAGTTGGCTGACATTCCTCCTTAAATGGCAAATTGAAGAAAAGTACATGTACTCCTACATACCAATATGCCGTAAATAAATATCACTTCATAAAATGCACATTTCTTTTAACATATCGTTTATTTATACCGTATGAAGTAGTTATGCCCGTATGCCTCAGCAAAATTTTAAATTTATGCATGGTGGTCTTTGTGAAAGAATCTGATATGAAAACAAGGCATTAGCAATATTGTGTCTCGCCCACTTGCGAAAATAACCAGAGATATCGCGATCTCCGTTGCTACGCAAAAGAATTGTATCCCTGGCTGATAATAAGCAACTTTAAACAGACAACATCAAAATCAGGTGCAAAATAGTGACTTTGAATAAATTTGCATAAATGTGCATGAGTAATGTTTGCCTAAATCTACATCAGTAATGCTCACACATGCTCACACAATTCTGTGCACAAGTTAGGAAGCCTTCACCAAGAGTCTTGCAAGTAAACTTTAATGTATGACCTCAAATGACCTTTGACCTTATCATGTGACCTCTTACAGCACAATAACATGCAGGTGCCCCCAGTACATCCATCATCCAAGTTTGATTGCCATTGTAGCAACATGTGATGAGTTATGTGTGATAAGAGAGTCTTGCAAGTAAACTTTAATGTATGACCTCAAATGACCTTTGACCTTATCCTGTGACCTCCAACGGTACCATAACATGAAGGTACCCCCAGTGCATCTATGACCCAAGTTAGGTTGTAATCCAAGCAACCTATGTGAAGTTATTTGTCAAAAGAGAGTCTTGCAGGTAAACTTTAACGTATGACCTCAAATGACCTTTGACCTTATCCTGTGACCTCCAACAGCACCATAACATGTAGGTACCCCCAGTGCATCTATGACCCAAGTTAGGTTGTAATCCAAGCAACCCATGTGAAGTTATTTGTCAAAAGAGAGTCTTGCAGGTAAACTTTAACGTATGACCTCAAATGACCTTTGACCTTATCCTGTGACCTCCAACGCCACCATAACATGAAGGTACCCCCAGTGCATCTATGACCCAAGTTAGGTTGTAATCCAAGCAACCCATGTGAAGTTATTTGTCAAAAGAGAGTCTTGCAGGTAAACTTTAACGTATGACCTCAAATGACCTTTGACCTTATCCTGTGACCTCCAACGGTACCATAACATGAAGGTACCCCCAGTGCATCTATGACCCAAGTTAGGTTGTAATCCAAGCAACCCATGTGAAGTTATTTGTCAAAAGAGAGTCTTGCAGGTAAACTTTAACGTATGACCTCAAATGACCTTTGACCTTATCCTGTGACCTCCAACAGCACCATAACATGAAGATACCCCCAGTGCATCTATGACCCAAGTTAGGTTGTAATCCAAGCAACCTATGTGAAGTTATTTGTCAAAAGAGAGTCTTGCAGGTAAACTTTAACGTATGACCTCAAATGACCTTTGACCTTATCCTGTGACCTCCAACGCCACCATAACATGAAGGTACCCCCAGTGCATCTATGACCCAAGTTAGGTTGTAATCCAAGCAACCCATGTGAAGTTATGGATCATAAGAGAGTCTTGCAGGTAAACTTTAACATTTGTGACGGACGACGGACGACGGACGACGGACGACGGACGGACGACGGACGGACGACGGACGGACGACGGACGGACGCCATTTGGATCCCTTAGTCTCGCCTTCACCTCCGGTGGGCGAGACAAAAAATATTGAAGATGAAAAGGAATTTGATTTGAAATGATTTCTAGAATTTGTAGAACAATATTCTAGAATGTCAGCCGGTAATCTTGGTTCACCCCCCTCCCCCACCCCACAAACCTGGGTCACATAGACATGTTTCACACGATCTTACATGGTAAAATTTATGACGGATGTGTTATGACTCTATATTCACATAATCGGTTACTAGTATGTCGAATCATTACACATGTGTTTTGACAAGATTTGACAGTCACTTCACTACAGATCCTACCCTAGAGCAATACAATCTTTTTAAAACGTTTATCAATAAACGACCATTCATAGAAGTAAGATTCTGTGCAAGCCACATGTGACATTTCTTTCATAGGTAATACACGCTAATACACGGTAATACACAGAGCAGCACTTTATCTGACACACAAATTGTTTATGAACTACTCAGAGTCAGTATAAGTCCGAGTTATGATCAAGATATGTTTCACATCATCGTTTAATTCAGCTGATTTGCATGTCGCTGGGCCGTTTTCGTTGTTCAATTCCACATTCGAGCATGGTTCCCATATGAATACTTTCGTTTTGGGTGACTGTCTAAAAAACGTGTCGATATGACGTCATTTTCATGCACTGCGTCATTTGCTCAATGTCCGATATGAGTACATGCTTACTTTGGTTTTCACCTGCGAGCCATATATGGCCATCATGACGTCATACTCAACTCAAGATGGATGATACATCACGAATCATCGAAAAAATCATTCTAAGTTATAGCAATTCTTAGCTTAGTTCATATTATTTACTGAGAATGGATCACAGCTCGAAATATAGGTTATGTGGTTAGTGATGTGATCTACCACACGAATCGAAACATATTTCAATAAAGGGTGACTTATAGGCCTACATGTAAACATGTTGACGTACGTCTCCGGTCAACGTGAACGAAGGAACATGCAACCAAAACGGAAACAACTCGTGACATACTCACCTGAAAAAACGAAACTGCATTTATATGAGCCACAGTGATCAATAACACAGACACAACAGATTCTGTGAACAACTAAGTCTTGCAATAAAGACTAAGCCCTCTTCCATGCCTACAAGTATCCGTGCGTTCTACAGCCTAAAACCTAGGCTTCATTCCAGTATGTGCTTCAGAACCCTGTATATATTGTCACAGGCAGAACCTGTAAACCACTTTGATTGAGCGTGATGAACACGCAAGGATTATTCTTCATATTGATTCAGGTCAAACCAAAGATGGGAACACAATCTGGAAATGCACCATATTATCGACACAAAATATCTTCAAATCATTCATATATACCGCTTCATATATATATATATATATATATATATATATATTTATATATGTACTTGAAAGCCTTGAAACTTTAGCCTGATATTTTTACAATTTGAATCAGCTAATTTCTGAAATATCATGACAATTGCTGTTATTTCTTTCAAAAATGTGAAAATGAGCTCAGGGTAGTACAATATGTGGGTACGTGATCAACTGGATAAGAATGACGTCAATAACATATAGATGACAAATCCCTTAATGTCCGATTCAAATTTGAAGGGAGTGAATATTTCACAAACCAGCATTTACAACCTGGATGATATCAAAGATAAAATTCTGGTCATGATCATAACCCATATGGCATGCAACTAGAAAAAATGACAGGTATGATTATATTATTTGCAAAGTTTGGCAAATTAATATATATTTCTTAAATGTGTACATGCTTATATCCCGATGAAAATAACATGATTTCAATGAAGTCAAGTTCAAGGTAAGGGAAATTATAAAGATTACGGGACCGTGACGAGGATAAAACATTTATGCCATCTTCACAGTTTGTTATGCGTTAGAATTCAAAGATGATATCATTTAATCCTGCACTGAAAGAAGAATGGGACTAGTGGTCAACGAAAAATTATTTTGCCATGATTACGGGTCAGTAATCGTCAGCTCTTGTATCCCTTACCAACGACATAGCTATCAATACTGACATATAAACTGTGGAACGAGCAGCTCCGACCTCAACAATAAAAAATGACTCGGCGTGTTACTTAACTAATATTCACTGCGTATTATATAATTCATACGCCCCCTATGCAGACGTACTTCAGCTCCTGGTACTCGTCTATGCCGTACTTGGAGCCCTCGCGCCCCAGTCCAGACTCCTTCACGCCGCCAAAGGGGATGATGTCGGACGAGATCAGGCCCTCATTCACGCCCACCATGCCGACCTCGAGTTTCTCCGCCACGCGCCAGATCTGGCCGATGTCGTTGGAGTAGAAATATCCCGCCAGCCCCACCGGCACGCTGTTAGCAATACCTAACACCTCGGCCTCAGTCTGGAATCTGACGGACGAAATGGGCATATAACATTCAGAACATTCATGTCACATTTACTTTATTTTTTTTTTACATATTATTTGTTGTTATTCAAACTGTTATCGTATTTATATTTTGGCGGCAAGCATTATATTAATGTGATTACTAAAAGTGTCAGTTTTTGCAGTTTTATTTGGGCATGGCATTGGAATGCGCCTTACACGAAATTGTACTTAAATGTGGTAGCATATGCAGTAGCGATGCTATAGGATATAGAGTGCTAATAGGTCGTACACGTGCGTTATACATATAAACAACACATACATTATGACCATAAAATATGAAAGAAGCATTTTATATTATAATACATTCCATATTCCCACAGCTAGGACTGATATAAGAATGGTGTCGATGTGGGTGTCCTGTGGGAGTTTTTGTCTAAAAGCGAACAACCCATCCCAATGTCTCAAGGGTAACCCAAGTAATAATTCAAAACATGTTGGCAGTCTAACATCCTTGGCAGATGAAAGTTATTAAGGATCAAATGGAAACAATAACATTCGACTTGTAAGGGGCCTTTTTATAGGGGTAGGTGAATGTTGGTATAGAGGATGCTTCAAAACACAATCTTTTGGTGAGGTGATTGCAAACTCAGTGTACTATCAGAATCAAGCATGTAATGTCAATCATGAAATACCCTTTTTTTGGTCGAAATTTCGGTCAGTTTGAGTAGTTTGGCACTAATTCCATTTAATGCGGTTATCTTCCAAACGCGTTGTTCGGGTGTTTTGTATATAGTAAGGTCCATGGGTACACAGTGTGAAGCAGTAGTGCCACGTGTCCATCGCAGCGGGACGGTGTCTGAGAAAGCCGGTATGGGCTTCTGTCAGCTTTCATACCCTGAGACCCAGACGGACGCAGTAAGTTCGGACTATGATATTTGTCTTGTAAGGAAGGGCACTGCCGATATTTAGTCGCTGCTGACAAGTTTTGGGGAGGCCCTTAATTTTCAGAACAAGCCCACGTCTGCTCTAGAGAGGACAGTTGAGTCCTTCGTCCTTGGAGGCCAGAATTTTGACACATGAACAACGACTACAAGGAGCCGAAATTGCCGAAAACCAATTGGAACGTTTTTGTTCGTCGAATAACTTCCGTTGGTGCCCCAACGCCTAACGCCCAAACGAAAAACCCATGGGAGGGGGAGGGGGGAGACATTTTGAAGGATTTGTTTGGTACGGACAACCCCCTAATCGAAAGTTTCACTCGACCCCGTGAGGGTGTGATTCCTGGACTACCATAATTTCCACGTGTGGAAGAAAAGGTGGCACTCGAGACTCTAATTTGTGACCTTGTTTATGAGCCCAACAGCGTAAGTATTCAACGTAAGTTCACATCGTGATATTATGTATTTCTATTATGTGTATGCTGGTGACATTTGTTTGTATGATGAGTATACAGTGAGAAATTTAGGTTCAGTAATTACACGTGCTGGCATGCCTACAATGTGCACATTTATTTAAAAGAAACATTACCATCACACAGAATATTCCAACAACCGGAACCGATATAAAAATGGTCTCGACATGCCTGGACCGTTGCTTCAGATACAATGGCGGGAAGAAACACCAGCTTAATAAGCTCACCAGAATAGAAATATTCAAAGGAAGAAGACCAGAATAAATCAGAATATACAAATCAACCGCTACCTCGTGAAAATAGTCTCAATCATACATGCACCCTACTACATTGCCTATAGTGAGAGTGTAAGTGATTGATTAGATTAAGCCTGGTTTGGCTATTGTATATGACCAGTCTAGGACTTGGTTAGGTCCCGTCATTCACCATCGGATTGGACATCGCCCACGCAGACTGACTTCACGTTCAGATACTCCAGTATACCAAACTTGGCCCCCTCACTACCTCGTCCCGATTCCTTGTGCCCACTAAACAGCGCCCCCTCCGTCGAGACAAGTGGTTCCTGGACGCCCACCATGCCACACTCTAGGCGCTCGGTGACCCGCAATACCTGGTACATGTCCGTGGAATATATGTAGCCGGCCAACCCATACCGGGTGCTGTTGGCTATTGTGATCGCTTCGCTTTCATTGACAAATCTGATTAAAGGAGGGAAATAATGACACACAGATACAGTCGGTTGATTGATTAATTCTGAATGTGCAATTACTGTATTTCCACACTCGACTTTTTCACACAAATTCCATAAAGTAGGGAATTGTCTCAGGGTAGGGGTTCGAATCGCGAATCTGGGCTCCTCCCAGATAACGTGAGGGTCTTTCACATACTCCTCTACGATGCCCGGGTCATTGAGTTGGACATCGTCAAGACCGAGGTGGATGCTCGGCTGAATATTTGCATTATCAATTAATTTTCAGCCATGATTTTGTTGAAATGTTCTGGCGACCTCCAACATAACCATACGAAAATATGGTTTATTCATGGAGATATCGCAGTTTGAAAAGGAGATCTTTTTCGCGGTTCGAGAGGTCAAGTGAAGGTCACGACTACCGAGCTGAAAATAAAAGAAGCGTATTTTCTGGGGTCTGTCGACTGACTGTTTCTTCATCATCTTTTTTAAGATGGCTCCCCTTGATCTTTCCTGGAGGTCTTCACGATTTACAGGGTAGTAATCGGGGTCTGAAATTTTGGCAAATGTTTACATGTTATCTTCAATTCAAGATGAGGAAGAATATTTAATAGTTCTTTCGCAATGAAATGATACTCACCATTATCATTGTGTTGGTTAATGTACGATTGGTGAAAATGGTGTTAGGCTACAAAGAGACTTGCTCTGTTCAAATATTCAGGTAGTTTGAATCTAAAGTTACTCTCTCCTGCTATGCCCTGGTAATTGTTCGTCTTCAGCGGAGCCATTTCCTTCAGCAGAAATAACAACCCCGTGATAAATACAAAAATGTAATACAAGACCCTCAATTCTAAAGCTAGAAAGGCGCAAGCGGTTGAGTGAGTTGAGCGACCATACGGTATTGACAGAGATACGAATACATGTACGTCGGGTCGTGTACTATTTTCTCAATCGAATAGCAACAGGAACTAGCTGTCGGCATCAAGGTCAGCTATAATGATAACCTTTTACAACGTACGGGTTCTCATGAATTTATAGCTCGGATTTAGGCAATTCCATTCCCCCTTAAGGCTCGGTCACACATAACCGACGCACGGGGGTCGCATGGCCAGCGCGTTGAAAATTGGCGAAAATTTGTCATTTTGGCCAGTGCGTTGTCGTTCGCTAGGTGTGCGTCATCATGCGTTACTCATTCGTCCAGCGCGCTGGACCAACGTTATACATTCGTCGTCGAGCGTCGCCATTCGCTGTGCGCGTCGAGATTTTTTGTGCATGCTCAAAATTGTGCGTTGAGCTCGACGCATGGACCTACGCGCCGAGAAGTCGCCAGTCACGCGCATAGCACGCCAGACCAACGCCAGACATCGGGGGAGTGCACGGTGTGTATTCGTTGTGAGTACGGCGGCCGAGGTATAGCGAACGCTCAACGCACATCTAACGCAAAAGCAGCCTGGTTTAAACGCATGGCCAGCGATCATGTAGCGCATAAGGGCGCGCTGAACGAGTGTTGAACGAGTGCTGAACTAGTCTCTAACGCACCCGACGTTGCTGTTGCGCACTCTTAGCGCGTAGTCATAGAGTATATATAAACGCACCCCACACTATCTCCGCATCATTCTCCCTACGACCCTCACGTGTGAAGTTCCTCGATCCTGACCTCGTCTAGAAGAACCATCTCGGAAGATGGATGGTCCCGACAAGCAGCGGTTAGAATATGAAATCGCTGTTCTCCAACATCAGCAAAACCTAATGGAACTCACACTTCACCAACTCCATATCATCAGGAGAAGGGGAAGGAGGAGACGTCAACGAAGATTCTGGATCCGACCTTGGATTGGTAGACGACGGCAGTTTGGCCTGTACGATCAACTTCTTGTTGAACTCCGTAATGAAAACCAATCAGCCTTCAAGAATTTCATGCGAATGCAGCCAGAGATGTTTGATGAACTTTTAACAAGAGTTGGCCCAAGAATCACAAAGCAGAATACAACATACAGAGAGTCCCTCGACCCTGGCCTCAAACTTGCTCTAACCCTGCGGTATCTTGCGTCTGGGACCAAGTATCACTCAATGTCATATGGGTGGAAGGTGCCTCACAACACTATATCCCTTCTGATTAGAGAAGTTTGCCAGGCCATCATCGACGAGTACAAGGATGAGATGATGAAGTGCCCCACAACCCCTGAGGAATGGCGTTCCATATCTGACAAGTTCATGGAGAAGTGGAACTTCCCCCATACATGCGGTGCACTTGATGGAAAGCATGTCAGCTGTAAGTGTCCTCCAAACAGCGGTTCCCTTTATTAAAATTATATTAGGGTTCTACTCGGTTGTCCTCTTGGCGCTTGTCGATGCCGAATATCGATTCATCTGGGCAGACATTGGCGGAATGGGTTCTGCATCGGACGCTCAGATTTACAATGCTTCTGAGCTGAGGGAATGCGTTGAAGCTGGCACTTTAGGCTGCCCGGACCCTGACCCAATTCCAAACGACAACAAGGATGTGCCGTACTTCTTCGTCGGCGACGACGCATTCGCTTTTCGCCCCAACATGATGAAACCGTACAGCCTCCGGGGTATGACGCGACCGGAGCGGATATTCAATTACCGCCTCTCCCGGGCCAGGAGGGTCGTCGAAAATGCCTTCGGCATTCTTTCCAACCGGTTTCAAGTTCTCCTGACCACGATGCAGCAGCAGCCCGAGACCGTCAAGCTCATTGTCACAGCATGCATGATCCTCCACAACCTGATGAGGACCTGGTATCCAGGCATGCAGAATCAGCAGCTTGACCGCGCAGAGAACCTGGGTCGCGACTACGTCCCAGGAGCATGGAGATCTGGGCGTAACATGCAGGACACCCTCGTAGTCCCTGGCAGCAATACCTCCAACAAGGAAGGGAAGAAGCAGAGAAACCTCATCAAGCACTGGGCCAAATCAGAAGCTGGTTCAGTTCCATGGCAGGAGAGGATGATCTAGAGCACCTCCATGTCTGCAGAAAACCTTTGTCGCAAACACTTCACAGAAGCATAAAGATCTGGTCTTAACATTCACAACACCCTCGTAGTCGCTGGCAGCAACACCTCCAGCAAGGAAGAAAAAGAAGCAGAGAAACCTCATCAAACACTGGGGCAACTCAGTTAAGATGATCAAGAGCACCTTCGTTTCCACTATTCGTATGGATACAGGATACAGAGACTGATTGCATGACGTGATTCCAATAATTTGCTTACAATGGATACATCTCAATGTGCGAGCAAATAAACACTTTCTAATGTTTTTGACATGAACTTCGTGTGCGATTTATTCATTGCATTAATCGGCTACAGCTTGTTATTCAGACGATTCGTTATTTCAAAGGTTCGCTATTCCGAAAACGAAATGAGGTTCGTATTTCCGAAGATTGATTAATCCCCTTTTCGGAATAGCGAACATTCGGCATAATGTAATAAATGTTCGGATTAACGAACCGTATTTCGTTTTTGGATCAGTTTCGCACTTAGGTATAGGAAACTTTCGTGTTCGGAATAACTAGTCTTTGGTTCGAAGTAACGAGCCGCATCCCTTCAAAAGCCTTCATTCAGGGGCCCTGAAAAGCTACACAAAATACTAAAACCCACCCATCCCTATATCCAAAATGAAAAAAATATCAAATCATTATTAGGACGTTTTAAAAATCATTAAATAATGAGAGACTTCGGTGCAGTTTTCACACTCAGCCTTTATGTATGTTGGAAGTTTTCCGCTAAATTTGTTATTATTTGGTATCCAAAATTATCTTTGACTCATCTACCTTCTTCCATTTATCGCATGGACGTTCGAATGAGTTAAACATTAGAATGCTCATTTTGAAGATCATTCAGATAAACACGCGAATAACATCTGTTTGAAAAAAAAATGTTTTCAATTCATTGCGCTTATGAGATGCTGCTTCTTTGCAAATCATGAGAAGACCATTTTTGAAAAAAATGACAAAGTTATTTAGGTGAGCTGTATGACCCATTCAGAGGAATTTTGTCAGAATGTCTGTATCGTTATTATTTCAATTTTTTCTAGTCACTTTTTGTGTGCAAGATTAAATGGAAATGGCTAAATAATGAAATGCCTGAAACATTGGCATTGGACTACGCACAGCAAGGTTTCCAACCTTGAACTTGACTAATGACGTCATATAGACCCCATTTTTCCAAATTGTAACGCAATATCATTAAGAAAATCATTTTTTGTGGCAGCATTATAGAAATCGTTTGCCTAAGTTTGATGAAATTTGTTTACCAAACTCGTTCAAATTTGGCTAGAATATTGCTATCATGCACATGTGTCAGTACGACAGAATATTGCTTTATGAAACATATAATTAAAAAAAGTAAGGGAACAGGACAGGACACAAAACAAATTGTTTTTAAGTTGAACTAGAACATTTATTACATTCAACAACCATAACTTTCTCTTTAATCAACATTTTAACATGTTTTCAAACACCTTTTGAAACAAACATATGGCATGGTAAATACAAAACTCAATATTTCACAGTTAAACGTGATAGCAATGAATTAACGATGTTTTCCTTGTAAAACAACTTTGCTCAGCTACATAGTCCATATTCATGTGAAATGGAGAACCACGAACTAGATTTAACTTTTCCCAGTTAAACAAAAAAACACCTTTCTTTTGGCAAATTTGGTGAACTATAGGAACCAATTAACAATATTGTTCTAGTAAACAAACCTGTTTACAACTTTTCTTAGCTACACAGTCCATATTCATCATGTTCATGAGAAATAAAAAAACATGAACTAGATTCATCATTTCCCAGTTAAACAAAACAAAACGTTACTTTTGGTAGATTTGGTGAGCTATAGCAACCAATTACCAATATTTTCCTTATAAACAAACCTGTTTACAACTTTTCTCAGCTACATAGTCCATGTTAATGTGAAATGGACAACCATGAACTAACAAAAAAACTTTCCTTTTGATAAATGTTGAACTATGTTTTCTGCAGTGCTTAATTCAAATGTTTGTGCGGCAACCAACGACAGGAGCAAGCGGTGTCTTCTTCTTGGGTTTCATGGATAGTGGGTGTTTTTTGGGGTGGCATCGTGAAGAGGTTGTGAACTCTCGGCGCGTCAATTATTTTGATATGAAATCATACGCAAGGCTTTATATACAGGCATTCACGTGGCCGCTGTTTTTCGCGGGCTTTGCGTTGAGAACGAGATGCATGCGTTCTGGACGCGCTCTGCATGCGCTGGTTGGGCGGTAGCCATTCGCTCAACGCGCTAGCAATACGCGATGCATTCGTTGCGGTATTTCATGTATACGCTCTGTATGCGTCCTGTATTCGCTATATACCAGCCCAGGATACGCAGAGCGCGTTACCAACACGTTATACATTCGCTAGCCTCTGTCCAAATCTTGACAGAAGTTTGGCGCACAACGACGCACTCATCTTATTTTCCATTTTTTGCCAATTTTTCAGTGCGTTGGCCGTGCGTCGGCTATATGTGACCGGGCCTTTAAATACGCCATGTGTGCAGCGGGAGCGTCAGTCTGTCGGCACGGTCACCGTACGTTCCCCATGCGGCCACCTGAAGCTACAATGCGTCGGCGTCGGCGACGAATTTAAAATACGTCATCGCGGGAAATGTGACTAAGGCATGAATACATTATTTTTCTGTACATTTCCTTGTTCTAAAAACATTTGCTCCTCTGCCTGTGACGTCATTGATATTATATTTGTTACGCAGTCTACACATGCTAAATGACGCGGATATCTACATGGATAATACTATCAGTTAATTCATCTATTTTACTGGCGCCATTTTACAAGGTTACTCCGTCAAAAGATGCGATGATTCAATGATAGTACACATTGCTCATGCAGTGAAAGTTTTCCCCTCAGATAAATTGTGCTTCATTAATCAAATTAATGAATAAATCAATAATTACAGGGTAAATCAGAAGAGAGGGAACAAATTATATTTCAGGCTTGGTGCATTACATTTGTATTTTAAAAAAAGAAGCGGCTTGTTGAAGCTATGAATATGAAAACAACAGAAAGAGACAAATATCGAAAGATATAAATACAAATATAAAAATTAATATCAATATCAATACAAAAGCACAACTATAAAAGCATAAAGGAGCATCACACAAATATTGCTGACATATCATTTCAACCACAAAACGTACCCCACTATATGTGAATGTGTGTGTGTGCGCGTGTGTATGTGTGTGTGCGCGCGTTTACATGTGTAAGCTATGTCCCCCTCCCTATTCCACAATCCATAAACTCGTTCTCATTTTGTTTACAATTTCTATCTCTACCATTTTTACAAGAGAAGAACACACATCTAAGAGTTAAACACGAAATGGTACTTTAATTTTAGCCAGTCAATACATCAATACAAATTAAAACACTTTCTGTTTTTGTACCACCTGTCTTATTCTTTTATGAAATTAGGATCTTTGTCACATGGTTAGTTTCGTATGATGTTCTCACTTATGTTACGGGACATTATTTTAAAGTGTTTGCTTGTCCGTCCTCATGCTAACTTTGCTAACGATATTTATTTAAAACGTGTATTTATACTAATGTTAAACCTGGAAAAATAAATGAAATCATATAAAATGAAAATGTTGACACACACACACACACACACACACACACACACATCACTGTACCACCACCACCACCAAAGGACGGAAGGAGGCTCACTTTATGATGGGCGCGAGCGGGCCGAATGTTTCGTCCCGGCACACCATGGCGTCTAAGGGTACATCCCTGATGACCGTGGGCTCGAAGAAGCTGCCCCCGAGTGCGTGCTTCTTACCCCCAACCAGCACCTTTCCGCCATGAGCCACTGCGTCCTCCACATGCTTCTGAACCTGGGATCACGACAAAGGGTTGAGTAGACAGCTATTATGTAATCCTTCACCTCTTCACAATACCCCCACTCCCAAAAAGCTCTTTCTTCCTCTGCTTTAAAACGCAGCCCTATCTGTAAAATCATCAAGTTATATTAGTATCATAGACAAAATCAATTCTCTTCACCACATAGGAAAATCGTCCCATAAAGCATCGCGCAGCGACATGCGGATTTGTTTTACACTCATGTCAGCCTCCGGTCTCATACGCTAGTACACTAGACCGGAAGTGGACATGACTGGAAACAAAATCCGAATCTGGCAGCGCGGTGCATGACGGGACACATCCAAGAATAAAAATGCAAATTATCACAGAGTGGTATGACTGATCGGACTGTGCCGTGAAGCTTAAGAATAGATACCTTTTCTGCTCCTTTTGTGTTTATGAGAGGCCCCTGGGTGGTATTAGGATCCATCCCGTCTCCCACGACAAGCTTCCGGACCTCTGCCCCAAGCTTCTCACAGTACTCCTCATACACCCCCTCCTGCACCAGGATTCGGTTGGCGCACACACATGTCTGTCCATGCAAAAAAAACACAAAAACACACACACACACAGGAGAAGGAGAAGTGAAATGGCAAGGTTATTCTTTCAATATTGTACCCAAGAAATATCACCGACTACGGAATCTCATCTCTTCAAACATAGACGAAGGAAAAGGAAAAGAGTGTAATTAAGACATGACTCGGCGGGGGAAAAGAAGAAAGGCCGGGGAGTATAATGATATGATATGACACGGTTAACTGTAGGTTCATCAGATTCGTGATCGCACCTCACGTAGGTTGCGTGAAACTCTGAGTAGCAATAAATATGATGAATCTATAGTCAACCGTGTGAACTTGTTTTATCATTCAAAGTTCTCCAAGTATAATATATATAATATACCGAGTTTAAATAGAAAGTAGAATGGATAGCTCAATTTTAGGTTATACTCTTAACCAGAATACTCCTACGAAGTAACCCCTGCTATGGAAACCCTTCATGCGCTATTGAGACATTCTTGCACAAATGACACACACATATATACCACACTGAGCAGCACTTGGCCTGGCACAGAGAGGGCGAAACTGTTCTTTGTAGGTTTTGTGTGGTGTTTATTTCAGTTACACAATAGTTAGACTTTCGGTAACACCACATGGTTGTATAAATTTTTGACATTTGAACCACGTATGACGAGGGGAGGAGAAAGACAGAAATTACGGGAAATTAAGAGAAGAAATTACAATTAGTTGTGTGCTTTATAATAAAACTGCTGGACAAGGGACCAATCGCAATAAACGAATTTCTATTGGAGTACTGACTATTTTAAAGTCAGTACTCTTGAGGGGAAAAGCTCTTTGCCAGGACTAGCAACATTACTGCGTAGATCCATTATCTGGAGCGAAGATAGAGTTTAGGTAAACAAAGCAGTAACCAATAAAATCTCAACATGTTAATGTTAATGTTGCATTGTTGGAGGAAGAAAGTAAAGAAAATTACTTGGAAATGGATCTCACTAATAGCAAATTGTAGAAATTAAACAGGTGACAAAAGTAATGAGCATAAAATCAGAAGAGTGCAAGGAGAGGGAGAAGTAGAAGGGGGAAAGGGAGAACGAGAAAAAGAAGAATGAGAAGAAGAGCAAAGACGGGAAGGAAGAGGAGAACCCACTGGGAGGACAAACGTCTGACGAGTCGACCATTGCTCATACCTGTCCTGATCCCCTGAACTTGCATATCATGGTACCGGCGACCGCCGCGTCCACATCGGCTGAGTTGAAGACGATAAAGGGGGCGTTACCCCCTAGCTCCATGGAAACCTTCTTCACCGTATCGGCAGACTGCTTGAGAAGGATCTATTCCAAAAATGGAGTGGGGGTTACATCAAACCAATATTGCCTTTCGGTGATAAGACTTTAAGGTGAGTTTAAAAAAAATGAGAAATTAATCTTCATGTAGATTTATCTGTCGATTTCGATGTGCTTTTCGCTTGAAGGATCGTCAACTTCATCACTGTCGGCAATCTAATTTAACCCTCTCTTTACTATTGGCATGGAGATGTGTAATAAGTTAATGGAGTTTTCAAGGCCTGGTACTGAGAGCCACTTACGTCTATGCCGTATTAGGAGTTGTTTGTGTATATTCGTCAAAATATCTGTTTTATTAATACTACTCAGCCATTCATTCGTTTTGAATCATACCCGAGTTTTATATTATGCCTTAACAAAAATCCGCCTATACATAATCACTCACTAGCGTGTATTTCCCTTCTGAAATGAAAAACATACAGCAATTTAGGTCCACAATACAAATCGAACTTGCACAGGTGTTTCTGTCTGAATGATATGAAGATGCTCCAACATTTAATTTTGCACACGGCTGCAACCTCTAGCAAACATACAACCTGACACAAATAATCAAAACAACATAATCTCATCACGTTGAGTATGTCATGCTTGACTCACTTACCTTCCCGGTCTCCGTGGAGCCGGTGAAAGAGATTTTCGCCACGAGTGGGCTTTCGCACATGACCTTGCCGACAGCTGGAGAGTTTGCCCGAGAGCACGTCACCACATTGAAGACGCCCGCTGGCAGGCCGGCCTGCTGTGCCAACTACATCGGGGTTACAAAATATCATGATCGATATAATTATAGAGTATGTAAACTTCAATATACTTACTGATGCAAATCTTGCGCACAACAATTGTATATCATACATTGACAATAAATAAGACTTTGTATAATCACCGACATGTTTTCCTTCTACTGTACCAACCATTATGAACATGAAGAATATCATGATCGAAACAATTAAACGGCTTATAATCTTCGACGTTCACGTACTTCGTGTCCTTTGGGAGGGGGGGGGGGCAAATCTTACGTAAAATGATTGAAGCTAATATCGCATAAACAAAACCATCTACTCTATTCAGTATTCACAAAACACTTGAACACTGCTGATAACTGCCTCATACCTTGGATAAACATTGCAGTATTTTTCATTAAGTGCTTCCATTTGGTCTCTTTGTTGCACCTCCAGTTGTATTTTAACAATCGAATGAAGCAAAGTGTATAGATATATTTTTTTTTGCTCTAATCTAACTTGGAATATATAGAAAAAGGTAAACAAATGCGGTTTGAATTGCTAGGTGGGAGCACAAAGACTCATATAATGTGATATGGAAGGGGTGGTGATACGTCTGAACCTACCTCGCACAAGGCCAGTGCAGAGAATGGGGTATCTTCAGCAGGTTTGACGACCACGGTACAGCCGGCGGCGATTGCCGCTCCTGCCTTCCGCGTGATCATCGCGCTCGGGAAATTCCACTGGACGTAGAACACGGAGACAGGGACAAAGATAAAGCGAGAAACAGAGAGAGAGAGAGGGGGGGGGGCGAGAGAGAGAGGGGGAGGGAGATTGGAGAGAGAGAGAGAAAGAGAGAGGGTGTAAGGGAGAGAGAGGGGGAGAGGGAGAGAGGGGGAGGGGATATAAAGGATGGGTATCAAATTAAAGAGAATTCTTTTCAATAATACGAAATACAGAAATTACATCACTACAATAACACATATATACCTCCATGTAAGATCGATCAAACTCTTTGAGAAGGGATTATATTTAAAGATTTCCCTTTGAAAATGTATATTGTTCTTACTTCCGTGCTGCATTCGAAACTCTCTGAAGCTGTACGCTCTACAATCACACTCAACTTCATGTTGTACATAACAAAAACTAAACCTAGAATAGTGTACATACTACAGGAGTACTATTGTCGGCTACAATGTTAGCTCCATTTAGATTGGTAACAATACAACACATAGTAAACTGTTTCTGCCGCTGGTATTATCCTATGATATAACAGAATCGTGCAACATTCATTCTTATACAGTTGTTATTAGTACTTATATTCCCGGTTTGGAGATATATGGGGGGATGATTTTAGACATAAATAATCTCACATATTTGATATGCTGTAGTCAATGAGTTTCTGAGAGTGTGTAATACACAATGTTTACTGCAAAACGTGAATGAAGAAATAGTAATCTCCCACAATATCAGTAGACTGCATACAAAACATAATATGTTTTTCAGGCGCAAAGTGATAACACTATAAGAAAACCGACAAACGAAAAAAATAATCATAAAATACATATATCCTTATAAGCAGGGATTTAACAAAGACGTAAGAGTACTCAAACGTCTGAATAAGCAAACAAATCCAATCAGGGATCTTGATTGTAGATACGGTAAAAATGGCCATGACTTAACGTTACCCAACACATCAGCACTTCCACCATATAAACTATAGGTGCTTAAAAATGATTTCTCACTTTTGACAAATAATGAAAGGTATACAAATGAAGTAAACGATGCCATATTGGGGGAAAACACATTTTATGACATTTCATTAAATATAAAGGCTAATTATTAACCCTTTGAATATTCAATCATATTTTACCTTTTTGACAAAACGGAAACTATATGTAATCAATGCAGAACACACCAATGTCATTAGGTGTTAGAAAAAGACATTTCACACGTTTGAAAAATATTGAAGATAATTAAACACACCATTAAATCTTCAGATGCCATGTTTGAGAAAGCACGTTTTATGACATTTCATCAATTGATATGAAGGCTGGTTATAATCCTTCAATATTTAATGAGAATGTGCATTATTTTGACAAATCAGGACAAAGCAATATTATTATGTGCCTCAGATACGCTCTTTTGACGAAGCAGGTCCTACACGTATTTAATTGAGAATACAGAAATGCAACTCTGCATCACACGTCAATAAACAAGGTAAATTTACGCCAGAGTCGTTATAAATTATTAATAACACTGTGGTGGCAGTTGCTAGTGGATTTACATGTGTTATGTCATGTTTAACTGTCAGCTTCATTATAGTTGCGTTTTTGTTATTAGTTTTCAAAAGTGTCAAATGTTTTTGTGAACACCCATTACATGTAAATGATTAACGAGGCACGTACGAAGGTCACAGGTAAGCCTGTGGATGGGACCGTGTTATTATTGCAAATAGTCATTACCAATGTATGTAACACGCCCATGTACACATGGACAACTGAACAAAATATGAAAGCTAACTTCAAAGATGATGAACAGTGACATGATTATGAATAAAAACAACAACTTTAGAGTACGGAAGTGATTTCGTCACAAGTTGCTTTCAAAAGATGCAGATAAATACAATAAAAGCACATCAGTGAAAGTTTGCTTAAAATTGGACAAGTAATAAAGGATTAATAGCATTTTCATTTTGTGTGTCTGTTTTGGTTCTCGTATATTCACGTTTTACTGATAAGAAATTGCTTTTCATTGTTGTATCCTTTGCATGTATTTTGCTTGTATTTTTTTAAACATCAACGCATTTCTGCGAGAAGACCCAGTAGAAGAAAGGCAATTTTCTGAACCCGGTGTTCTCCCATGCGCATAGAAATGAATAAATAACAAAGCGAAAACAAAATAAATTCATGATCATTTGTAGTCGGGAACTCCCATAATTGGCAACACCCAATGTGTGATGGCATAGGCAAAGCTTCAATGCATCAATATGAGTAAAGCACCTCTAACCCCCTGTCTAAAATACATGTCATGAGCAGAAGTTCGTGCATAAAATATGATATTAACATCAAGGGGTACTTATCTAGTCTCAATATATATCTTTATATATATCTATTTAAATATGAACATTAATGAAAGTTTTGCAGACAGAGAATAGAGAGTTGGGCTCAACCGCAACGTCACAGCCTCGCATGTTCTATAAGTATGCATACTTTCAACAATTCATACCTTTTAACTAATAAATACTATTTAGAAAATAGTAAAACTTTCGGTAACACCATGTGGTTGTATTTTTTTCGGATAATAGGCCCACTTATGGGGTGAAGAAAGGAAAGGAAAGTGAAAAGTGAAAAAAAGGAGAGGTGAATTTTTATATTTTATCACACTTACACAAGACTATCTTTAGCTTTAGTTTTCGGTGTTTTAAACTATCCACATTCTCAAGGCCAGCACTATTCTTAACTATTTTGATGGCTTTTACCAATGAAACGGGACAAAAATGTATGATGATGTGCAATGTTTAAAGGTAAAGGTAAAGGTTATCGACATCAAAGTCCTTGTCATACCCAGAACAGGTTTGGTTTGGTTGATTTCAATTTACAATCAACACAAAATTGTGTACAAAACAAACATACATACAAAAACACAAGATATAAAAACACTCCGTCACAAGATTCCATTATACAATTGGTAGCCCGTATTCAGCTGCAACACCCTGTGGACAACATGCGCATACGAAGCTCCCGATAGAACAAACAAAACATTTAATTTATTAGATTAACATGACTTGTTTATAATAATGCAATCTTATGTTGTGTGCACATTGCATGTAAAATGATTGATTCGGTCGTTTTGATTGGCGAATAGCGATCTGTGTAAAAGGTTTCCAGGTCCAAAGTCACTGCCCTCTCCAGATTTCCGCAAATATGAACGCGAATGGCCCTTCACCTACATCGCATGGGTAGAATAGCTTGCTCTCAACGATAATAGTTGTCATACTACGTCTACATGGATATGAGTGATAAACCATTTCAAAGGTAATTGACAGAAGTGGAAAATATCATGGAACCTGTTACCATTTGTGTGTCAGATAAACTGATGCTCTATAAAATTGTGTTTATAAACTGCTACTCTATGAGATTTATGTGTATTACTTGTGAAAAAGGCTTAATCACGGCATAAATGTCAGTAATATTACGGGAACCGGTCTAGTTGATTTAGACCAATTATATCATTTTGTGACACTTCCTTTGAATTCGTAATTCTGAAATGAAACGAGAATGGAAATGTCATGGAAGAACAGCTCTGTCGTGGCTTTGGGTCCCGCCATCTTTACCGTTTCTAATATCTCTGAGGTGTTTATTTACGTCATTCAATATATGTCCCGCTTACGCAAATAACAACCATTCAACCATATACTATTGGTTGACAGACACATCCCCTCCCCCACACACACACCCTACCCAACTTACAGGTGTGATCATGGCGGATACTCCAACGGGTTGCTTCATAAAGAGCAGCCGCTTGTTCCTGGTGGGGGACGGGGCGATATCGCCGTAGACTCGCTTCGCCTCCTCGCCGAACCATTCGAAGAACGACGCTGCGTATCCGATCTCGCCCTTGGCTTCGGCCAGAGGCTTCCCCTATTGGCAGCGAGCGCGATGACGACGACGATGGCGGTGACATTAGTGTTGGGGTTGTTTAATCACAGGGAGGGAGGAGAAGGAAGTAGTGGAGATGGAAGGAAAAATGATCAAAGAAGAACGAGAAAAAGATGCAAGCATACCAGAATGAAGGAAACAAGAATGCAATGACATTGGACAAAATGAAAAGGAAAGAAAACGAAGTCGGGAAAAAAGAAAAGAAAAGGAAATTTGGAACGCACATAAAGAATATGATGGCCAGAGGGGAGATAAGGGTTTGGGTAGAGAAAAAGGGGGGGGGGGGGGGGGGGGGGGGAGGGGAGGGGTGATAGGGGGGAGGGGGTGATAGAAGGCGAGGGTGAGAAAAAGGTAACAAAAGGATGCCCAAAACGGGTGAAATTTCTAAAGACAAAAACATGTTCAGCTGTTCAATATTTTTGGTTTACAAATTCAAAGTTGTGCACTTTCATTAAGAATTTAAAAAAAGTTTGATTGTTGAGTGCCATAAAAAAGTACACTCGCTGCATCAAAACATGGACTTTCCGGTTCAATTGATATTGAATTATAAATAAATTACGTGATTCAGTGAATCTGACAACAGTACGCGACATCATAAATACATACTAAGAGCCACCCTTGTTTATAAAGAACGATAATTCGGCACTAATAAAATGACATTTGAAAAATCCCTTTCTTTTTGTTGACAGGCTGACTGATTAAAACAGGATAATTCCGGATCTCAATTCACTGAAAGTTCATTAGTAAATTATAATATAATTGAATCAGTCATGCGCATTATGACTTAAATATTCAACATCGCTTATTTGACACGATATTTTGGCACTCCGTGGAAAAAAGTAAAATAATAAAATTGAATTACATCCCTGTGCTTTTTGCTGACGAGTTGGCCTATATGACTGCTATTCTTCCGCAAACATATATAAATCACATATATAACGATATAACAACGCACATGTAATAACATGTAATAACATGTAATAACATTTAAGTACCAGAACAGATTTGATAAACATAAATATTTTGGGTAAAGTATTTGATTTTGTCTTTACCATTCAAACCCCACTACCCGGAACATCAATTAAGTTCAATTAAATCAATCCTCAACTTCCCTGAATAGTATCCACCCCTCTCCACTTCATTTGACAGAAAATAAACAATTAATTAAATCAACACGTACAAGGCAAAACATATAACATGAAGATGACTTGTTTTCATCATGATTGAATGCAAATAGAGTACCAAAGTGGTGTCATCGTACCCATTGTTATGCGGGTTCTGGCTCTAAACAACATCACTCAAGTGAGAGTTTCATTGTGGGCTAGTGTCGGGCACCAGAGAGAGCCCCCGCTATGATCACTGCTTCTCACATAGTTTACAACCAGTTACCTTGACAACATGCTTATATGACGCCACACATCGGTACTCTATGTGACATGGTGGTTTGGCTTACATTTTCCATCGTGATAAGTTTGGCAAGTTCTTCTTGATTCTCCATCATCAGGTCGAACCATCGTCGCAAAATTGCGCTTCTCTCCTGTCAGAAAAATGGGCGAAAGTAGCCAAGAAGAATATTAAATCTTTGTGCTCCTGCTTGTGACTAATTCTCAAGTAGTACGCACAAATCCCATAGAGCGTCGTTTTGTCTGGAAAACAAAGGGAGGCTCTCGACAGTGTTTATCTTGCATGGTATGGGCGCCGTGTGCAATTTCTTTGGTCAAATGATACCATGAACAAAAGTGGTGGGCAAATTGGTTCTTTCTACGCCAACATTTTTGTTTTAACCACACGCAATGCCAATCCTAGCTTCAGACGACACGGACTAAACACAGAACCCCCCCCCCCCCTAATCAAAATCGTGTAACTTGTCATCAGAACACTTCAGAGCACAATTTTGGAGGATCGTTCCTACATCTATTTTAACAACGGTGTGAGGATGACATTGATTTATTCAGCCATGCACGAATAAACACACTTTCAAATGCAAATTTTTCACTTTTTAAAAGTTACGAGGGTCATTTTTGAGGGGTTGTGAAAAAAAAGGAATTTGGCGAATTCTGTTTCTGGTGCATGTTTAAGTGCTGTTGCGCACCAATGCAAACCTGAACGGAGCAATCTCATTTTCGCACGATAAAAAAATTATTAGTCGTCAATAAGTGTCGGAACAATCCTGTGAAGTTCTGCTCAAAATAATTTCAATAAAAGGTTTACGCTTTTTTGATTAGGGGGAAATTTTTTCTGTGCGTATATGAGGGAAGAATGATCATAAAATATATGTTCTTGATATACTTTGCTCTATGTTCACGCTGACTGTTAAGTGTTTGTATGGGCTACACGAGTGAAATAAGATGTGATACACGCTGTACATACTAGTATAGAGACATGAACATTATTATATAAAATCACGTAGGGTGATTTAACAGAAGTATTATCATATCATGATGTGATATTTGTGTATTTGGTATACATTAGCTTATGTAACAGAATATGCATCAATTATCGTCTTAACTAAATACAAAGTACTTGGTAAATATTTATAACAATTTAACGAAGCCAATAAACTATACACATACTGCATGGTATCTCATGTTTGCATTTTTCTTATATTTTGATTATATTCAATTTGAGGAAAGGCCACATGAATGTGACATTGTGTAAATATAGTGTTTTCCTTACCCACCCTGGCGATATTTATGCAAATGTTCCTCATTCATTATTTAAGTTTGCGGCGGCAGAGATATAATGAATGACTTGTTTAATACACGTGTAAGGAAGAGCTAAACTGACAAAAACAGCTCGGTACTTATGGTTCATCATCATGAAGATCACTGGATGTTTATCACTTCATATTTGAATTAATGCTCGTGCATTACGCTCGCAATTTCACATCTAATTATTATTACGAATGTTGGTGAAGTCCACTCCAATAACGCCCAAATATACAATCAAAGGTCACAGACTTCTGTTCCAGCTGTCCAATAAACGTATAGCTTCATTTATTGTTTACACACACCTCTTATCTAATGTTGAAGTTGTGGATAAGCAAATATATGATATAACGATAATAAATATGAGACTTAGGGTGTATATAAAGACTTAATCGTTCCTACAAGTTACATCATAAAAAGCATTTTAAACCTCCACCACGGTCTAAAATATAAGAAATCGTTGAACTTCAGATCCGCGGTGATGTCTAAAGACCACCACAGACGAGGCGATCTAATCAGTCGTACGACTCTGCGACTGGTTGAATCGCAGAAGCCGGTCATAGGATTTGTGTAGGTAAGTGACGTCACATGTCCAGTCGAAGGATCTTACGACTTCAAAATCGCGTCGTCTGCAGTGGCCTTTAAAGATGCCACGACCCTCGACTGCAACTAGACTCGTGTCATACACGTGGTTTTCGGATCACTTTATGTCTATGGTTTCATCATTCTTATGTTCCATTATCATGATAATCTATGCTTGTTTGGGGCCATTTCAAAGTTAGACGATGTTGGTATTATACCAAGTTTCTCTTGATCCAAATGCACGCATGCATTTGCTACATTTTTCAATTTCTTGAGCTAACACTGTGTTACCACCATGGCCATGCTTACATCAATGTGAAACATTCACGCGTCATGTGATCAATGAGAGACTGACAGACCTCACGCTATGCAAATTGAAATAAGTGCTAAGTTTACATTGATGAATTAGCACTTCTGTACGTATATACCGTGTTTACACGGAATGCGATTACACTAGCCTCGCTCGTGGGTTCGACCGGAGATGCGTCGTAACCATGTGAACACGGTTACGCTGAGCTGTTTTTAAAGGGGAAGTTCACCCTGAAATTATTTTGGTTTCAATAAAAAGAGGCAAATAAAAGAAACATATGAGTGAAGGTTTGACGAAAATCGGTCAAAGGAAAAGAAAGTTATTTGATTTTAAAGTTTTTATTTTGTGACGTCACATGCGAGGTGCTCTCCCATATGTTGTGTAAATTTTTTTTCTCGAAAATGTGCATTTTCTCACAAAGATATGCATCCTTTTACTCGTGCATTTTATACATT
The DNA here is from genome assembly GCA_963669155.1 of Arbacia lixula. Taxonomy (NCBI): domain Eukaryota; kingdom Metazoa; phylum Echinodermata; class Echinoidea; order Arbacioida; family Arbaciidae; genus Arbacia; species Arbacia lixula. The sequence continues at coordinate 26,044,733 of OZ022576.1, read as the reverse complement.
ATCAGAAATACGTTTTTCCACACATACCTGTACGAAAAAAAATCATTCCGTTGTCAAAAAAATAAAAAAAAAAGCAATTTATCGACTTATTTTGTACACAACATATGGGAGAGCACCTCGCACGTGACGTCACAAAATCAAAACTTTAATATCAAATAACTTTCTTCTCCTTTGACCGATTTCGTCAAACCTTCACTCATATGTTTCTTTCATTTGTCTCTTTTTATTGAAACCAAAATAATTTCAGGGTGAACTTCCCCTTTAACGGTTATGGAGAGAAATGATGTTGGTATATGTACATGTATTTCTTAATTCACACGCACACAAAAATTTATCTTGCAGGATGACGGGTGTCTCGTACCTCACTCAAAATCAGTATCATTAATCAATGGAAAAGAATACAACAAAAATACACTCTAAGAACTTCCATCATAAGACTGGAAATGAAAACCGACTTGTATCGGAATTATATTGACCGTCGCATTTCAAATTGTTTCGTGTGTGGTAGTTATTAATACAAATCTTTAAATTGGCACCGATATGTTGATCATCATATCTAAGCGATTTAATGAAATGTATAATGTTAATACTGATATTTCTTGTTTGAGAACAAACAAATATGATTATGTAGACAAGTAGGTCTCACTGATAACTCTAACTATGAAGCAATGGATAGCTACATTCTCTAACCTCCATTTCCATTTGAAATATATATAAAGTAAAAAGTTTCCTTGTATTTTTTAAATCCTACATCACTGCTGGCTTCCATATTTCACAAGTTAGACATATATGTTGTTATTGTGTTTCATGCACGTTTCGCATAATTAAAATGGATACACTTCCTTCCAAACAACACAGTACGTTCTCGTGAAAAGACTATTTGCTACCGTATTCAAATTATATGAACAATTCATGAACAATTACACAATAATGATGACCTCGTTCCAAACCTTCCCCACGGGATTTCCCAACGAAGTTGTGTAAAAACATGTTTATGAGCGAGCAAAACAGGATTCGAGATCAGTCAGGTTATACTGAATAGAGATTTGCATGAAAATGTTTGTGCACTAGTCAAGATTGTATACACCGTTTATATCATTACGGTTCCGATATATTTATAGCCAATCGAGCACAAAAACATTTTAATTGTGGAGAATAGACCGTAATCAGAAGAATAAGGTCCTACCTTGCCCGTGGTATCTCTCCAGGGACCATAAAACGTCTCGGACGCCACTCGAATTGCCTCTTCCATGTCTGCAGCATTTCCATCGACCACCTGTCCCAACTCAGCTCCATTGGCGGGGTTTGTCACCCTGTACGTCGCCCCCGACTTCGCACCTACCCACGCCCCATTGATGTAGGCCTGGTCGTGGAGGAAGGTGTTGACGGACGCGCGACTCGACGACGTGGTGGACATGCTTGCTGAAAAGCTGACTCGGTAATGAGAGAGTGGGGTACGGGCTGAATCGTGATAGCGAGTGAGTGCCTGGGTTGTGTATGACAAACACGGCGCCCGCAGTGCCCGATCTGATCGCACTGATGAACCCACGTCACCACGCCTATTCCGCAGCGCACAGCGAAAGGCGATGGGAAGGCATGTATTTCCTCGTGAAAAGGCCATTGTCAGTTCCATACGGCATACAAATAAACAATACAAACGGCTGATTTATATTTTGAGTGTTGAACTATTTTCAACTGGTAGGAGCAGGTAGGCAGGCGTTTCTAAGAATCAATCTTGTTCCAGGTGAGGAGCATATGAGATGCTTTCACTTGCTTCAAAGCACTGAATGAAAATAAGAACAAAAACAATTACACTTTTATTGTCAACATTATTAGTTCTATTATTAGTAGAATAAACATAAGCACCATGAAAGGATGGTAAAATCGCATGAGAAAGCAATATTGATAAACACTCAATAAAAGCCGGGATGCGGGACGGAAGTAGCTATTGATAAAACACAATACATTCATAGTTACTAATTTGTATGAAATACGAAATTATTTCACTCATTATCGAAAGTGTAAAAACGCAACGTACAACATATTCAATAATTAAACACTATTTTATTGCACAGCTCTCCAAGGGATGACTTTTTCAAGTTTCCCCATGCGTAACATTGGTTGTCTTTTTTGGGGCAAAGTTATTTACCTCTAACAATTTTACATAACAACGTGTCAGGCCCAAATCGGCGTGTTCCGGGTATAGGACTTGCGCGCCAGTGCGAAATATATACCATTTACGATATGTGTGCAAGTTTTATTCACGTAGTTCAAACAAAACGTTTCTAATGGTAACCCGGAAGCTTGTCCGAGGCTTGTCCGCGTAGCAACAACTCATCGATGCAGAGAGCGTCCCACCCATTGAAACCGAATTACGAAATACAGGTGAATATAATAACGTGTTACTACGCAGTTAGGGAAACGGTTGTGAATGCATAACGAAAATGGCTTATTATACAATGCTCTAAATATGAATTTAACCTTTCCAAGTAACAAAATGAAACGACCTCGGCCCAATGCCTAATGTACCATTATCCTGGTCACTGAAAGACACTCCAACAATCATGACAATGCTCGTTGTTAACGTAGTTGTCATCTTCCGCCCATCGAAAAATATATCAAAACATCATAGTTGTGTAGTAATACGCTTATATCAGTTTTATATTCCGCATAAATTATTTAAATCATATTCGTACATTTTCCGAGTGACAAGTCACATGATTTACGAGGGTAATTAATAAAACAGATAAGTTTAGGCGAATTGAATCAAATAATATTGTTTGGACTCTATTTCTTTATACCAAGGATATTTATAAATGGATATACATCGCTTTGAACAAGGTTTGATTCCGCCACTTAATATTCATGACTAGCAGCTGCTCTCAACATTATGATGAATACGCGATTGCGTCACGTGCACCTGGATTATGTCATACGCATTCCTATAACATGCATATATTTCAGCTCTCGCTGCGGAACTTTTAATTTTGTCACTAAGTGTTTGTTATGTAGTTAATAAGGACAAGCGAATACGAAATTCGATACTTTTTTAAATGAAAATACTAGCTTGGGCGCGGCTGGTCACGTTTTTCATGTTACTTGTCTGAAAGAAAAATATCTTAAAGTAACGTTTCATGCATTTTTTAAGCAGCTATGATGTGGAACATTGTGAAATTGATACTTTAATACTGCAACTTGATATCACGTTTAGATCTTTTTTTTTTGCCATGTTGCAAGACTATTCCTCGATTGAATCTTTATAGATGCATCGTAGGTATTACATATCACAACTGCGCAAGCATATGGGGTGAGGATATTTCCCCAAATTCTCCTGCGCATCCGACTTTGTTTATACGTTAAATCCAAGCAAAAATCATCCAGAAAATTGGCGGATTCGAACATGTGGCATCAAAGAGAAAATCTTTGTAAAGCGTTCGTTTGTAACTAGAAAGAGAGTACAATGAATCTGCATTAATTAAACGGCAGCTGGATATCCATTGGTGAAACATCCTTGTTTATACCAACGATAGTCATGATGGTGTGACGAACAAATGCCATGACGTTATTCGTGTACAGATGTAAATCAATTAAAGGGGAGTGTCCGACCATGATGTAACTATAAACGGGTTTATTACTTGAAAATGTGGCACGCAAAGAGGTAGAGGTCTCTGTTGGTGTATAATAGTATATGTGAACAATCATTTCGATTTTTTCCCCATTTTGTGTGCGGTGACGAGCGTGGAGGAACGCTCCAACAAAGCTCGGGCGGTGTGACCGGGCCTTTAGAAAGACTCCAGCGAGCCTCTTAAAATAATACACACCGACAAAAGCCGTAATATTGCGGTATCTTGGACACGGTCGACTCTGCCCCACCTATAGTTCAGATTCTGAACGATTTTATTATAAGAGCAATCTCCCGAATAGTGCGATATCCCCCCACCGCTGCCAACCCGAGATGGCGTGATCCCGAATTGTACGGGCGAGGAAAAAATCCGTACAATTCGGGATCACGCCATCTCTCGGGTTGGCAGCGGTGGGGGATATCGCACTCTTCGGGAGATTTCTCTTATTTCTCTTATTTCTCTTTCTGACGACCAGCCCAAAGCCCCCTCAAAATCTCGCGATCGCTATGATTTCACTTGAAGTCAGTTTTCAGTTCTATTATTGGGAGGGAAGTTCTGATGCACTATCTTCTTTCATTTTCCGTGGGATTTTGTTTTTGTTTGCTTCCATTTGTTGTTGTTTTGTTTTTACATTTTTTTTAATGGCAAAAGTCTATTTAGAGAATCATTTATTTTTACAGGTCATTATATCTCTATCGTCTGAAACCTGCTCGCAATAATTCCGCTCAGATTCAGCTTCCATGCAGTTCTAATATTGTAAGGGAAGTTCTTAACATTTCCTTCCATTTTCCGTATTTTTGTCTAGAAGTTTAACATTCCTTTGAGATATTTTGTATGAAGCAAGTCACCTATCCTAATGTCTCAAGGATACCCGAAGTAACAATAAAAAACCTGTTGGCAGTCTGACATCCCATGCAGATGAAAATCATTAAAGATTGATAGGGCATATACCATGTATATTGCTCACGATCACCTTTTTAAAGGCTTTATGTCTTCCCAGTATTCCCTTTAAAGGAAAACAACAAAATGTCACTTAGTAGGGCTGTTATTTTAAAATGTCGGGGAATGTTGGTATATAGGATGTTCAAAAGGCAAGTTTGGTGAGGTGATTACAAACTCAGTGTAATACCAGAATCAAGCATGTAATGTCAATAATAGAATACACTTTATTTGGTACAAATCAGTCCAGAGATGGCCAGTTTAAGTAGTTTGCCACTAATACCATCTAATCCGGTTGCCATCTTTATTTTTTTGTTTGACCTGCAAAAAGACTATCCTGTTCTTAAGTATCGCTACGTTCACACGGTAAGGTATTCATGGTATTGGTATCACAGGGCTTATGTAAAAAGGTCAAGGCATAACATATTGACGCCTTATAGATGAAACCGAATGTTGGTGTGACGACATATCGTTGTCATATTTGTTACTAAGGCCGCCAGCATTTGGGCCTGGATAACAATATCATAAAGTAAAAACATAACAAGTTGAGCAAGCACCATGCAAGCACACCCTGTAATCCATGAAAACTTTGGATTTCCTGGAACCCTATGGAAGATCTTAGCCATCCTCAACGTCAAATCTAAAAGTAAACTTAAAATGTACACAAAGATCAGTTAAAAAATCCCCAAATTAAACCAAAAAATAACCGATGACTAAAATTATATTATTGATCTGAAACGACATATTGAGTGGAAATTTGACAAAGCATAAACGGAACTTAATTTTGTAATGATCTTATACTGTGTCTAGTGCTCTATTTTTCGAATATTACATATGATTCCATTTTAATAACATTACAAGTTTCATACTGCTATCAATGAATACACATCAAAGATTAGATGTTCCCATTTCAGATATGTTCACTATTTTAGCAAGTTGTACTGTTGTAAGATACATGTTCAATCTTTCTTCAAAGGGAAGCCATTCAATGTAGAAAGTTCCAGTGAGATTTAAATGCTTTTGCATCCTCGACACTATGCTCCTCCTTGTTATCGAAATGGGGTCAATACTCTCATTAGATTATAAACTCATTCAAAGATACGGAGATGCTGGCAGCAGCAGCGACCTGGGACCATGATCCAGCTGCATCACTAGAGCAGCGCATCACCAACCGAAGAGGAAGAGAGAGGACTAGGGTTGAGTTGAGAAATCAATGAAGCTATGCAGGCTTTTTGGAATATTAGAAGGAGAGCATAATCAAGAACTCTTATTTTGACAATTTATTGCTAAGGAGTTGTTCGAATTAAGTTACATTTTGTAGTTGGAATCAATAATGCGTTACCTAAATCACAGCTCAACGTTGGACTAACCTTATTCAGGATAAGTCTAACAACTACTTGAGACGCTAGACTACCCGGGTAGCGGTATATGTTGACTGTTATAGATGTCCACAACTCGGGATTGCCCTGCTCCTTCGGGAAGATGCTGTGCCAGCCCAGTGGTCGTTAAATCTATTTCTACTGCCACTACGCGATTGTGAGTGATCACTCACCTCTATATAGTGAGCATAATGTGAGCTTAGACAGTAACGCACGCGTAACGCACACAGCTGTGAGTTAGTTGTGGATAAATCACGATCGTTACATAGTAAAGACTTTACCATATGGAGTTGAATGTGGCTAACTGGGTATGAGTAATGACATTAATGCATTATGAGCGTGTACATTCAGAGTTGACTGTTTTAATGAGTTGTAAAAGGCAGTTTACATAACATTATTTGTACAAACACTGAATAATACGTTCAGAATAATTACACATACTCAATAAATTTGGAAAATGGTATTATCATTAAAACATCATTTTATTTACGTTTTTATTATCCGTTCTGCAGTGCCGAGTTGTAACCTTTCATTACTGCATAAAATCACCTGCACTGTATAAAGTACCAGGAATAAAAATCAATCAACTTATCGTGGATTTTTTTAATTGTTAAATACAGCAGAAATATTGGTAACAAAGGCGATGACTTATTATTGAATATCTCGACAAAAATGTCCCTGAGAAAGATCAGTGTCGTGATGTCCATACATTATATGACATTCACTCTTTAACTTGACTTAAACAACATTCTTAACAAAAAAATATCAGTAATGTTGTATGTTAACCCTCTATGCGCCTTCAGTGTTTGTTTTTTTTGAACAAATAATATACATATATGCCATAGAGAGCAGATCATCTGGTACTCAAAGGGTTAAAGACAGGGTAGCTCCTTTGGAGCTAAAAAAAATCCCGTTAAAACACGGAAAGTGGAAAAATGAGTGTACAAGGACTTCCTCCCAATGAGAGAACTGAAAACTGACTGTGGGCGGAATTGTAGCGATTGATAGCTTTCGAGGAGGTTCTTGAAGCCTATAGAGACCGGAGACTGCTGTGTAATAAGATTATGAATGTAGAAAATGGTCGCTACGAACGGGCATAGTTGGTTCCTTTTTCTGAAAATGTTCATATAGCGTTGACTGTGAGATTTCATACAAGTTAGTGTTAGGATATACTGCTCATTCATGTCGAGTCTCAAGTCGTTTGCAAATGGGCTTACCTGTCTTTAAGGATCGGCTTCAATGATATGTTAAAATAATAGTCTTGCTTCATGTAATGCATAATATAATCTCGATGTGTATCTTACTGTTAGTCACGAAGCTGTAAGTGAAGTTGTACTCACAAACGGATACATCATTTTCTTTTCGATATGGTTTCGCCTGATGCACATACTGTATAACCCTGTTAAATATGAGGGTATGTTTCACCACTCAGTTTGGAATCACAGTTCATTTACCCTTTTTTCCGGAAGCGGGAAATGGGCCTGAAAAAAAAAACGTTATTTGGCGCTGAATTAATGATATGTGTACTTAACGATGCATATTGTATTTGTCGTGTTCACAACCAGATGTTTATACACTTTAAAAGAAATTTGATTGACTGTTAAAGCAATAACAAACTGTATTACTCGCATTTCTTTTAAAGACCATGAATCAAAGTCATTATGGATGTTTGAACAGATGTAAATTAAGAATATATCGTTCCTTGTGACCAGTACTTCTAAGTTGTACATTGAAATTTCGGCATTGCTCCTCTGTCGTCATCATACAGCTCTGTAATATATTATACCCATCTTCCTGAGATTTCCTCTTGGTCGAACAGGAGTTTGCCGTCTTCATCTTTTATGCACTTTCTTGTCACATTCTTCTTATTCTTGTTGGTGAATTCTTTTACTTTCTTATGCATTTCTTTTGTCCTGCGTCGTCTGTCTAGATCCTCAATTTCCTTGCATTTTTCCTCGAGCCACATAGTTCCTCGGCTTTCCTACATGTTGCTGAGATTTGTCTATTTATCCAGTCATATTCAGCTTTTTATTTTTGTTTTTTTTCCCTTTCTTCCATCAATACTAAGATTTCATCTGTCATCTATTTCTTTTTCTTCTTCTTCACTCTTTGCTGAAGTACTGCCTTAAGTGATGACGCGATACGTGTTTTAATTGTGTTCCATTCCTTTTCTTGGAAAACAGTTGGATCTTGTTCTGTATCTTCAATATTTAAGATATCGTATCTATTCTTCATTTCATTGTTATACTTCCATTTGTATTCTTCTTCATTAAGAAAGTTATCTGAGTTTATATCTGCACCCGGGTAGGTGTTTGTTTGTTTAACACTCTGTATCTTTGGTTAATCATTATGTAATCAATCTGATTCCTTACGATGTTACCGGGGCTTTTCCATGTGTATCTTCCGTGGTGGCTGCTGGAACCACGTATTTGTTACAAATAGATTATTCTGTTCACAAAAGTTTATGAGCCTTCCTCCTCTTTGCATTCGGGTCCCCAATTACACACATTATTTCATCTGAATATCCTGATAGAAACTCTCTAAATCATTATCGCTATAGTCCTGCGTTGGTGCATAAACTTTTACTATATTGATGTTACACGGTCTAGCTTCTAATTTCATCAATATAACCCTGTCTGAGATAGCCCAAAATCCACATAACGCTTTTGCTATACTGTTCTTCATTATAATTCCAACTTGGCGTTATTTGGAAATTAAATTTTAAGCCATGGAATATAACACGAAATTTGACGTTTTGATAATCTCCATTCTTGGCATACATGACATGGAGCGTGATGGTCTACGATTTCCTATTTACAATAGTATTGTAGCCACGAATCTTTTCCACTTTGAAATAGGCATGGCGAACATCTTTTGACAATAACTAGTATGAAAGAAAAATTTATGGAATACATGTGTGGTGAAAAAACATTATAACATACGAAAGCTATTACAAGCGAAATTCTTAATATGAACCGAACACTCCAAATCCATCATGGCAAATACAATTAGAATACGTTTATGACACGTTGAGGTCATGTCAAGTTCGCTGGCTAGAGCTATGTTGTGGAAATGTTTTTTTTTTTTTTTATATAGGCCTATTCTTGAAATATATTTTTTTTTTTGGTTGGTGGCGAGGGGGGGGGGGGGGTGGGGGGGGAGGAGGGGTGAGATGTATATTGTTACGTATCAGGTTAATCTCTCTTTCAAATCACTCTCCATGAAATGTACTTCTTCGAGAGTGTTTAAGGTCAAGTACGATTTTACAGACAACAATACTGACAAAAATTAAAGTAATGTGAGTATAGCTTGGTGTGATTTCAGGCACAACTGTACTTTGACCCGCTGTTGTATAATACAGCTGATTGTGCTGTAAGAGGTAACAGTAATTCGCCATGTAATGTGCCATTGTCATAATTTTTGCACAGCTATCGAGTATACAAATCGTCAGGCTATACTTTTTGTATTCACTGAGGATTATTCAGATAAGGGGCTATATACAATCTTCATCGTGATCATAGATAATCCCCTAGAAGTCATTGTAATTAATTAAACAACTTACTGGGTATTAGCAAGTCACAAAGGTTCCAGGTCGAGGTGCGCTAAAATAGTTTAATTGTGAATTTTATTATCTAGCTATCTTCACTTGTTGATGATAAAACGTCTTTTTACAATCGTGCCACATAATGTGCCTGTGAACCTCCCCGAGAGAACTTATTCATGCATTCTTCTTTCGCGGGGTTCAACAGCGCGTCCCCCTTCCAAAACTACGACAGAATTAAAAGACAGTATCCTAAAAGGTCACACTAGGGATAAGTTAGAAGAGGATATGAATAAACGTTCTTTCTTGGAAAATTATGCTCGATTCCACCGACAGGTTGTGTTGCTTCTACATGCAAATATTCTTAATGATACTACATTGTTTTTTTTTTTTTCATTTCTGATGTTATTTAAGGGTCTATAGACCTTAAGGTTTTATTTTGTGAAAAATTTGCCATATTTCCACTTTTTGTGATTTTGTTATAAAGCATGAATGTATTGAGTGATGTATGAATTTGCGTATGTTTCAATCGGGGTTACTGGTGCGTGTTATATCCAGAAGGTCATTGTGGGGTAAGACGGATGTTGGTCTCAGGGGCAAAACGTACCAAGGGTCCGTTTTTCCCCAGTGGAATTAGAAATGCAATAGGCCCTAATGGTGTGAAGGTTGATAAATTGCTGAATCATATGCCCGTTTCTTGACCTAATATCATATCTTGGGACTGCTGAATACACTTCCACTTTATTTGATCACGTGTCACTATATGTACTCAATGTCATATCTTGCGAAGTAACAAAAACTTCCACTGTAAGCTTTCAAACTTGTGACGCCACAGGTAGCGTAAATAAGTTTGGACAGATTCTCTGAAATCATTACCATTTTATCTATGTTAAAGGTCGCTTTATTTGTTGGATGTTACAATTAATGAGTTGTGATCATTTTCCAATCAATTCTTGCCTTTCTCTATTATCTTGCAATGACATCATCCTAACATGTTATATGTTCATGTTGTTTCATTATAATCTAATACATGTATTACGGGTCTTGAAAGACATTGTGAACAGGCAATCACTAATTCACAGAATCAGTGGAAAATCCGATGTACAAAAAATAGGGGTAAGACGGACCAAAGTAGTGCCTTTTGTCCATACCTGGGTCCCTTTAACCCAATCCATACAGGATAATTAACGCGCCTTCACATTCTTTGAGCAACATTTTCAAGAAAACTACATGTATTTGGTTCAGAAGAAAATGACCAAGGGCCACTTAGCTAGGTTTCACCAAATCCCGTCCTGCGTTGCCCACTTTTCCCTCTAAAACACCTGAATGTCTTGCACTTTTATGAGGCGGCGGCAATGATAGATCAAAGGAAGTCTATCCGGGGGGCATTTCATCAAAGGACTTGTCGGATATTTTATCCGACAAGTTTGCTCTCGGCCAATCAGATGCAAGCATTTCAGTAGCTTATAACAGTTTGTCGGATAAAACGTCCGACAAGTCCTTTGATGAAATGCCCCCCCCGAACACAGTCCATGGTACATAATAGGCCCATGGTTACATGACTTGCTGCTATGTTGGGCAAACCTCACGCAGGCATCGTGATACCCAGGACGAAAAACCAGTAGAAACCAGTAGAGAAAAACCATTAGAATCTCTACTGGTTTCTACTGGAAATTTTCTACTGGTTTGAATATGGAAAGTGAAATGATTTCCAGTAGAAACCATTAGAAAAATACCAGTAGAATACCAGTACAAACCAGTAGAAATCTCTACTGGATCCAATACAAGACCAATAGAAGACCAGTAGAATACCAGTAGAAACCAGTAGGAATCTCTACTGGATCCAATAGAAGACCAGTAGAAACCAGTAGGAATCTCTACTGGATCCAATAGAGCTTCCTACTGGTTTCTACTGGAATTTTTCTACTGGTTTGAATATGGAAAGTGAAATGATTTCCAGTAGAAACCATTAGAAAAATGCCAGTAGAATACCAGTAGAAACCAGTAGGAATCTCTACTGGATCCAATAGAAGACCAGTAGAAGACCAGTAGAAACCAGTAGGAATCTCTACTGGATCCAATAGAGCTTCCTACTGGTTTCTACTGGAATTTTTCTGCTGGTTTGAATATGGAAAGTGAAATGATTTCCAGAAACCATTAGAAAAATACCAGTAGAGTGCCAGTAGAAACCAGTAGCAATTTCTCCTGGATCCATCAGAATACCAGTAGAAACTATTAGAATACCTACTGGAGCCATCAGGAGACCAATAGGAATCAAAATTAAAAATATTGATGAAATATCGATTTATATTTGGTGTATGATAATCCAAATTATGGCATATTTCCTTAACGTTCTAACCTAATCCTATCCTATTCTATATTTATTCCTATCCTATCCTATACCTATCCTAATTCCTACTCTTTCCTCAACAGACTTTCATATATATAGCAGTACGGTTATAAGGTTCATAAGATATTGGTTACTCTAACTTACATTTAAGAAGATCATTTTGTTGTTGTTATCATTATTGTCTTCACTTAAGTAGGTGACATTCACTATTTTACGTTTAAACTTGAAATCATTACTTGGTAAAATTCCTTTTATCTGGTTAGGTGGAGGTTATCTATTTAAAAGTACAAAATTAGGACACGTAAATACATGCATGAATATTCATGAGCATCTCTATTTCTATTGGTTTCTATTGGTTTCTACTGGTCTCCATTACCAGTAGAATTCACTGGTCTCTAATGGTTTCTACTGGTTTGACTTAGTATTTTTCACACTCCTTTTCAAACCATTAGATCTCACTGGTTTCTATTGGTTTATACTGGTTTGACTTTGTATTTTTCATACTCCTTTTCCAAACATTATATCTCACTAGTTTCTATTGGTTTCTACTGATCTCCAATACCAGGAGAATTCACTGGTCTCTAATGGTTTCTACTGGTTTGACTTTGTATTTTTCACACTTTTTTTCAAACCATTAGATCTCACTGGTTTCTATTGGTTTATACTGGTCTCCACCAGTAGAATTCACTGGTCTCTAATGGTTTCTACTGGTTTGACTCTGTACTTTTCACACTCCTTTTCAAACCATTAAGTTTCACTGGTCTCTAATGGTTTCTCCTGGTTTGACTTTGAATTTTTCACACTCCTTTTCAAAACATTATATCTCACTAGTTTCTATTAGTGTGAAAAAAAACAAAGTCAAACTAGTAGAAACCATTAGAGACCAGTGGATTCAAATGGTATTGAAGACCAGTAGAAACCAATAGAAACCAGTGAGATCTAATGGTTTGAAAAGGAGTGTAAAAAAAAAAGTCAAAAACAGTAGAAACCATTAGAGACCAGTGGATTCTAATGGTATTGAAGACCATTAGAAACCAATAGAAACCAGTGAGATCTAATGGTTGAGAAGGAGTGTGAAAAAAAACAAAGTCAAACCAGTAGAAACCATTAGAGACCAGTGGATTCTAATGGTATTGAAGACCAGTAGAAACCAATAGAAACCAGTGAGATCTAATGGTTTGAAAAGGAGTGTAAAAAAAAAAGTCAAAAACAGTAGAAACCATTAGAGACCAGTGGATTCTAATGGTTTCTACTGGTCTTCAATACCATTAGAATCCACTGGTCTCTAATGGTTTCTACTGGTTTGACTTTGTTTTTTTCACACTCCTTCTCAAACCATTAGATCTTACTGGTTTCTATTGGTTTCTACTGGTCTTCAACACATTAGACTCTACTGGTTTCTACTGGTTTCTACTGGTTTGATTTCGTAGTTCCTCTTCAGACCAGTAGACTCTACTGGACCAGTAGAAACCAGTAGACGGTCTCTACTGGTTTCTACTGGTTTCTATGGGAATTTCGACCTGGGTAGTTACTATGAAAGAAGACCTAGCTCCAACATTTCTTGTCCAATCAAATATCAAGATTCTAAGAGATTAATGACATTTCCCAATATAAACATAGTGTTGACCATACAATTAAGCTTCACCGTGAAGTAGGCCCGGGGAGATAAAACTAGATAATACGTCTATGAGTAGGAGTGTAGTTCTGTAGGGGTGCACAGGAGTGTCATTTCAATGTTGGTAGAGCTATGTCAGTCCATAGAATTACACTCACAGCTCTGAATGTGCAGTGATAATTACCACATAGATACCAGCTATAGAAGGTAAAACAATCTTTGCAAGACCTCAACCGTTTTCGATTTTATTCAGCCTACCTGTAAAGATCTATCAAGAAAAGAAACGAGGAAAAATTAAGCGAAATTCACATGGCATCAAAGAGACGTTCCACACACATACTGCACAGTGCGCGACACTACTAACGTTAGTCTATGATATGATCGACTTACGAGATGGTACCGCGGCCGTCATTTTACAAGGGGAGAACCGAGGTACACAAAACGGCGGGCAACCAAGGTTTCGACGACAAGGTTGCATATGCTCGCGTGCTGCCGTGTGGTGGTGATCAACAGAAATCCTTTCAAGGATGACAATTAGCTTCATTCACCTATCCAAAATCACATGCATGGAAGCGTCTTACGGAACGCAGTAGGCTACCCTGGTACTGGTATAAGTACGTATATAACCACACGCGAAAACGGACCTCCGATACCCATGACCTCACGTGCAGACTTTAGTTTGGGCACACGTGCACCACGTTACATTTGTTGACACAATCACTTAATCTCCTAATCGGGTGCCTAGACTTAATTTTGTGAGGGCCTGAAGAGCGAGACGTTGCCGCAGATCAACGGGCCAGCTCCGGCAAGACAGTGAGTGACAAAGTGCCTCGACTCGAGTTCCCGTGTAGCGCGATTTCGGAGCCCTCACGTTAGCTTGCTTCCACGCATTATATAGATTCACTGGTAAAGAACCGCATAAAATTACGTCGCGGCGCCGCATATGAACAGCTGTACCAACAACCACTCGATCGCTCTAAGATTTAGGTCCACTACCAATGCACAGCCACAGTGTAGCCTGTAGGGGCAAGTGAATCGTAGGCTACACAGAGTGCCTGGGTTGCTCAGGTTTCTAGCTGTCATCTGCACTGATCTGCTTGAGGAAAACATGGCTCAGCCACACCTGGAAGATCGTCAACAAGACCAGGGAGAGTGGATTGAGGAGGTAAGGATAGATTGTAAATAAATCGAGTAGGCCTATGATTAAAAAAAAAAACACACACCCACAGATGTATATTGAGTGTTTTAAATTTAAATCATGTGATTCATGTCATGTTGAATATCATATGTTGACCAAATGCAGCACCAGTCAACTTGGCAGTCTTCTTGCATGGTTAAAGGTCCCCTGTCATCAAAATGTTTGTCGACCTATGTTGATGCAACATAATATTTACATAACAAAATCACTAACTGTTCAATGGAAATATGTGTCCTATATTTTAAAATAATTTTTCTTTATTTTTTCTCAGCACTGATAAGCTTTGCCTCCAAAATATCCTCCAACTCAAGATTCCCCCTGTGGCATCATCAAAGGTAGAAATTAGCAGGATAATAAGCAGAATTTATGCGCAAATTAAACATTGCAATGACTACCTCCACCTGCCCACAAGAGCATCACATGTTTTCACACAATACATGTACCAATGAACAACCTTTCATGTGGGAATAATCGTTTCATTATGTCAGAAATGTGCTAGCTATGTGATGCTATTATAAGCACTTGCAGCTTATGCAGGTGGTCATTGCAATGTTTAGTTTGTGCATAAATTATGTCTATTATCCTGCTAATTTCTACCTTTGATGATGTCACAGGGGGAATCTTGAGTTGGAGGATATTTGGGAGACAGGGCTTATTCTTGCTGAGAAAAAAATACAGAAAATTATTTTAAAATATAGGACACATATTTCCATTGAACAATTAGTGATTTTGTTATATACATGTTAAGTTGCATCAACAGAAGTCAACATACATTTTGATGACAGGGGCCC
Organism: Arbacia lixula; assembly: GCA_963669155.1. Taxonomy (NCBI): domain Eukaryota; kingdom Metazoa; phylum Echinodermata; class Echinoidea; order Arbacioida; family Arbaciidae; genus Arbacia; species Arbacia lixula. The sequence continues at coordinate 26,029,297 of OZ022576.1, read as the reverse complement.
TTTAACTACTAATGCACCATTGTGCATTTATTTTCCCACAAGAAAATATGGCGTCTCACAGAGAAATAGTTATATATATGATAATAGACAAACCAGCATATTCAAATATATTGTAGTAGTGGTTTGAACCTATCTGGAATGATGGAATCAATGTAATTCATTAGCGCGCTACAATTGGTGTTGATTCTTGCGACATTTGAAGATATAACACTTTTAATTGTGCATCAAACTGCACCAGGCCAGACAAGTGTAGAGTGTTGACTGTTGAACACGGGAGTTGGAATACACAATTTGGAAAAACACCCTGTACGAGGCAGACAGGCAGTTATTGCTGTCTGCCCAGCTTTACCCACATTTGCAATTTTTACTTTTGGACAAATTTGGACCCAAATGTTTGTCAGATAATTCAGAATACAACAATGTCCATTAATAGTGCGTCACACTTGTCGATCCACTTGCAACTTCCATCACATTGTCAATAATGTATGATGCTTCTGGCAGAAAAGACCTTTTAGTTCGACACGTTGAATGCACAGTAGGTATTGTATTCTATTCTGAATTAATGATCGGATGCACACAACTGTATAGGTCCAAATTTGTCCAAAAGTGAAGATCTCCTTTATATTCGAACTGATTGAGCTGAATATAAAAATTGACAGTCAATCTAATATTGACACCCGTGAAAAATTTCCAGGAACACTTGGTACTTGTAGAGCTGACTGGTGTGCTGGACTCACATAACTTTTCAAAGTCAGCCAAGGAATGCAACATATTGGTAAGTACATGTAAATGAAATTGATCATGTCATTTAAGGGATAGTTAACCCTGAAATTAAGTTGATGTCAAAAGTAGAAGTATGAAAGAAACATATTAGTTTAATAAGGTTTGATGAAAATATGTCAAAAGATAAGAAGTTATGATCTTAAAATGTTGATTTTGTGATGCCTGTGCGAGGTGCTCTCCCATGTTGTGTGCTGCATGATTCCATGAATTGCTCTTGTTTCTGTCTTTCATGACGGAATAATATTTTTTTATACAGTTATGTTTGTAAAAACGTGTTGAACTAATGATGTAGCAAATGCACAGGTAAAAAATGTACACAACATACGGGAGAGCACCTTGAACGTGACATCAGATCGACAGGATCATAACTTTTGTGTCGATTGACAGATTTTCATCAAACCTTCACTTATATGTTTCCTGCTTCTATTGAAACCAACTTAATAGTGAACGTTCTATCATACAATATTACTGGACTATCTCAACAAATATACAATTATCCCTCGTGCAGGTCCATTTCACCTTGGCCTTCTGCCTTTTTATACAATGTACACCACATGTGGGAGAACATATGTTTTATTATTGCAAATTTGCGTAGATCTCGAGTTACATATATTTGTACTTAAATCAAATACCGGTAATGAACTTCAATGCATTTTGATATTGCACTGTACACGACAGGTGGCTGAGGCATACATTGTGTTCTTTACCCTTGGATAAATGAAGCTCCTAGTGCACCATATCCTGTGTTAAATGTTTTATTATAACCTAATGTCAATTTTACATTTGTATTTGATTAAAATCGTGTTCTTCAATGCACTTTATGTATTGTACTTTAAATGTTATACACCACATGTGAGAAAACAGCTGCTGGCTAAGGCATGAAAGCTGATGTACTGTATACATTACCCCTCGTCTATGCATGATACAGCAGACAACCTGTAAAGATACATATAGTTGTTTTTTTCACTACGAGTCTTTGTGTCTTTCACCTAAAGTATGTCATGCTTGCATAAAGTATCTATTCATAAATATACACGTACACAGTACTGTACATGTACATTTTTTTTTTGTTTCCATGCTTAATGTCATGAAACAGACATCCATGGTACATGTATGCATTGTAACATACTGAGGAAAACATACATTCTCAAGGACCCTTTTGTTGCTCAGGGGGGCTCTTTTGGGTATTGCAGGGGTTAATTAGCCCGGAGCCCGTTGTATGTTTTTCACTGACATGCACTAGTAATGTAGACTGTCATGACATTTTGTGACATTTGTGAACTGTCGCATTTACTTCTAACAGGGCATTGGAACGGACAAGCCAGTTCTGCAGATTGGAAACTATGTCTTCAAAGGGGAGTACCAAAACACTGTGGGAACTGCAGTCTTTTTTGAAGAAGGCAAGTTGAGGGCTTCACTTCTGTCATTAATTTGGGGCAGCTATTTGTGTTTTTCCTGTGGTGAAATTCAGAACGGATACTTATGATAAAGGAAAGTGAGGTATGAGAATTATGTGACATTGTATCTTTCATCAGAGCTCGCTGATGGTAGAGTAAAAAAAAAGAAAGATTTACTGCGTTACAAACCATTCATCACTTTTGTAAAACTGGTGAGACTTTTACTCACTGGCTGTAAGCTTCTTCATGCTAGTGATAGTATGTGCCTTCTTGCTGTAGATTGGGTAGTAGAAGTCTGACAGTCCAAGAGAATGCTGGACTGCTACTAACACCTCTACAGTGAGTTTCTTTGAAGGTTGGGCTGTACATTTCCAAAGTAATGAGATTAGAATACTGTCTGCTTCCAGTTTGAAGCAGAAGGGGATGCAAGCTTTAAATGAAATGTGATTTGCATTTCAAAATTAATAAAATTGTGTACATACAATGTTCCTTAAAAATGGTACGATCAATTATGTTAAAGAACTTAAATATTAAAAAAAAAAACAGCTTACTCCTACTGGAATCTTATTGACAAATTCAGATTTATGGGTTGTTCATCTAAAATAACATCTTGATATCAAACAACTTTAATTTTGAACATCACAATATCGGCATCTCTAAAAGATAAATGATGTTGACGGAACATTTCTTGCCAGCTGTTTGATACAATTAATGATTACATAGACAAATGGATGAAACCTTTGTTAACCCCAAATTACGGTTATTAATTTTTTAAAAAGAAGCTGAGCCTGGCAGGCTGACTATGAAGTTAATTTCATGTTTTACAGAATTTTGGTGAAGTCTGCAAAAGGGATACACTAAGTAATTTTTAATGATATCTTTCACTTCTCTTCCATGTCCATGCACATTCATGAGAAGATTTTTGAAAATGCCACGTGATTTCATATGTGATTGAATCCAGATGGTGAATCGAAACACTGGAAGTACATGTGCAGCACCGACAAGAAGCTGGACATGAAAAGGGTATTCCTGAAACCACATGAATCTCCAGGTAAGATTGCCCTATTATTATCCCCACCCTCAACAAGAATGATTTTTTTTTTTAGATGAGATGACTGGAACATTGAAAATGCATACACTGTGGGGAAAAACCTTTTCCTTTGTTTGAATACCGGGTAGCTGTGGTATCCTATGTAACATGACGCAGGTGACAAAATATGCCTACCGGTACATTTAAGTTCTATTTGTTTTTATTTGTTTTATCATCATGGTAATAATGTTTGATAGTCATATTGTATGTTAAAGTGGAATAAAAAAGAGCAGTACAAAATTTTCTCTGTAAATGAATATACATGAAAGCACCAAAGAACAAGTAACAGAATATCGATATCTAGGTACTTTTGTAAAATAAAAGGTACTTAAACCTTTCCATTGACAGCATTTGTAATGTTGAATTTATAGCATGAAGGATACATTAGGTTAAAAGGTTGTTGAAATGAATGTGACCATTAAATAAAAAGCATATACATGTACATGTTATCAGGGATAATACTGGAACATCTCTTTTACATGTAATATGTTATGTCACTGTTATGTTATGTACTGTATCCTGATGTATTTCCTTGGGGCGTGCGTGTGTCCAAATATTAATTCTCCATATAGACAAACCAGTGAGTCAAGAAGCTCCAACACCTATGGATGCAGCAGAGGTAACACCACAGAGAGATACGTGATGCTGGCTGACATCCTGTTGCCATGACAATATGTCTGGGAGGATTTCTTCCTAATTTCTGATGGAATGCCGATGAACAAAAGGCTGCAAGAAGATAGCGTTAAGTCGCGATCAGACACAGAAATGCTACGAAGAAAAGTAGCAATGCAGGAATCGTGGCTAGTATTAGAAGTTTGTGGAAGAAAATGTAGCAATATGCTGGTTCTGGCCTTTCATGTTTGCATTTATTACTCTTGTCTTCTTTCATCTGATGAAACACTGAAGAACCAAAGGATGCTCCTAGGAGATAGCTTCCAGTCAGAATCAGATATAGAAATGCTAAGAAGAAGATCACCAATCACTTAGAACATGGTCCTTGGTTACACAAACAAAGTATAAAAGGAAACCCTTTGAAATTTTGTCTGCATAACAAAATACCATGTTTATAGTGAAAGCTTCAATTATGACATGATGTGGCCTGCATTGAAGTTTGGGGGAGTAAATACATGTATATGTACATGTATAGGCATAGGCCGGTTTGGGCCTTTCCTGTCTGCATTTATTGATCTCGATCTGTGTCAACCCCTGATCTTATCATAGTGCTCATCTCATCTGTGGTTGTATTTATGATGAAGAAGAAAAAGAAGACTTCATGCAGAGTGAATATCTATAGGCCACCACAGACTACAAGATTCTGCAGTCGTAAGGGCCCATGACTAGAACGACTGCACACGTGACCTCACCTACTTTGACCAATCCCATGAATGGGTCCTGTGATTTGGCCAATCATAGAGTTTCACAACCGAACAAATCAAATCGTCTGCAGTGGCGGTTAGAAGTTGTGGTTTGTGAGTGCCTGTTACGCATATTGTACAGGAAGCAGTGTGTGCATTAAATACTGTAATGGGAAGACAAAAAGCCTTCAAAAGGGTGCTCATGAACAATCTTCTTGCCAATAGTCTTAAATTCTTATATTGTCCAAATTAGAACTTGCTGAAAGTGATTTCCCCTCAAATAATCCACATTTGTTTCTAAAAAGGACAATACTTTACATGAATTTAAGACCATTGGTAAGAAGATTGCTCATGATTACCTGTTTGAAAGTTTTGTCTTCCCAGTACAGTATATACAAATATTGACTGCTATGAGGGGCACAGTTAAAATTATAAGCCCAAGATGATTCGCTTCGGGCATAGTCATGGTTTTGACATCACCGAGGGCCTATGATTTTAACTGTGCCCCGAATATTAAGCAGTCAATATTTGTTTTATAAACCGAATGTATAGATTCTTCTCATCGATTGGTTAAAAGATTTCCTGAACTGACAAGGCCTACAAGATAGCATGTAATAGGCATGTAAATCAACACTCATTGCGCGTACAGGGATTGCGCACACACGAGCGATATCGCGCGGTGTTGAGGTTGTCTTATTATTTTCCGGGCACAGTCGATTGCCATGCCCCGGGCACAGTTAATTTTGACGTCATCTTGTTAAAAACGGGGGCACAGCTATTTCGATGACTCTACTTTTAACCAATCAGATGAGAGGAATCTATGTATGAGGTTTATAATATTCCCTTTAACCCTTTGTGTGCCAGAAAAAAAATGCAGAACTGTGTGAAGTGTGCGTATTGCTTGTTTAAAATTTTACTTTGTCACATAAAGAGTTAAATGCTGAAGGGTGAATTCAAATAATACAACCTTAGCAGCTTTTATACATCTCCAGCTCTTCCTCAATACCTGAAAGATATTTTATATTTGTTGAGAGAAAGAAAGATTCACTTTTTTAAAAATCTTTGCAGGAATAGCATGTCGATGCCAAGCACTGACATGTGCCCATGCCATGGCATGGCTGGAGATCACTATGCGCCTATACATGTATTTTCAATGATTCTCCTGGAATACCTAAACAGTCAATACTGACTGAACGTTTAGTGTCAAATGGTTCTTGATAATTGATGTTATCAGTGATAGATAACCAACATTGATACAAATCTAGGTAAATACTGCACAGAGGCCAGTTGATATGGTGGGCTGCTTTCATCTTACTTTACATTTGATTCTCCACTCATAGAATTTTAAGGGAGATAAAACGTTACACACCTGTAACAATGTACTTTGAATGAAAGCAGACTTGGCAAAATTGGAATAATTTGATAGAAACTTTGTGAATAATACAAAAAAATAAGCACATGTATATGTATACAGCTGTATATACATGTATTACATGTACTTTTCTGATTTCTGTCAATCTTGTGTTAATTCATATTTCTGTTTTTTTCCCCCATATTTTAAGAATATTCTTCTCCTTTGTATGTATCTATGATTTCGATGCACATGTATACATGTACATGTATAACGTTTGAAAATGTGTGCATTGTAGATAATTCAGTCAGTGTGAAAATGTTATAAGAAGATGAAAGTTAAACTGAAATAAACTCATACTACTGAATGGAAACTACTGAACACTAGTCATTTTTTACACTGTACAAATAGTTTAATTCACAAGTTTTGAGGAAGTATTATTCCCTCTTTCAAGAGACACATGATACATAAATACATCCGTTCATTTGTGTATCTAAAGGCTATATCTTTGACTGTTCCTCAATGAAACAAGTATTATAGTAACCAGTCCATCAAGATCATATTTCTTGTCTCTCTTGAACTGTCTTTATATACAGGTTTTCATTCTCTTACTAGGTTTGTTTATGCCCACTTCTGTCAAACACAGCACAGTTTATATGCTATGATCTCTCTTATACATACATGAATTTCAAGCACTGAAACATTATTATGTTCAATTCTCATGTAGTCATGTATGAGACATAATGCAAATACATGTACCAGTACATGTATATTTAGACAGGACTTTGGGACAAAAATTAATCAAAATTAACTTTTTAACATACTTTCCAATACAGTACATGAAATTCTGGCTTGGAGGAGCAATATGTACTCTCAGTGGATTCAACAGCATAACAGAGACTGATTTCTCAGTAAACATTTTTATGTACTTCATATACATTTCCATTTTAATTCCATTGTTGCAAGTGGAATTATGAAACACAAATCTCTAAAAAGGGAAAACACATACATGTAGATACTTTAGTAATGTGTTACTATGTGCCAAACATTAGCAATTAATGCAACAAGAACAGACCATGAAGATGTCCTCCAGTGATATAAAACAAAGCAGTACATACAACTTGCAATGAGCTTTAGGAGTCTTAGGAGCGGCATTTCTAAATTGCCTGTCTGCCAGATTGCTCCATCGTGTATCTGTTGCTATTGCCAAGAAAGGTAATCCATGGTTGGTCTTGGTTTCAGGTTACGCAATCATTGAAACCATACTTGTAGTTACACGGTAAGAATGCAAATTTCAGTCCTTGATGTCATAATGTTCTTTATAGAATGGGTGTCAGAATCTCTGCAATCTGATTGGTTAATTACCCGTAATTAACGTGTAATTTTTTTTTACTGGCAGCACGCGATATCAACACGATATCAACACGATATCGCGATACCGAGAATTAACATGATCGATACCAATGCTGCTTACGCGAATGGCGGCACCCACGAATCACGAGAAACTCCAATAAAGTGAGATGAAGAATTGAAACAAATTTTGGACGATTCAGACGCTTTCAGTAAGTACACATTTAAATCAAATCATCGAATACTCATTGTCTACATTTAAACGCTTTGCAGAGGTGAAACACGTAAATTTGGAAGATATTTCGAACGGAGAAATGGACAAACTCATGACTGAATTCTACACTGTCGCAGCACTGTGTGAGACGTTGCTGCGGTGATTTGCCCACTAACGTGCATTGCGAATACGTTCATTTGGGCACTCAATGCCACCCTGGACATTCGCAGTAAATCTGTCTTTTCTGATATGACTACGTCGTTTAAATGATTGTTATCAAATAAAAGCGTGATGAACTTGGTAGTTCTATACATGCAGACTCTATTTCTCCACCTGACATGGTCTATGGAGAAAATCGTCTCATATTTTAGCTGTGTTATTTGGACACTTCTCTATGTGAAAAGTCAATAATTTTTAGTCTTGGCAGATTTTGATGATTCCAATCATTGATGATCATTGATGATGAAGATGGATCTTTGCAATCTGATTGGTCAATAACCATGCATCCGGTAATTACCGGATGCATGATTTTGTCATAACCATGCATCTGGTAATTACCAGACGCATGATTTTTCCATGCATCCGGTAAATGAGGTTGACAGAGATTTTTCCCCTTTTTATTAGATTTTGGGGATTTCTATAAAACAGATGATGCACAGGTTTATTTTGTGGGTCAGTAGGATTGTGTACACGCGGTAGCTCTGAATTTTGCCTGAAACCCACTCGGCTTCGCCTCGTGGGTTCAGGCAATTCAGAGCTACCTTGTGTACACAATTCCTACTGACCCACTCAAACCTGTGCATCATTTGTATACTGTGAAACTTCAGGCTGTGAGTTCAAACTTGGCGAATTTGTCTACGCTGTAGAAAGATGCTTTCACTATCCTGCCTCCAAAAAAGCGACCGTTCATATCCACCACAGCTGCAGTAAAAGAAAGGAGAAAGCGAAAATCAAACTTAGTGAAACATGTTTTGATAATACATGCTTACAAGCATAAAGTACATTGGGATGTATGTATTACAAGTAGCAAGCCTTTTGGTAGAATTGTGGGCATAAAAGCATTACAGATTCAAACAAAAAGCTACCAAAAGCAACTGCTACCTTTTATAGATATGGCCAATTATTTATCAAGATGAACTGACATGCAATCTTTGTGCACACCATCAATTTTTCTTGCAGATCTTGAATACTGTATGTATGTTTGTCTGTGTGTGTGTGTGTGTGTGTGTGTGTGTGTGTGTGTGTATGTGTGTGTGTGTGTAGAGACGGGGGATTTGGCTTTGTATTCAAGCACCCCGTTGAGCCCCCAATTCTCCAAAAGGGCTCATAATTGCGTTTGAAGAAACAAATGACGACAGACACACACTGGCAGCCCCCCTCCCCCTCCCACCCAAAACACACAAAGCTTTCCCACCAGTATTTGCTACTAATTTATGAATAATACAGTCCAAAGTTTAGAAAGTTAAATGTAATACCTTTCACTGCAGATTCCACTCGAGTGAACTCCACGAATATCCTCACTGCCTCATTGGGAGTCTTGAGAGGATCCTGCAAAAAATAAAACAAAAATTCTTATCAGAGTACATATAGACATCTTTATCAATGCTAATGCATAAATGATATGCCATATACACAAAAATATAACATTCCTCATTCTTGGTGTTTCATCAAGCTGTTCGTAAGCTACGAACGACTTTACAAACGACTAGTGATCCCTTCTTGTGCTAAATGCGATAACACACTTTGTTCCTGTTTTAGCATATTGGGAGTTTCCAACAATCCTAATAAAATTTCACAAATCCTAAGCTTTGTATTCAAAGTCTTGTTAACAAGAACTTTCTTGTAATAAAGATCAGATTTGAACTTTATAAGCCCTTGGGAATCAAAATCATTGAGAATATGATTTAGCACCAGAAGGGATCACCAGTTGTTCGTACAGTCGTTCATAGCTTACGAAAAGCTTGGTGAAACACCCCCCAGTAACTGAAATGGGTGCAAACTAATTCTATACAGCAACTCGTTTAAATCATACAACTGTTTGAATGGTAAGCATCATTTATCATTTGAACAAAATCGCTATCCCGTAACAGACACTGGACATCACACAGCAAGAGAGAACTATTGGATGTGCTACCATCACGCATTAATCCTCTAAGCACCATATGTGCATACAATCTATTATAAGTACATGGGGTTGACCTGACATGGTTATTACAGAGTTGAGACAAAAATCCAAAGGAGAAGTCTTTTGTCTAACACAGCAAGGGTTAAACAGCTTGAAGCCACGTACCTCATAGATGAGAACCTTAACGACCTCCCCGTACTTGGAGCATTCCTCTGCCGTCTCTGGCTGCAGGTCATCATCCACCTCCCCAGGGCCAACCATGTTCTGTGGAGAGAGAGAGCAGGCAATGTTGGATTAGATGGAGACTTCTTCTCCAGAAGGGGGAGGATGAGGGGAAAATTTGAAAAAGAGCTTAGAGGAAAACCAATTGTATCTCATGGAGTATGGATAATGTTTATCTTTTGATATTCTGAAAAGTTCGGTTAGGATCAAAGATAACATTTTTAATTTAAATTAGCATGAGATACACTGTCTATGTTGATAAGCCTCGGAGGACAACATTTGTATGCAAATGAGTTGCATCGGTCTACTGAAAATCACTTAGGAAACACATAAGAACGATACATGTAGATAAAAAATGCTCCAGCGCAATTTTATCTCCAGATGCACATGTCTGTGACAGGGCTGCCAACTTGAATCAAAACATTTCAGCATTCTAAAGGCTGAAAATAAGTATTTTGATGGGAAAATCAGTATTTTCAAATAAAGACAATAGATCAACCCGTGAACTAGAACTAATGAAATCATTATTTTGTATAAAACCTTCGGTATTCTTCTCAAATTTTAGTATGAAATACTGAAAATCAGTACTACTTGGCAGCTCTGCTGTGACGTTATGTGCAAACATCATCTGTGCGTTCAAAGTTTCTGATAGTTTAGCGCATCTACTGTAATAAGGCGCACTGATGGCCATGGATGCACATTGTCCTTATCAGTGTCATCAGCTTAATGGTGTTAATGTATGCAAAAGACATGACAAGATGTTCATTACTAGCCGTCTTGAGGAAAAGTGTGCAAGTCATACTGGATACACTGCCATTTCTTTGTAATGTATCTATAGTAAAACTATTTTTTACCACAAAGTACAGTCATGATGATACATTATGGACATTTTCAGAAAATTACTGCCTACAAGCCCTATGTGACCTCCATTCTTATAATGTAAGGACTTACTGTAAGGAGCAGAATCTTGGTGGGATTCTTGAGAACATCTGTGATAGGCACTGGGCCCGCCTTGGGGACCGGTGGAGGGGGCATCGGAGGGGGAGGCATCGCAGAAGTAGACGGCTCTGGAAATGACAAGGACAGCAAATAGGTCAAATACAGTTAAACCTGTTTTTAGCAACCCCATGTCTATAGAGACCACATATGTTTCTATTGACCACTATTTATCATTGAAGCCTGTTTGAAAGTAGCATGAACAGAAAGACAACCTGCTTATACCGAGTAAGATCACATTTCTTGTCACGCTTGAGTGGTCTTTATACATGGGTTTCCCTGCATTACCAATACTTCATTACTATGTCTGCACTACACATTGCTATCAAATCACTGCTCTTCTAATTATGAAAGGAAAATTGTTTCTGTTCAATGAGAACCAACATTCCTCACGATTTTCAAAGTTAAATGATGTGCAGTTAAGTCATTGAATTCCTACTGCAAATAATTTCTTAGCTCAAGGTATTTACATTTTTAATGACTTGCCAATTTTGTTTTCCATACCGGTAATCAAATACATGCTTTAGCTTGACCTATTTTGCTGCTTCACCTCTTGTAAATTAAGTACGTCTTGTAAATTTCATTTCTTCTAAACGGAATAAATTGTAGTTGAGTACATATGTATACTCTTATTTAGAACGGGAGATAGGTGTATGGAAGAGCTTACACTTTTAAGCTCACTTAAATACCATTGTCTAAGCATGGTTAAGAATCAAATTAAATAAAATAATATTCTTACCCTGGAAGGTAAATCTTGCAGGAGGTTCTTCATCTGAATGGCATATAGTTTGACACATAAAAAGAGGGAAACATTACCCAATCAAAACTGTGTTATAACATGGTCACATTACAACATCATGGACTAATAATTTGGGGTGAACTTTGTCCATGCAAATTTTATATTTTTGTGCCACAACAATTTGAATAAAACTATATAGCAAATATTAATTTGAATGTATTGCATTTGAAAATGATTCTTAAGAGATGCAAATAAACAGAATGAAATGAAAATGAAATAAATTTAGTGTTTAATTTGTATATCATAGAGTTGCTTTTAAAAAAAATGACTATATCAATCAGTGCTCAATAATATCACTTATATGCAATTGGGTCAGCATAATTCAATTAAAACAAAATCATAAATGAGTGATCAGTATTTGAAATTGAATAACATTTTTCTATGATGAGCAAACCTGCTAAAGGATGACATAATGTAAACCCCATTACCACTTAGAAAATTACATAATATCATGTTGTAAACCTTGTACATGCATACTTCCTTTGTGCACATCCCCAATCATTAAGGGAGCTATTTGCTGCTGGAGAAGCACAGTCATGTAGTTGACACAGCATGAATGCATGCATGCATGTACCACACACAAATAGTAATGCTACTTGCTCAATAAACAACTCCAGTTTTTTTATAACTCGATAAACACAAGTACCCAACAATCTAGAAGGCCAAAAATACATCAATGCACTGGTGTATTATCAGGATGCAAATCATGGGAGAGGAAGGAGCTACGGGCAGAAACGAACAACAAAATTTTTATTTTTAAGCATGAAATGGGAACTCTAAACATCACATTTCATGAGCAAGCTCTTATGTACATAGTTAATACAATAGGGGAAAACACCCATTCAATAACATCAATTTCAAACTTCCTTTGAAGTATGAACAGCAATACTTGCAAACTGAAATTCTTACCCTGAATTGAAAATCTGACACCAGGTTCATCATCTACAATCATTTTTTGATACATAAATGAGAAACAGATGGCACTTATACACCTCATTTCGACTTTCTCATGTACATGTACAGGGAATGTCTGGTTTGGGGGAACTCAAATGACAACTCTCACATACAGTTGAGGCCAAAAGTTTACATACACCATGTAAAAACCATATAGATATGATTTTTTTACCACCATAAGAACATTGGGGATCCTTTATGTTGATGAAGATGGTTGGGTATGGTATCTACTTTATTTTCAAAGAGTATGTTTTCATAACAAAAATATTTAGAAACATATATATGGTTGATTGAACTTCAGTTTGGATGAATTCAGTGGGTCAAAAGTTTACATACACTAACCAAAATTGGTGATGGTGTTGCCTGTATTTAGCCTTATTTTTCATTTTGTCACTAGTTGAAACTGCCAACAAGCTTCATTTATACTTCTTATGAGATTATTGTCCATTCCTCCAGCAAGACTGCAACAATTCAGTCATATTTGCAGGTTTCCTTGGGCGAATACCATGTTTAGGGTCTGCCCATATGGTTTCTACAGGGATTTGGTCTAGACATGTGACAACCCCTCCTCAATCCCACTTTGCTTAGTTTATCCACTCTAAAAACTACTTTAAATGAATGTTTGGATTAATGTGGTAATTAAAGACCTAATTTTAATATATTTCCACCTCTAGGCTGGCTTATTAACATGATGCTATGGTTCATCATCCGATTTTACAATCAATCTAGGTTTATCAATGGAGATTACACATTGTTTGTGTATTAAGATGTTGGAGCATGTAGCAACATATTAATACACCAGCCTAAAAGTAGTAACCCTGTTCAAATTGTGTTTTCAGTCACCACAAAAACCCAAACATTCATTTTAATTAGTTTACAAAGGGGTGAAACAGAGAAAAGGGGAGATTATGGAGGGTTGTCAAATTTCCAGACCAGATCTCTGTAGAAACCATATGGACAGACTAAAAGTACAATGGTATTCGACCAATTAAATCTGCAAATGGGACTGGATTGTTGCAATCTTGCTGGAGGAATTGACAATAACCTCAGGAGTAGTATACAGAAAGCTTATTGACAACTCCAACAAGTGAAAAAATAAAAGAAGAAAAAAATACTTAGGGTAATACAGGTACCACCATCACCAATTTTGGTTAGTGTATGTAAACTTTTGACCCACTGAATTCATCCAAACTGAAGTTCAATCAATTATATATATGTTTCTAAATATTTTTGTTATGAAAACAAACTCTTTGAAAACAAGGCATTAGCAATATTGTGTCTCGCCCACTTGCGAAAATAACCAGAAATATCGCGATCTCCGTTGCTACGCAAAAGAATTGTATCCCTGACCTCAAATGACCTTTGACCTTATCCTGTGACCTCCAACGGTACCATAACATGAAGGTACCCCCAGTGCATCTATGACCCAAGTTAGGTTGTAATCCAAGCAACCTATGTGAAGTTATTTGTCAAAAGAGAGTCTTGCAGGTAAACTTTAACATATGACCTCAAATGACCTTTGACCTTATCCTGTGACCTCCAACAGCACCATAACATGAAGGTACCCCTAGTGCATCTATGACCCAAGTTAGGTTGTAATCCAAGCAACCTATGTGAAGTTATTTGTCAAAAGAGAGTCTTGCAGGTAAACTTTAACGTATGACCTCAAATGACCTTTGACCTTATTCTGTGACCTCCAACGGCACCATAACATGAAGGTACCCCCAGTGCATCTATGACCCCAGTTAGGTTGTAATCCAAGCAACCCATGTGAAGTTATTTGTCAAAAGAGAGTCTTGCAGGTAAACTTTAACATATGACCTCAAATGACCTTTGACCTTATCCTGTGACCTCCAACGGTACCATAACATGAAGGTACCCCCAGTGCATCTATGACCCAAGTTAGGTTGTAATCCAAGCAACCCATGTGAAGTTATTTGTCAAAAGAGAGTCTTGCAGGTAAACTTTAACATTTGTGACGGACGACGGACGACGGACGGACGACGGACGGACATTTGGATCCCTTAGTCTCGCCTTCACCTCCGGTGGGCGAGACAAAAAGTAGATACCATACCCAACCATCTTCATCAAAATAAAGGATCCCCAATGTTCTTATGGTGGTAAAAAAACATATTTATGTTTTCTTTCCAGGTGTATGTAAACTTTTGGCCTCAACTGTAAATGACGACCAAATTAGTAAGTGAACATGTTGCACTCAATTCAATCTTGAATCCAAAGGAAAATTTGCAGGAGAACCGGTATAACCATGACTTGTTACCGATAATCAAAAGACAAAACAGCGTGTACTGAGTCTCATAGAAGACATGCAGATTAAAACAACAAACCGGTAGATTGATTTCTAGTGTTTTTCTCATAACTATGAAGTTTCAGAGGAAATACAAGCCTTATAAGTCCTTAGAAGGATAGATAGTTTTCTCAGTCTTGCCCTTCAACTCATTTAGGAATAACATTAAGGGAAAATTCAAAAACATTCATTTTTGATTGAACGGACAGTGAGCTCTCTATACCGCATACAAGCAAAAGTCTTCCCATAATGCACCATGCAGCCGCATTTGTTTACAGTCATCTCCGCTTCCGCTCTAGCGTACTAGTGTACGTGAGCGTAGCTTATAGGACGACTTTCCCCTACAGATACGCGGTATGGATAAGAGATGGGAGGTGGGGTGAGGGTTAGGCCTACCTTGAGCCTCTTTGTCCTTGTTGATGATCTTGCCCCCTCTCCTGCTGGTCTTCTCTACCTGCAGGGCTGTGCTGATACCCTGCTCAGACTTCCCCAGCCCCGCCCCTTCCTTGAACCCGTATTTGGCCATGATCTTGGCTGCAACAGAGTCCGCTCTGCAAACACAATTAAACACATCAATGAAATCATTCAATGGGTTTAGGACGTGATGCGATTCATCTATTTGGTTCCTGAATTTCATATAAATCTTTTACAAAGTTATGAACATAATTGTACATAAATTAAATCATTTTATAATAGTATATCATGATCAATATGAGAACGCAGATAATCAACTAAGCCAAAACAACAATACACTGGTTATTTCATTTTAACTGATCTGTCATATGCCATAACCAACAAACACATTTCAATTTTGCGAACACTCACTTGCTTCACAAATTATGCTAATGATGACCTAAGACCTTACACATGGTAAGAATTAATCATGTAAATATGCATCACCATCACTTACATTTTCATCAAAAATTATATTTTGGTTATGTATAAGGAAATAATAAATTGTAAGAAAATGTTCATGAAATTTTAAACTGACCCCAGTCCAATGGGCGGTTGGAAGTTGAGCTTGGGCGCTGAGGGCTTGACAAACGGGTTTTGCTCTGGAGGAGGGGCAAATTCACTGATCCGGGGTGGAGTCTTGGCCCCCTCTGGGTCATCCTGTCCTTGATTCTTTCTCCTCATCATCTCTGCATACGGTCTGTCTTTAGTGGGCGGTAGCGGTGCTGCAACTGTATGCAACACATTAAATTTTATTACCAGGCAATGCTTTACTAGATGATAGCTCGGGTGAAGAGCTGTAGGCAAGTTAATGGTACAATTCAATCTACAGAATCTGGCCAATGTCACTCTACATTAACATACTATGTACATGTATAAAGTGAAATGAAGTATTAATTAAATTGGTTGAATTACTTCACAAACCATGCAAAATGGTATCAATATCAATACCGTAATTACTTTAGTCTATGGTAAATGTTCGTTTGCAATTAATTCAGCTTTAAAGTACTGCCTTGGACTATATTTGGACATTAAAAATAGCGTAGCGATAAATGACATTATTTGCACACATAAAACTGGCTTCGTGTCTACAAATAGGTCAGCGATTTAGTATACATGCTTACATATTTACTTTACAGGGACTACATTCATGAAACGTGACGAAGCCTTCGTTCACCAGCTACATGCATTCTTAGTACTTAACTCGTCTAGTAAGCGTTCATGAATATGGCCCCTGGTTATTATTTGGTCTGACTATGGAGTGGAACATTTCAACAAATTTCATAGTCCATCTCTGCAAAAGTACCAGTACTACATTTTAAACAATTGACAGAAACGGGTATACATACACTCGTCATCTTTAATATGAGAGTCTGAATTGATGAGTGAGCTTGGTGGGGCAATGGCAGCCCTGTTGGTGGTTGCTGTGAAGCAATGGGTACAAACAGAAAAGAGAAAGGCTGGTCAAATATATAAATTGTGATAGATACAGTAACGTGCACACATGCAGTAACATGACACCAGCAATCCATTTTTTTTTGGAAAATATGTACACAGTTTCTTGGAGAAAACAATATTACATTTTAATTATCAGAAATATGCAAAATGATCGGAAAATGAGCACGTGACATTACAGACTTATAACTTTGTCCGATGTGATTTTGGATATTAAAACATGTCCGATAACAGAGAAATGAACCTGACATAACAGCTTCATGGCCAAGTTGCTAATTTGCCCCTCATAATAGCAATCTTGGGAACATTAAGACATTCAGAATCTTGTTTAATAATTCTCCAATTTTTCTAAACTTTTTTACTGCTCCCTTCCACAAATTACAGAATTCTATGCATTGAACACGTGTATGTTACATTGCGGCATACTAATTTTCACAGCACATTCTGCAAACACGAACTGCAAAAAAATTACCACATTGCAACAATCTCTACACTCACAAGATATGTTCCTTTTCAAATATATTAACAATATTGTGTTTAAAAGATGCATGGCAGTAGGTGATGTGTGTCACAAGTTAAACGTATGTAATTTGTCCACAAAGAAGACTAAATATTCTCAAACAATTTTGAGTTTTCCACATTATTAGTGATATAAGCTCTGGTGCCTGCCAAACAGAGCTCCACAGACTAAAAACCAAGCCTGATGGAGATTACCATTTCTCCTCCTCTCCCTCTCCTTGTCATCTTCCTCATCATCGCTGGGTGGACGTCGGGAGAATCCCTGAGGCTCTCGCTCTCGATCCCTGTCCCGGTCACGGTCGCGGCGATCACGGTCCCTGTCACGATCTCGTTCTCGGTCTCGATCCCTGTCCCTCTCACGTCTCCTCCTCCTACATTCACAGAAACCATACATCCATTAGATTTGTCATACGACTGTGTAGGCCTTACATTTTGACACAAAATGTAATTTATCATGTGAATTGTCTTTATTGCTAACAATTAATATTGTTGATTTGCCAAATGTTTTTCCAAAAGAACATCATCAGCAAAAATTTAACATCAGAAAATGTGTAAATCACAGATAGCATATCCTATGAGAACTACAACAAATGTTTAACATGTTCATGATTTTAACTCTATTTGTACAAACACAATTACATTTTTCCACTGTGTGATGTGGCTGTAGAAAGAGTCATTGGAAGATAATTGAAACAAATATTTACATACATAAACTACCTTGTTTATCATGTAGCACTAATAAGAAAAACAAAATGAATAACCCTCAACACATTCCATCCGATTCCGTCAGAAAATGACAACATTCCTATCCCCTTGGAAATGTCATGAGTTATCTCACCATAGGAAGTAACATATTGTTAGAAGGCTTTTATGAAGTACCGGTATTATTCTAATAGAAACTGAAGTCCAAAGTTGGTATTCTGAAACAAACTTCACCACAGACAATGCCAATTGGCCAATCCCAGTTCTGATCATTGGTGATTTCAGTCAAAACTTACCTTAATTTTCAGAATATGACCCCAGGAATTTAACCATTGCCTTACCTTTCTTCTCTCTCTTTCCTCTCCTGCTCCTCCCGCTCTCTGTCCCTCCTTTCCCTGAGCTTCTTGGCCACCTTCTCATACTCATTAGGATACGCTGGGTCATACTCGTTCTCCCCATCTGAACCAAGGCTTGCAGGCATGTACACTGCAGTCTGTATCGTTGACACATATTGAAGCATTAATAGTAAACCATTAGGATATGCTGGGTCATAATTGATCTCCAGGTCAGTACATATTTCTTTAAATGTGTTTGTAAACCTTCACTAGCAATCAACCTTTGGGGAAAGAAGTACTACTTTGAGATAGGTCATTTTATACAGGTTGAGCTTCCATGTATTACACATTGTTATCCATCCACATCCTGTAATCATAAATGATAGACTTAATATGTGGTAGGATATTTCTACCCTGACTAGTGTGGAATGAAGGCCTCTCTAAGAGTATAGGTTTGATTACAGCATCTCATTACCTTAGGCATTGAGAGAGTAGGCCTCCCTCCAGACGACGATAGCAAGGATGACTTCCCTCTTTCCTCGAACGGCCCGGGCAGCAAGCCGCCCCCACTGCTGGCAGACCTTGATGAGGAGCTAGGGCCCGGTGTGGACCCTGGTCCTGGTCCTGGTCCAGGTCCAGGAACTTTCTTGAGGTCCACCACGGGAGGCAAGATGGGTTGCTTCATCTTCCGCTGGGCCTCGGTCAGGGCAGCCTTCTTCATACGCAGGTGGGACTGCATCATCTTGATGCCGGCAGACCATCCAGCTACATAAACATGTTATCACGCATTCATTTAGGATATCATGGTTTCCAACTGGACACTGAAGTTATCTTGTGTCTTTACATATATATACAGTCAAACCTGTCTTAGCGGCCACCTCTCTATAGCAGCCAACCTGTATAAAGTGGCCACTAAAATAATTCCCCCGGAGAGATCATATGTTTTAAATACCTGTTTATAGCAGCCACCTGTCTATTAAGGCCACAATTTTTGTTTCCCTTGGGTGGCCACTATAGACAGGTTTCACTGTATTCATTACCATTATAAGTAACTCATGGTGAAAACATAATAATTCAATATAAATTCAAGGCTCCCAATTTTATACATTCAGACTAGCGATCAAACGTAGTTAATTTCATGAATATCAAACAGAACTTTACAAACAAAATTGGAGTACAACACAAGTTTGCACCTTGTTTACTATCAATAACATTCTGAAAATTAATGTTGAACTTAATGTTTGAAATGAATGTTTAGTAATGTTTTTCATTTTTGCTCTTGTTTTATTTTCATATGTGGCACAACAAATTATAAAGGTGGACACAAATACATGCAAGTCTACTTACAGACATCACCCTTCTTTTCCCCTGCACTGGTGTCCTTCTTGGAAGGCCCAGTGTCGATTCCCAGTCCATCATAAAGAGACATCTTGAATTGGAGCGACTGCACCAAGTGAAAGAAAACAACAAAAATGGTTAAACAAATGGTTTCTCCTGAAGTCGTCAAGAAATGCACCATTCCTCAAAGACAGAAATACCCTGTAGTGATATACCACACGTATTGGCTCATATGTGTGGGTATTTCAATTACAGCAAGGGGATGCATCACATCCCGGCGATCCAAGGGTCGCGGACTATGATTGACTGGTTAGGATCGCCAGTCAATCATAGTCCGCGACCCTTGGATCGCCGGAGGAATTGCGTTATTATCGTGGACTATGATTGGCTGGTTAGGATCGTTCACAACTTCGTCATATCTAGCTCATTTTGGATTTGAACATGGTTGATGTTTTGCTGGATACTGACCCTTCTATGGGGGGAGGTTGAAAAAAAATGGTATCTCCATAAAGTACAATAAATTCCGCTTCAGATGATCTCTAAATGTTAGGGGCTCAAAAGCGATTGACATTGAAATATAGAGTTTATTTTATTTTTTATTTTTTTATTAGAACCACATATTTATCTCGAATTTGCTATATTTTTCTGCCTGTTTTAATGAAATGTTTTTTCACCCTTTGTAAATGTCGACCTCCAACATACAGTTACAAAAGAAAGCGCACAAAAAAATGGTATATTCATGAAGATATCGCAGTTTGAAAAGGAGACGTTTTCCGCGGTTCCAGAGGTCGAGTGAAGGTCACGACTACCTCGCTGAAAATAAAATAAGCGTATTTTCCGGTGCCTGCCGTTTGGCTGTATACTGCGGTTCAAAACTACGACTCCTTCCCTTTCTTCCCTTTCCATATGCCAATTCCTTTGAGCTGGAGTTTATGTCATGTAGTTTTCACTTCTATGACTCTGCTGCTTGAACCAGTAGACCAGTCCTAGACTACACTACATGCGTACCTGTCACATGTGTATTACTTACTGTATAATACATGACTAGAGATCTACAAGACTATAGACTACATGTTGGCTAAGCCACTAGACGAGTACAAGAAAATTGGTATCACCAAAGAGAAGTTTCCACTCCTCTTGTCTAAGAAACGATGCCATTAACTTAAGGCTTACAATCATTATCAGCATTCAGTAAATAGAGATGCCGAACTGTAGACAGGAATAAAAACAATTATATTCCACATACTAAGAATGTTGCTATATGATTGGTCAAGAGTTGATCACATGATGAGGCGTAGTTTTTCCTATCAGATCACCTGAGAATAAAAGTTCGTTACACTCTAGATGATAGTACTTTTTGGTTTCGCTGATCTCTTCACTCCTCACAGTCCTAATGCGTGATTAATATTTGAGTCCGGCGAAATAAAAGTGCATTACACTCGGACTATCAGCTCCCACTAACGCGTCATAATGCGCGTCCTAATCAATGCGCATCCTAACGCGTGTTCCCCATGGCAGCGGCTCGGGGTTAGGTAGAGAAGTAAACATTACTTTTGTACGTCAAATTGTCATTTTTGGTATAGATAGTTGGTTTCAGATGTGGAATATAAATCAAATAATCAACTTTTGGTTTCAGGCAATGAGACGAATTATCACTTCCTCGGCGATCTGAATGTATACGCTATCTTTCCTCAGCTGCGCTTCGGAAAGATAGCTACATCCAGATCGCCTCGGAAGTGATAGTTCATCCCATCACCTTCACCAACGTTGATTATTTGTTTATTATCATCTCATTAGGGGTATTGTTTAATCAAAATTACAGTTGACAAGGTCAAAGAGTCAATTAGATACTATATAGTCTATCCCGAATAGATTTACGTTCAGAGCTAGCCTAGTCTAGTAGAGAGGAGCCAGATGCAATCTCCGCCAATCCAACAACCTATATTTAGAAATTCAGCACTAGCAGAGCTAGACACTAGACAGGATATAACCGTCTCATTCAAGACATTCTTTAATCAAAATTTCCTTTTTGGACGTACCTTTACCTGTTACATGTGTAATATACTTACTGTATATATAGTCATGTTCAGGTCCATAGCCTTTTGATGATATGTAGGAAAAATGCATGCACAAACTACGTTTATACGTCTTCCTGACATTCATTAATGCCAGCTAACAGACGACTATAATAAAAGGCTACTTGATAAGTGGAAATTGAGGCAACTTATCGATTAATTTCGCAAATATCCAAGTTTTAGGTTCCGAGCAGCCTCCTTGGCCTGTCCACTCTTCGCTGCACTGGAACGTAAAATGAGCTTTTTTTGCATACGAAAAGAAATGCGCTTCGACTCCTTCGAGCATAGCCTTTATCCGCGTCTCTTTGAGTTATTTCTCACGTAAGATGTGGAAGCGCTCATCTGGTTTTTTTTTAGTAGACAGCATATTTAATAGAAAATGTGGGCAGATAATCGTTAAATTCTAAATACAATATAGATAGCGCAATACCTTATTTAAATTATTTCACCTTATGATTTGCAATGGCGCAATTAAATTCTTACAGCACTTTAGGAAGAATACATCGCGAGGGCTTTTTGTGTGCACAGTTTTATGTAACCATAACACGCTACAGGCACTGCTTTCGCTGACTCATTAATGAAGCACTGTACGTATCTCAAACCCAGGAGTGAGGGAGCAACGAAGAGTTAGACGAGATTTTGAAGAAATTACGATTGTGTGGTGGGAGGCAAAACATGATCTAAAAAACGACGTGAAATTGTTGGTAAACGACTATACAGCTTACTCTCGATATAACGAGGTCGTCGGGACCAGGGCTTTTTCCTCGTTATAACGAAACCTCGTTGTATCCAAACAGAATAAAAAACAATAAAATACATTGAAAACATGTGTGCTTGTGTGTTCATTGTGTTTTACTATGTTTTCATATCCATAGCCGTCTTGGAAACATGCGTTATCAAACTGAAAAAAGGGGATTGGATCGTGCGTTTTCAAACTGAAAAGGGATATGCGCTTTCAAACTGAAAAGGGGATTTATTTTTGCTCAACACATTATCCTACCTTGATACATTTTGACGTTTCAATAACTAATTGCATTCAATGAATTATAGACCATTCCCGATTCGATGGGTGTTATTTTGCAGTAAATTAATAGGTCAATTGTTCTCGTAATCTTCTGGACAAGAAAACATGCTGTTTCATTGTTCGGACAAACAAGAGAACAGGCGGCGCAACGGGTTGGACGGCCGGGAAATGAGGGGAAGGTGGAGTTAGATAAGAGCGTCTCGCTCGCCTGATAGGTTTTGCACAACGACGTAGCAACACCGTTATGATCTGCACTTTCTTTGTGGGTCATTCCAAAATTATTAAGAGGGGGTTCCACGTAGAAGATTAACGCTGCCCTGCATGCTCATACATGTATTTCATTTTGTATCGTGATGATTTCCAGCGGTATTCTAATTTCAAGAAGATTTTTTTATTATCTCTTCAAATCTTTCAATGTCATATTTCAGTGCGTGAAATATACTTCACCCGTCCGAGATCACATTTGTTTTTGTCAAGAAACCCAATCAATCGCTGCTCATCACACACACACCCAATCATGCCAATTCAGCACGCACCGTGTCATTGATTGCTGCGATGGGATCGGACTTGCAAACCATGTGCTTTCAATGTGTACGCTGTGCGAAGGAGTGATGTATCACAAACTGTGCACGCGCCGTACATCATTGATTGCCGCGATGGGATCGGACTTGGAAGCCATGTGCTTTCAATGTACGTAAGCTGTGCGATCGCGAAGCAGTGATGTACAGTCTTAGAAACTGTGGACATGCTGTAATACACGGCCACACAACGCAATTGCGTTGTGTGGCCGTGTATTACGAGATGCGTGTCTGGCTCCTTGCGGTGCCGGTGTTTTCATGTCTCGAGTTTTCCTTCCTCGTTGTAACGGGACGCAATTGTTATGTTTTTCTTTGTCTTGGGGTCAACAGAATAAGCTCGTTATAACGAAATCTCGTTGTAACCGTGCTCGTTGTAAGCGACGTGTTGCACCATAGGTTTGCATGTAGAAACATTTGGGACCGAGAGATTTCTCTCGTTATAACGAAACCTCGTTATATCCGTGCTCGTTGTATCGAGAGTAAGCTGTATTTTTCATTATATATAAGATGTAGAGTTCCGTAATGAAGACAACCTGTGAGTGATTTCTAGTTTGTCGCACATAATTGAAGTTTTAGGCCGTTTTGCCATACTTCGTACACATGGCCTAGCTATGGAGTTTGTAGCTGGTGGACATACCCCCAAATAGGGGCCTTCAATGAGAGGAGCCAGATGCAATTTCAATGGATCCAACGTCCTACAAAATCCTGATTTTTCGGTCTATAGGCATGGCATAGTTAGCAGAGCCTGATTTTTCAGTCAATGTAAGCGTTTTTTAAGTAGGTAATACTGGCCACTGATGTCAATGAAACTCCTGATTCCCCGAATGTTGAACTGGCCAATGTCTAGTACTAGTAGTACAATAATTAATCACAGCGCGTCAGCTCGCCGAGCGAGCAAGGCGGGCAGCCCCGTCGAAGAAAGGCCGGCGGCCGCGCCGTCGACCGTCAAGGCAGGCATTTTGTTGCTGCGCTTTTTATAGCTGCAAGTTTAGTAATAAAACTAATAACAAACTTAACTTACATCTCACAGCCTGATATCAAGTTGGAACATGGGACATTGAAGTAATTTATCACATCAGCACTTTGGCTGTATCCTTGATCCTTAAAATACGTCCAATTTCATGAATGAAAAAGTGGTTTGTGATAGACTCAATCTCCGCCTGTGCAATGCATTGATTGCTATAGCTAGCTAGCTAGCTAGCGCGCGGCCGCGGCGCGCCACGCGAAAGTCGCTTCACTTAATTTGCGGTTTGTCCGCCCATTTGGGCTTGGATATTCACGCACTTCTGAGGAACGGTGTTCAAATCAAGGGGACCTGAGGTGCGTTTCTTTTTTGAAACGATGACATTGCTAAGTCTACCATTTATTTGTTTTGATACGACTCCCATGCATTCTTCAATGATACTTCTTTTCTTCTTGAACATGTTATTTGTCTATTCATCTATACGCCTGTTACAATTAAACAAGAATCGAACCTTTTTGTATTACAAAAGGTTGACACTGCCTCCTTATGATTGATAAGTAAATAGGAAGCCTACAAAAGTGATGCTGATGCATCCATTCATCCATTTTTCCATTTATCCATTCATCCATCCATCCATCTATCCATTCTCTCTTTTCATCCACCCATCCATTTATCCATCTATCCATTTTCGCTATCCATCATTCATCCACCCATCCATCAATTGATTCGTTCATCCATTCATCCTTCTAGTCATCCACCCATCCGCCCATCCATCCATGCACCCAGTCATCCACAGACATACAAACAAGAATCAAACCTTCTTTTATTACAAAATGTTGACATTGCATGCCTCCATATGTAGATGGGCCGAAGCCTACAAAAATGATCATCCATCCATTTATCCACCCATCGACCCATTAAGCCATCTATCCCTCCATCCACCCATTCATCCAGCCATTCTCTCATCCATCCGCCCATTAATTAATTAATTCATTCATCCCTCCATCTATCCAATAGATCCACCCATGAACTTATCCATTCATCTATCCATCCATATGGTCGGACAAAGCTTTTTCCCGATATTTGGCTACTTTGAAATGCTGTACTGTTTTATCAAGAGCCTTTTGGCGCTTTGTTCGCACATTCCATTGCATGCACGCCATCGCAGTGCAAAGTTCACCTCGTCGTCTGCCTCGCCAGTCAGGACTCCTTACTTTATACATGTATACATCGTGACATTAATGCAGTGCATCTAAATGTTTGCGAGCTGTTTTACCACATGGTATACTGAATATGGAGTCAAGAATGGTTTATGTTAAAGTGTTTTTGTAAGTACAGTTGATAGTTTCAAATGTTAGATGCAGCTCAGCATTCAGCAGCGCCAGGCTATATTATAGAGGATAGCATACGAAGAGCGGCACTAGAGGTCGGGGGCGTGGTCGAGCGTGGCCAAGTCAAAGATACGTCACACTCATGCATATTCATTGTAGCTCGCGCGCGCGCTACTGTGAGTGCACAACGAATACGAATACCGCCGCTCACAAGTTTTGTCATATTCCCCGACCGCTCGTGCCACTCATACGACCTCTAGTTCCGCTCCTTTTATCATTGTGTACTTTATCTCAGAAAGTCCAACCTTGAAGGAAAACGATTCAACATAGATGGAGAAAAACCACCTGACCTACGATTTGCAGACGATGTGGCACTGAATATAATCTCTGTACAAGATATGGAAGAACAGTTGCGAAGTCTGAACGTTGAAAGCAAAAGGGTTGGCTTGCAAATGCATATGGGAAGGACAAAATTCATGACAAACTTTGAAACAACAGAGGAAATAAGAATAGGCCATCACTAGTTAGAGAAAGTCAACAGTTACAAGCACTGGGCCAAACCTTAAAAATGGAGGATAATACAAGAGAAGAAGTATTGACAAGGATTAAAGGAGGATGGGGATGTTACAGAAAACTTTTAACTGACATGAAAATAACCACTTGCAATGAGGAGAAAGATATTTCACCCGTGCATTTTAACGACATTGACGTATGGAGCAGGAACTTGGTCTACAACTAAATAAATGAAACATAAATTGAGAACAACACAAAGAGCTATATGGACAGAAGAATGCTCAATTTAACGTTAGTTGACAAAGTGAAGCACAGTGACATACGGCAGAAAACAAAGGTAAAATAATTATATCATAGTAAAAATTAAAGAGATGAAGTGGAGATGGGCAGAACACTTATATAGAACACAAGACTAAAGGTGGGCCAAGAAACTCACAGGATAGCAACCAAGAACAGGCAAGCGAGGAAGGGGTCGACAAAAGAGAAGGTGGAGAGACGATGTATCATAATACACAAGCACAACAACATGGAAGCGAATGACAGAAATGATAGAAGGCAATGAGGAGGACTTCATCCAGCAATAGATGAATAATGCCTGATGATGATGATGATGATGATGATGATGATGATGATGATGACGATGATGATGATAATGGTGATGATGATAATGATGATGATGACTATATATCTCAGACCGAGCGACCGCTAGTGCCGCTCATCCGACCTCTAGTTCCGCTACTTAGTTTTGTGTACTACATATTTCAGACCGACCGCTAGTGCCGCTCATCCGACCTCTAGTGCCGCTCCTATTGTGTACTACAATGTATATATCTCAGACCGACCGCTAGTGCCGCTCATCCGACCTCTATGCCGCTCCTTTTACTATTGTGTACTATATATCTCAGACCGACCGCTAGTGCCGCTCATACGACCTCTAGTGCCGCTCCTTTTACTATTGTGTACTATATATCTCAGACCGACCGCTAGTGCCGCTCATACCTCTAGTGCCGCTCCTTTTAGTTTTGTGTACTATATATCTCAGACCGACCCCTAGTGCCGCTCATCCGACCTCTAGTGCTGCTCCTTTTACTATTGTGTGCTATATATTTCAGACCGACCGCTAGTGCCGCTCATCCGACCTCTAGTGCCGCTCCTATTGTGTACTATATATCTCAGACCGACCGCTAGTGCCGCTCATCCGACCTCTAGCGCCGGTCCTTTTATTATTTTGTACTATATATCTCAGACCGACCCCTAGTGCCGCTCATCCGACCTCTCGTGCCTCTCCTTTTACTATTGTGTACTATATATCTCAGACCGACCGCTAGTGCCGCTCATCCGACCTCTAGTGCCGGTCCTTTTATTATTTTGTACTATATATCTCAGACCGACCCCTAGTGCCGCTCATCCGACCTCTAGTGCCGCTCCTTTTACTATTGTGTACTATATCTCAGACCGACCGCTAGTGCCGCTCATCCGACCTCTAGTGCCGCTCCTTTTAGTTTTGTCTACTACATACATGTATCTCAGACCGACCGCTAGTGCCGCTCATCCGACCTCTAGTGCCGCTCCTTTTACTATTGTGTACTATATATCTCAGACCAACCGCTAGTGCCGCTCATCCGACCTCTAGTGCCGCTCCTTTTACTATTGTGTACTATATATCTCAGACCGACCGCTAGTGCCGCTCATCCTACCTCTGGTGCCGCTCCTTTTATTATTTTGTACTATATATCTCAGACCGACCGCTAGTGCCGCTCATACGACCTCTAGTGCCGCTCCTATTGTGTACTAGATACCTCAGACCGACCGCTAGTGCCGCTCATCCGACCTCTATAGTGCCGCTCCTTTTACTATTGTGTACTATATATCTCAGACCGACCGCTAGTGCCGCTCATCCGACCTCTAGTGCCGCTCCTTTTACTATTGTGTACTATATATCTCAGACCGACCGCTAGTGCCGCTCATCCGACCTCTAGTGCCGCTCCTTTTACTATTGTGTACTATATATCTCAGACCGACCGCTAGTGCCGCTCATGCGACCTCTAGTGCCGCTCCTTTTAGTTTTGTCTACTACATACATGTATCTCAGACCGACCGCTAGTGCCGCTCATCCGACCTCTAGTGCCGCTCCTTTTAGTTTTGTGTACTATATATCTCAGACCGACCGCTAGTGCCGCTCATACGACCTCTAGTGCCGCTCCTTTTACTATTGTGTACTATATATCTCAGACCGACCGCTAGTGCCGCTCATCCGACCTCTAGTGCCGCTCCTTTTACTATTGTGTACTATATATCTCAGACCGACCGCTAGTGCCGCTCATCCGACCTCTAGTGCCGCTCCTTTTACTATTGTGTACTATATATCTCAGACCGACCGCTAGTGCCGCTCATACCTCTAGTGCCGCTCCTTTTAGTTTTGTGTACTATATATCTCAGACCGACCCCTAGTGCCGCTCATCCGACCTCTAGTGCTGCTCCTTTTACTATTGTGTGCTATATATTTCAGACCGACCGCTAGTGCCGCTCATCCGACCTCTAGTGCCGCTCCTATTGTGTACTATATATCTCAGACCGACCGCTAGTGCCGCTCATCCGACCTCTAGCGCCGGTCCTTTTATTATTTTGTACTATATATCTCAGACCGACCCCTAGTGCCGCTCATCCGACCTCTCGTGCCTCTCCTTTTACTATTGTGTACTATATATCTCAGACCGACCGCTAGTGCCGCTCATCCGACCTCTAGTGCCGGTCCTTTTATTATTTTGTACTATATATCTCAGACCGACCCCTAGTGCCGCTCATCCGACCTCTAGTGCCGCTCCTTTTACTATTGTGTACTATATCTCAGACCGACCGCTAGTGCCGCTCATCCGACCTCTAGTGCCGCTCCTTTTAGTTTTGTCTACTACATACATGTATCTCAGACCGACCGCTAGTGCCGCTCATCCGACCTCTAGTGCCGCTCCTTTTACTATTGTGTACTATATATCTCAGACCGACCGCTAGTGCCGCTCATCCGACCTCTAGTGCCGCTCCTTTTACTATTGTGTACTATATATCTCAGACCGACCGCTAGTGCCGCTCATCCTACCTCTGGTGCCGCTCCTTTTATTATTTTGTACTATATATCTCAGACCGACCGCTAGTGCCGCTCATACGACCTCTAGTGCCGCTCCTATTGTGTACTAGATACCTCAGACCGACCGCTAGTGCCGCTCATCCGACCTCTATAGTGCCGCTCCTTTTACTATTGTGTACTATATATCTCAGACCGACCGCTAGTGCCGCTCATCCGACCTCTAGTGCCGCTCCTTTTACTATTGTGTACTATATATCTCAGACCGACCGCTAGTGCCGCTCATCCGACCTCTAGTGCCGCTCCTTTTACTATTGTGTACTATATATCTCAGACCGACCGCTAGTGCCGCTCATGCGACCTCTAGTGCCGCTCCTTTTAGTTTTGTCTACTACATACATGTATCTCAGACCGACCGCTAGTGCCGCTCATCCGACCTCTAGTGCCGCTCCTTTTAGTTTTGTGTACTATATATCTCAGACCGACCGCTAGTGCCGCTCATACGACCTCTAGTGCCGCTCCTTTTACTATTGTGTACTATATATCTCAGACCGACCGCTAGTGCCGCTCATCCGACCTCTAGTGCCGCTCCTTTTACTATTGTGTACTATATATCTCAGACCGACCGCTAGTGCCGCTCATCCGACCTCTAGTGCCGCTCCTTTTACTATTGTGTACTATATATCTCAGACCGACCGCTAGTGCCGCTCATCCTACCTCTGGTGCCGCTCCTTTTATTATTTTGTACTATACTAGTATATCTCAGACCGACCGCTAGTGCCGCTCATACGACCTCAAGTTCCGCTCCTATTGTGTACTAGATACCTCAGACCGACCACTAGTGCCGCTCATCCGACCTCTATAGTGCCGCTCTTTTTACTATTGTGTACTATATATCCCAGACCGACCGCTAGTGCCGCTCATCCTACCTCTAGTGCCGCTCCTTTTACTATTGTGTACTATATATCTCAGACCGACCGCTAGTGCCGCTCATCCGACCTCTATAGTGCCGCTCCTTTTACTATTGTGTACTATATATCCCAGACCGACCGCTAGTGCCGCTCATCCTACCTCTAGTGCCGCTCCTTTTACTATTGTGTACTATATATCTCAGACCGACCGCTAGTGCCGCTCATCCGACCTCTAGTGCCGCTCCTTTTAGTTTTGTCTACTACATACATGTATCTCAGACCGACCGCTAGTGCCGCTCATCCGACCTCTAGTGCCGCTCCTTTTAGTTTTGTGTACTATATATCTCAGACCGACCGCTAGTGCCGCTCATACGACCTCTAGTGCCGCTCCTTTTACTATTGTGTACTATATATCTCAGACCGACCGCTAGTGCCGCTCATACGACCTCTAGTGCCGCTCCTTTTAGTTTTGTGTACTATATATCTCAGACCGACTGCTAGTGCCGCTCATACGACCTCTAGTGCCGCTCCTTTTAGTTTTGTGTACTATATATCTCAGACCGACCGCTAGTGCCGCTCATACGACCTCTAGTGCCGCTCCTTTTACTATTGTGTACTATATATCTCAGACCGACCGCTAGTGCCGCTCATCCGACCTCTAGTGCCGCTCCTTTTACTATTGTGTACTATATATCTCAGACCGACCGCTCGTGCCGCTCATCCGACCTCTAGTGCCGCTCCTTTTACTATTGTGTACTATATATCTCAGACCGACCGCTAGTGCCGCTCATCCGACCTCTAGTGCCGCTCCTTTTACTATTGTGTACTATATATCTCAGACCGACCGCTAGTGCCGCTCATCCGACCTCTAGTGCCGCTCCTTTTACTATTGTGTACTATATATCTCAGACCGACCGCTAGTGCCGCTCATCCGACCTCTAGTGCCGCTCCTTTTACTATTGTGTACTATATATCTCAGACCGACCGCTAGTGCCGCTCATGCGACCTCTAGTGCCGCTCCTTTTAGTTTTGTCTACTACATACATGTATCTCAGACCGACCGCTAGTGCCGCTCATCCGACCTCTAGTGCCGCTCCTTTTAGTTTTGTGTACTATATATCTCAGACCGACCGCTAGTGCCGCTCATACGACCTCTAGTGCCGCTCCTTTTACTATTGTGTACTATATATCTCAGACCGACCGCTAGTGCCGCTCATCCGACCTCTAGTGCCGCTCCTTTTACTATTGTGTACTATATATCTCAGACCGACCGCTAGTGCCGCTCATCCGACCTCTAGTGCCGCTCCTTTTACTATTGTGTACTATATATCTCAGACCGACCGCTAGTGCCGCTCATCCTACCTCTGGTGCCGCTCCTTTTATTATTTTGTACTATACTAGTATATCTCAGACCGACCGCTAGTGCCGCTCATACGACCTCAAGTTCCGCTCCTATTGTGTACTAGATACCTCAGACCGACCACTAGTGCCGCTCATCCGACCTCTATAGTGCCGCTCTTTTTACTATTGTGTACTATATATCCCAGACCGACCGCTAGTGCCGCTCATCCTACCTCTAGTGCCGCTCCTTTTACTATTGTGTACTATATATCTCAGACCGACCGCTAGTGCCGCTCATCCGACCTCTATAGTGCCGCTCCTTTTACTATTGTGTACTATATATCCCAGACCGACCGCTAGTGCCGCTCATCCTACCTCTAGTGCCGCTCCTTTTACTATTGTGTACTATATATCTCAGACCGACCGCTAGTGCCGCTCATCCGACCTCTAGTGCCGCTCCTTTTAGTTTTGTCTACTACATACATGTATCTCAGACCGACCGCTAGTGCCGCTCATCCGACCTCTAGTGCCGCTCCTTTTAGTTTTGTGTACTATATATCTCAGACCGACCGCTAGTGCCGCTCATACGACCTCTAGTGCCGCTCCTTTTACTATTGTGTACTATATATCTCAGACCGACCGCTAGTGCCGCTCATACGACCTCTAGTGCCGCTCCTTTTAGTTTTGTGTACTATATATCTCAGACCGACTGCTAGTGCCGCTCATACGACCTCTAGTGCCGCTCCTTTTAGTTTTGTGTACTATATATCTCAGACCGACCGCTAGTGCCGCTCATACGACCTCTAGTGCCGCTCCTTTTACTATTGTGTACTATATATCTCAGACCGACCGCTAGTGCCGCTCATCCGACCTCTAGTGCCGCTCCTTTTACTATTGTGTACTATATATCTCAGACCGACCGCTCGTGCCGCTCATCCGACCTCTAGTGCCGCTCCTTTTACTATTGTGTACTATATATCTCAGACCGACCGCTAGTGCCGCTCATCCGACCTCTAGTGCCGCTCCTTTTACTATTGTGTACTATATATCTCAGACCGACCGCTAGTGCCGCTCATACGACCTCTAGTGCCGCTCCTTTTACTATTGTGTACTATATATCTCAGACCGACCGCTAGTGCCGCTCATACCTCTAGTGCCGCTCCTTTTAGTTTTGTGTACTATATATCTCAGACCGACCGGTAGTGCCGCTCATACGACCTCTAGTGCCGCTCCTTTTATTATTTTGTACTATATATCTCAGACCGACCCCTAGTGCCGCTCATCCGACCTCTAGTGCCGCTCCTTTTACTATTGTGTACTATATATCTCAGACCGACCGCTAGTGCCGCTCATCCTACCTCTGGTGCCGCTCCTTTTATTATTTTGTACTATACTAGTATATCTCAGACCGACCGCTAGTGCCGCTCATACGACCTCTAGTTCCGCTCCTATTGTGTACTAGATACCTCAGACCGACCGCTAGTGCCGCTCATCCGACCTCTATAGTGCCGCTCCTTTTACTATTGTGTACTATATATCTCAGACCGACCGCTAGTGCCGCTCATCCGACCTCTAGTGCCGCTCCTTTTACTATTGTGTACTATATATCTCAGACCGACCGCTAGTGCCGCTCATCCGACCTCTAGTGCCGCTCCTTTTACTATTGTGTACTATATATCTCAGACCGACCGCTAGTGCCGCTCATGCGACCTCTAGTGCCGCTCCTTTTACTATTGTGTACTATATATCTCAGACCGACCGCTAGTGCCGCTCATACGACCTCTAGTGCCGCTCCTTTTACTATTGTGTACTATATATCTCAGACCGACCGCTAGTGCCGCTCATACCTCTAGTGCCGCTCCTTTTAGTTTTGTGTACTATATATCTCAGACCGACCGCTAGTGCCGCTCATACGACCTCTAGTGCCGCTCCTTTTATTATTTTGTACTATATATCTCAGACCGACCCCTAGTGCCGCTCATCCGACCTCTAGTGCCGCTCCTTTTACTATTGTGTACTATATATCTCAGACCGACCGCTAGTGCCACTCATCCTACCTCTGGTGCCGCTCCTTTTATTATTTTGTACTATACTAGTATATCTCAGACCGACCGCTAGTGCCGCTCATACGACCTCTAGTTCCGCTCCTATTGTGTACTAGATACCTCAGACCGACCACTAGTGCCGCTCATCCGACCTCTATAGTGCCGCTCCTTTTACTATTGTGTACTATATATCTCAGACCGACCGCTAGTGCCGCTCATCCGACCTCTAGTGCCGCTCCTATTACTATTGTGTACTATATATCTCAGACCGACCGCTAGTGCCGCTCATCCGACCTCTAGTGCCGCTCCTTTTACTATTGTGTACTATATATCTCAGACCGACCGCTAGTGCCGCTCATTCGACCTCTAGTGCCGCTCCTTTTACTATTGTGTACTATATATCTCAGACCGACCGCTAGTGCCGCTCATCCGACCTCTAGTGCCGCTCCTTTTACTATTGTGTACTATATATCTCAGACCGACCGCTAGTGCCGCTCATACGACCTCTAGTGCCGCTCCTTTTACTATTGTGTACTATATATCTCAGACCGACCGCTAGTGCCGCTCATACCTCTAGTGCCGCTCCTTTTAGTTTTGTGTACTATATATCTCAGACCGACCGCTAGTGCCGCTCATACGACCTCTAGTGCCGCTCCTTTTACTATTGTGTACTATATATCTCAGACCGACCGCTAGTGCCGCTCATACCTCTAGTGCCGCTCCTTTTAGTTTTGTGTACTATATATCTCAGACCGACCGCTAGTGCCAGCTCATACGACCTCTAGTGCCGCTCCTTTTATTATTTTGTACTATATATCTCAGACCGACCCCTAGTGCCGCTCATCCGACCTCTAGTGCCGCTCCTTTTACTATTGTGTACTATATATCTCAGACCGACCGCTAGTGCCGCTCATCCGACCTCTAGTGCCGGTCCTTTTATTATTTTGTACTATATATCTCAGACCGACCCCTAGTGCCGCTCATCCGACCTCTAGTGCCGCTCCTTTTACTATTGTGTACTATATCTCATACCGACCGCTAGTGCCGCTCATCCGACCTCTAGTTCCGCTCCTTTTAGTTTTGTCTACTACATACATGTATCTCAGACCGACCGCTAGTGCCGCTCATCCGACCTCTAGTGCCGCTCCTTTTACTATTGTGTACTATATATCTCAGACCGACCGCTAGTGCCGCTCATTCGACCTCTAGTGCCGCTCCTTTTACTATTGTGTACTATATATCTCAGACCGACCGCTAGTGCCGATCATCCTACCTCTGGTGCCGCTCCTTTTATTATTTTGTACTATATATCTCAGACCGACCGCTAGTGCCGCTCATACGACCTCTAGTGCCGCTCCTATTGTGTACTAGATACCTCAGACCGACCGCTAGTGCCGCTCATCCGACCTCTATAGTGCCGCTCCTTTTACTATTGTGTACTATATATCTCCGACCGACCGCTAGTGCCGCTCATCCGACCTCTAGTGCCGCTCCTTTTACTATTGTGTACTATATATCTCAGACCGACCCCTAGTGCCGCTCATCCGACCTCTAGTGCCGCTCCTTTTACTATTGTGTACTATATATCTCAGACCGACCGCTAGTGCCGCTCATACGACCTCTAGTGCCGCTCCTTTTAGTTTTGTGTACTATATATCTCAGATCGACCGCTAGTGCCGCTCATACGACCTCTAGTGCCGCTCCTTTTACTATTGTGTACTATATATCTCAGACCGACCGCTAGTGCCGCTCATCCGACCTCTAGTGCCGCTCCTTTTACTATTGTGTACTATATATCTCAGACCGACCGCTAGTGCCGCTCATCCGACCTCTAGTGCCGCTCCTTTTACTATTGTGTACTATATATCTCAGACCGACCCCTAGTGCCGCTCATCCGACCTCTAGTGCCGCTCCTTTTACTATTGTGTACTATATCTCAGACCGACCGCTAGTGCCGCTCATCCGACCTCTAGTGCCGCTCCTTTTAGTTTTGTCTACTACATACATGTATCTCAGACCGACCGCTAGTGCCGCTCATACGACCTCTAGTGCCGCTCCTTTTAGTTTTGTGTACTATATATCTCAGACCGACCGCTAGTGCCGCTCATCCGACCTCTATAGTGCCGCTCCTTTTACTATTGTGTACTATATATCTCAAACCGACCGCTAGTGCCGCTCATCCGACCTCTAGTGCCGCTCCTTTTACTATTGTGTACTATATATCTCAGACCGACCGCTAGTGCCGCTCATCCGACCTCTAGTGCCGCTCCTTTTAGTTTTGTCTACTACATACATGTATCTCAGACCGACCGCTAGTTCCGCTCATACGACCTCTAGTGCCGCTCCTTTTACTATTGTGTACTACACTGTTGGTCATAAAGGTGGAATATTTTTTTTCACCAAATTTTCACAGCGTAATTATTACCACATGATTTGAATATGGCATTTATGGTGCATGATAACAACTTTACTTTATTATTCTGCCTTTTACACACGTTTGACAGTGATATTTTACATGTTTATGTCCTAAGCGATGGATGTCATGAGCACAGAACAACAATGACGACAATATACAGTAAATTAAAGGATCATGAGATATTTATTTTCAATCTCTCTCAGTTTTCCAGATGACTTCTTTTTTGTGATTTCATGGACAAATTTGCATCAAACTTGAGTCATTGTTCTTACTCAGTCACTAGTATCGGGTATGTCCACCCCTGGCACGAACCAGCGCATGCAGACGTCGTGGCATGCTGTCCACTAGCTTGTTGATGACGTCAACAGGCATAGCGTCCCATTCTTCCCTCAGAGCATCTGCCAACTCCTGCAGATTTTGAGGAATGACCTCTCTGTCGTTGATGGCTCGGCCTAGGGCATCCCATGCATGCTCTATGGGGTTCATATCCGGCGAACAAGCTGGCCATGGCAACTGTACGACGCCCTCTGCCTCCAGGAATTCCCTTACTGCAGCGGCCCTGTGCGGTCTAGCGTTGTCATCCTGCAGTCGGAAATTGTGCCCATACACTCGTCTTGCATATGGAAGACAGTGGAACTCTAAGATATCCCTGTAGGCGGCGGCGTTGACGTTTCCGTCCGGAACCACCAGTGGCGTTTTCCCTCCATAATGGATGCCGGCCCATATCATCACTGAGCCGCCTCCGCCTTGAGTCGTCTCGTGGATACATTCATCGCGAAGGTTTTCCCCGGCTAATCGACGAACTCGTTGTCTCCCATCCTTTCGGTCAAGGATGAACCGGCTCTCGTCCGTGAAGACCACATGTTGCCAATGTCCTGGATGAAGCCTTCTGTGCTCCCTAGCCCAAAGAAGACGAGCTACTCTGTGGCGAACAGACAGGCGTGGACATTTGGTCAACCGTCGTGCTCGGTAACCATGTTGGAGCAATCTGCGATTAACGGTTGACCGGGAAACGTTGATCCCATGATATCTCCTCCACAAGCGACGAAGACGGCTCGTGGGCAATTTCCGGTTTCTGCGGCTGAAATTCAACAGTTGGCGATCATCTCTTCTTGTGGTCAATCTGGGACGTCCTGGAGATTTCCGTGGCCGCACATTCCCCGCCTCACGTTGACGTTTCAGGATCTTAGAGACTGCACTCTGTGATATCCCTAGGACTTCTGCGATATCAGTCTGCTTGTAGCCCTCCTGTCGCAGTGCTACCACTCTTTCGCGTATTGCTGTTGCCGTTGGACCAGGCATAGTCCAGGGAACGTCTCTACCGATTTTTATTTCAAACGGTACAAGGAACTCGAAAAAATGCAACCTTCTTATACACAGTGCTAAATCAGGGAAAGGGACAGAATATCATATGCATAGGCTTTTATAGTCTACAACAAAAGAATTTATTACGTAATCCGAATTTCTCATGTTATAATGTCACCTGTGTAATGGGGAAACATTATGTAATCACTCAATTACCATTTTGTCTACGCGTAGCCTTTCAAATACCAACGAAACTGTCGATTTTTATTCAAAAATATTTTATTCCACCTTTATGACCAACAGTGTATATATCTCAGACCGACCGCTAGTGCCGCTCATACCTCTAGTGCCGCTCCTTTTAGTTTTGTGTACTTTATATCTCAGACCGACCGCTAGTGCCGCTCATACGATTGTGATCAAGCTCGTTCATCGTATCAATAAAATGTTAATACAAAATAATGTGTGCAAATTAAACAAACTAGAGTTTTAAAACGACAGCCCTGACGATCCCAGGATCTGGGTTGGAGTGTGTCATCCAATTTGTCGATAAACTCCTGAAACCACATAAATTCATAGCGGACATCTCGTACATTACCAACCAAAATGACCCAATTTGTATTTGTGGCATCACTACCGGAGAGACCGGTAGAGGGTCTATGAAATGGCGTTATCATATTCAAGTAAGGTACTAAAATCAAAACAAGTTACAATATCAAACTAAATTTGTTCAACTATATCACCTTTTCATGGGCAATATCGACATTCATTTTTTTTCTGGCGATTGATGGGCTCTGCTCGACGTTGACGACGGCGGCCTGTAGCCGTGCCCTCGGCGAAAACAGCCTTTTTTCTCATTTTCACGTGATTTTGGTGTAAACTGTGTCAGAATATTTCATCTAAAAAGCATTGGAAGCATTTATTAAGTTTTGGCTGGTAGCAGTTAGAAACAAAATATTCCTTTGGTAAAACCAAACTTGGTTAGACCGACTTAGACCGACGGCCGAATAATGTCAAAGTATATTCAATTTTGTCGAGGAATTTCACAAAAATGAGTGGCTGCATGGCAGATCTTGCATACAACCGTGGCCTCCTCGCCAAAATCAACTATTATGACATCAATTACATTGTGCCACATACAATATGTTAGATTGTACCATTATGTTATGGTTTAACTCTGCCATTTCGGTCGCCTAGTGTATGTGTAACTACCCATATTTGTTGGCAATGGCAACGCTGAGGGTGACATTTGCGACGGAGACATGAAATAGCGACGTTTGCGAATCGTAATGGTATTCACAATGTCCTTATGAGCTTAAGTTGAATTTGACAAGTATTTGATTGACATATTACTTTCACAACACATTGGACATGTTAGATGTGAGCCTGTAGTATAGATATCTTGCTTTCACGGGCATAATTGTCAAACTGGCGTAAACCAAGAGTGTTTGGTAAGATTCATAAACTCTAACTGGTAACCAGTGCACAATGCTATTAACACAAACTCAAAATTTTAAGCTATCACGTACCGCTCTGCGAAGTAAAAGACAAAGACAACAAAACAATTCCAAGATCTCCCTGGACAACACCCGCACTCTTGCAATGTTTAAACCGTAGGAATAACATTAACAACAAATCTGGAGCTAAAACAACTGCACAAAACAGAAACAAAAACAATTTAACAACTATTCTTCGCAGCGCAAAGGAAATCGTTCCACTACAGCTAATTTCAATCCTGTAAACGCAATATGAAAAAAGACATAAGATGTATATTAACGAAGTACTAAACAAATCCTCCGGAAAATCTCGGATAACTAAACTTTAAATCGATGGCGCTGATACTAATAACCAAGAAAACATTGTGAATCATTTCAATTCATATTTTGGTTCCATTGGGGAGGAACTTGCCAGCACCATACATCCAGCAAAAGAAAATTATCACGATTATTTGTTGCACCCTAATGTAAACTCCATGTTCTTTTTACCCACACATACACACGAAATTATCGACATTATCATGGCTATTAAGAAAAGTTTGTTGATTTAATAACGAATCCTTTTTTGAAAGATGTAATCTCCTCATGATGTATTTTTTGGAAAGCAAATAGATGTTCTAGTAAAGAGAATTCCTCTATGAATTCCTTTGTCACAATGAAGACGTAGTTATAAACAGAAATCTTGTTAACTTTAGCATGTTTAGACACTGGAGTCAAAAGGGTTCAAGATTTGTTAATGACTTAATGGGGACAGATGGTCAGGTTTTAAGTAGACAAAGAAATATTGAAGTGTACAATATTTCAATTGATTATGTAACATATTTCATTATAAAACAAGAGATTAGTGAGAAGTTGGACAGTTTTTCACGACCTGTTAACTACTCCACTCAGACCACATGCCATTAGTATTTTGATGAAGCAAAAAAAAGGGTGTAAAAATATATATGTTAAATTGGTGAAAGAAAAGGTATCAAATAACTTTCATAGAATTCGAAAACAAGTTTCACTAGAGAAATGCATGGAGTGGTTTAAATTCTATACCGTTTCAAGTAATGCAAGATGTTACAATCAGGTGGTTTCATTCTGGCTTAAATAATTATATCATTCCAATGAATTTGTATTTGTGCAAAATCCAGGCTAAATCAATTGTAAATTCCGTACCTCCCGTGTTGAAACTATTGAACACCTGTTCTTTGAATTCCACTTATTTAGGAAAGTCTGAAAAGAGATTGTTTAAAAGATGCAAATTAGTTTGAAAATTAACTATGAAAAATGTTCTTTTCAGAATTACTCCCATTAAATATAATAAAGACTTACATAGACTTATTTGGGTAAAAAGGGTGAAGATTGGCTGGAATTCGTCTCATGCCACAAACAATCCTGAACTAGGTAAAGAATTATTTTTTTGTACGAGAAAGTTTGAAGAATCTACTCACTATTTTGTCCGATTTTACGCGCATTCTTGAAAAATTTTGCTGTATACTATTGGACATTAGATGATCATAAGTATAACAATTTGTGACATCCATAAATTTACTGAAAAGCGGACCAAATGCAAAAAACCTCAGAGCAAGTCTGACAGAAATATGTTTTACAAAATTTGGAGCTATAGGGATATAAACAGTTTCAAACAGAAAGCATCATGCATCCAGAATAAACACGCACCGGTATACAGAACGTATACGTGTTGTCCGATTTTACGATCATTTTCCGAACTGCCCAAAATGTTACTTTATGTTATTAGTCAGGAGATGACTATAAGCGTGACAATATGTAACATCTTTGTATTTTACGTTTGTTCTTCCAAAATGTTACATTATGTTATTGGTAAGTTGATGAACATAAGCGTGATGATATGTAGCATCCATATATGTTTTGAAATGTGGAATGGATGAAAAAAAAAACATGAGAACATGTCGGAAAGTGATATGTCGTATGGTTCTTGAAGTACAAAGATCTAAACATGCAGTTTCAACCCCCAAGTAGTAATCCATTTTTGAACCATGTCTAATTCGAATTGCACTCTTGGATTTTGAATTATTGTGAAAAAATGTAAATTTTGGGGTAATTTTTCACAAAGTGCATTGATCTTTGACGTTTGACTTCCATCAGAATTGACATTATGCAATCAATGAGGCACCACGGGAAGGTAATGATTATGTATGCCCGATTTGTTGCGCTCAATATTGCATTGTCACTAAGTGATGGAAAGGGCATGGTGAGAGTAGATTTCATTGACTGCACAACTTCACGTAAAGGAAAATTAACATCAGAATTTATTGTTCCATCGTAACCTTTGTCACACCTTGTGTGTTATGTCATATAAGATAGCCAATGATGCCAGCTCGAGCTAGATCATGTGAAGCAGTAAAAGCCAAACCCATGCATCATTAGCTTGATCTTGAGATTCTACTAGTGCACAGGGATTAGTTAGCTTTCTAAGATTATGTATATATAACTTTGGTACTCCTTCTGAAATGATGACACGTAAAATTCTTATGATCCTTTGAAAGGCCTTTAGAAGATAATGTTTAGGGGTCATATAGTTACGGTAACATGAAATGCATTTGACCGATCCACATGAATATAGGTATTTGAAACTTAACATCTTGTTTACCATCTAATCTGGCTCTTTGATTAGCTTTCAAACACGATAATAGTGAGAGTTTGAAAGGTCCATGTCACAGACAAAGGATGCCAATTTTTTTTTTTTATAGGAATAGGATGGTTTATGAATTTCCAACTATCTTGCCTCCAGAGGAAAACCAAATGAATGCCATGGAAAACAAGTTTTCAATTTGATGTCCTTCTGTGGTGTTAATGAATCCGCATTAGTTATCACTTTTGATTGTGCATTGTTTGGGTGCTTGTAGTTAACATGATGGTATGCTTTGAGCGTTAAGTGTGTCCCCCAAACTATGATAAATTATTCATGTACTGTCTGATGACATGCACACTTTGTAATGCTGCAAAGAAGAGATGATGAAAAAACAAACAAACGTAGGGTAGATGTATGGGGATAATTGATTATTGCCGTCCAAAAGTGTTTGCTTACCTATAATGACGGTGCGAGTTGTGAATCCGCCATACCGAGCTTTGAAAACTGATCCTATCCACTCAGAATTATGGACGTCTGTAATTATGAACAATTTTCATTCAATTGATCGGTCTTTCCAAAGAAAATTTTATGGTGTTTGTAGTTGTGCATGCAATAATTGTGGTATTGTCAAAGGCACAGAATACAACTTTTGAATTTGTTTACTGCCATGTGTTGCCAAGTGAGGGAAATTGGCCAAATCAGTTGTCTTGGGCAGTGATCTTAAGAATGTTTTAGAAGAAATATTTGTATGCCTCCGCTATCAACAAAGTAGCCGGAGGCATTATGTTTTCTGTTTGTCCGTCCGTCCATTCGTCCATCCGTACGTACGTAAGTCCTTTCTTGTGATCGCGTTATCTCAACAACCTATTAACAGATTACCGCCAAACTTGGTTAATGTGTGTATTATGCAGATCTAATGGACTGATCAAATTTCAGGTTCATGGGGTCAAAAGTAA
This sequence comes from Arbacia lixula, assembly GCA_963669155.1. Classification (NCBI taxonomy): domain Eukaryota; kingdom Metazoa; phylum Echinodermata; class Echinoidea; order Arbacioida; family Arbaciidae; genus Arbacia; species Arbacia lixula. Next base: position 25,986,924 of record OZ022576.1, on the reverse strand, counting down.
AAAGTCGTGGGGCTTTTTTATGTGTTGAAAAATAGCTTGTGATCGCATTATCTTGAGAACCGACAGACAGATTTCCATCAAACTCAAAACATGTTTTTATATCTTTCAGAGCCAATTTGACTGATTACATTTTGGGGTCATGATATCAAACGTCAAAGTCATGAATGCATATAGTCATATGGTCACATCATATAGTCATATATGCATATAAATAACTTTGGAATGCATTATAATTAGAACAGACAGATAGACTACTATCAAACCCAGGGCAAGAATTGTGCGAACCCGTTAATGGATCACTATCAAATTTGAATATTAAGAATTGCTTCCGTTTTGGGCTGTAAAATCGCTCTATGGCCATGATGGCGGAGGCATCATTTTCGGCAGCGCGCAGTTGAAGCTACATCTAGTTATTTATGATGTTGCAGCCTTGGATGTCCCTACTAAGATCCAGTTTATTAACGTTTGCTTCTGTATTACCCAGCGTGCATAACAATAGCAGGACACAAATATGTCCGGCAGCTCGTATGTATGTCCAAGTTCTTATCATTGTTACGTGGGGACATTTTTTGTATCATCTAAGAAAACATATTTATGTGGTACATTTTACATGTTCAGAATATATATAAACGGGGCTTAGTGGCCTGATTTTCTTTTTTGGAAAGGCAAAATCACCCTCAGCTTGTATATTTAATCACGAACAAAATGTGTTTGTATGCTATTAAAGTTTCCTTGTAATATAACATACAATGTTCAAATACATGAAAAAGTTATACTTTTGATTATCTGTTCATCTCATCAATTCATGGTACAGTGAAAATAATCAGTTACTAGGGTCTGACTATGAAGTTGTGAAAAGACAAAGCAAAATGTAATTTGCTTAAAATGTTTTTGAACCAATCCTTTCATAGTTTCATTGAGTGATGTTAAATATGAGTCTTTTCTTGCTTATAAAGAAATGAGCTCGAGTATTAAACATGTGTTGATGTGATTTCAAGGTTATACTCATACCTTTGTCAAGTTTGTTTTGACTGACAACCGACAAGGCCTGAACTTTTGCTTATTATAGATGTAGTGAACACATTGGCTCTAACGATTGCATCAGGAATTGTTTCAGTATCTCATATATTTCAAATGTATTTCTTATTTCGTTTTCAAGACATTTGGTACATATATTTACACGTTAATTTGAGATTTTAGAGTATAGACAAATATATGAAGCAAAATCACTGAAAACAAAATAGATATAAAAATAGATACAAGTATATGTCAATGAATATATGGCTAATAGATTCATTTTAGCATGGTCTATTGAGAAGCCCAGCACTCTGAATAAATCGTCTGAAAGATGTAAATGCCATTCTTTATAGAGACTTTATATTTTATACTGTCAGACTTGGCTATAATTATGTTTACCGAAGTGATTTGCTTTAAAAGTTAAGTTTGTAGAATCTAATACTGTATGTGGTGACACAGGGTTTGCAGCATATTTATAACTTTTTGTGATTTAAGTTGATGAAGAATTCTTTAAACATAATCTTTTTAAAGTAAATAAAAAACACGTTCATCGGTTCAGTGTAGAAACTGAATACAATCTTTGTAATGTCAATTACAATTACTTGATAATAACATGTTTATAAATTGTTTCCCACTTCTTTCATACTGCTGTAAAAATTAAAAGAAAAAGAAGAATAATCTAGACATCTCATACAATCTTGATTTCCTCACAAACGGGAAACACAACATGTGTCAGTTTAACAGTTTCCTGTTGAAACTGAAAGCTCCATTAAATACTTCATGAGCAGCTTTCGGAAAGCAACTCTAGTTTTCATTTCTCTAATGTCTTTTGGGACATGATTCCATAATTTTACTCCAATGTAAGATATTGAAAATTGGCCTTGTGTTGTTTTACACTTAGGTATATATAGCTGTCCCTGATCTTTTCCTCTAGTGGCAAACCTGTGATCTATCACTTGACAATATTCTATTATAGAGTGTGAGGAAGGTTGTTATTAACTAAATCATTTACAAAAGTTGAAACCGATAAGAAGTGTAGATTGTAAACATCCAGAATCTTTAACTTGTGGAACAAAGGTCTTGAATGAGTTCTCCATGAACGAAAGGTAACTGCTCTCATTGCCATCTTTTGGGGCATATAATATGCATTTTAAGTTAGTCTCGTAGGTACTTCCCCACACTTCAATGCCATATGAAAGGTGTGGCTGTATTAACCCCTGATCCAACATCAATAATACATTCTGCGGGACAAAATGCCTGAGTCTGAATAAAATACCAACCTTTTTACGAACATTCTTATTAAACATTTTCATATGTTCTCCCCATGTGAGGTGATTATCGATTTGAAGTCCTACAAAGGATGCCATATTTACCTCAGATATTACTGAGCCAGATATTTCAAGAGCACCGTTAACCTTCACGGATCGTCTTCTACTTCTTATCAACATGTAACTAGTTTTCTTTAGGTTCATTGTGACCTTGTTAGCATAACACCATGTCTGGACTTTTTCCAAATGCTTATTAACTAAGTGCATATCAATCTCCGTTTTGCCCACCTCAAAAGTGTGGAACAGATCTGAATCGTCAGCAAACAATATGAAATTAAAGTACTGAGTGGAATTAGGCAAGTCATTAATATAAATCAAAAAGAGTGTTGGTCCCAGCACTGATCCTTGCGGGACACCACATGATATATTCAAGTTAGATGACATATGTATTTCACAAACTGATGCCTGTTGCAAAGGTAGTCTGCAAACCATTGTAAAGCGACACCACGTATTCCATAGTGTGATAGCTTTCTTAGGAGAATGTTGTGGTTTGTGGTATCGAATGCCTTCTGAAAATCAATAAAGAGCCCGAGTGTGATTTTCCCATCATCCAGTGATTTCAAAAGGGTATTTGTTAAATTGATAATCGATAACTTTGTACTATATTTCTTACGAAACTCATATTGATGTTGCTGCAAAATATTGTTAACTTCTAAAAAATCCATTAACCTATTATTAACAATCTTTTCAAAAATTTTCCCTAAAACTGGCAATATTGAGATTGGCCTATAATTTCCTGGAACTTCTTTGGACCCTTTTTTGTACAGGTATTACGTTAGCTATCTTTAAAGCATCAGGAAATTTGCCTTCTTGTAATGATAAATTGATAATGTGACTCAATGGTGTCGTTATATAAACTGCAGCATCTTTTACGAGTCGGGCAGGCAGCATATCATACCCACATGCTTTCCTCATATCGGTAGCATGTAGGTGATTTAACATTTCATTTTCTGTCACTGGCTTCCAAAATAATGACCTATTTTGCTTAGACCCCAAATACGATGTACAATCTGTATCGATTACTGGTATTTCATCTGCTAGATTTTGTCCTACACTTACAAAGAATTGATTAAATTCAGAAGCAATTTCAGAATCATCACATGTAGTTGTACTTTCTCCATTTCGTACAATTTTTAACTTCTGAACACCAGTTGGTTTTGTTGAGGCATTTACTCGATTTAGTAACTCATTGATGGTCTTCCGTGTTTTACTGGTATTGTGTTTTTTTTTGTTCTAAAATATCACTATAATATTTACGTTTAGCATTTTTAATAACTAAGGTCAGAGTATTTCTATATCTTTTATAATTTCCTTCAAATTGCACATCAAAGTTTGATGATTTATATTTAGAGTACAATTTGTGCTTTTTCCCTATGGATTTAAGGATCCCTTTCGTTATCCACGGTTTTTAGCTTCATTTTTCTTGTTCATAGACTTTTGTGTGAACACAGGGGCATGTTTATCACGAACACTTTTAAACATATCAAAAAAGTTAGCATAACACTTGTGAATGTCCTTTTCCTTGAGTACAAGATCCCATCTGATTTTGGCCAGGTCTTCATGAAACTTTTCAATTTTGTAATTCTTAAAGGTACGACTTGTTACTTTCTTTTGGTAACCTTTGTTTCCAGATTTGCAATTTTCAAAAACCACAAATATAGGAAAATGGTCAGATACATCAGCTTCTAGAACACCCGCTTGGATAGTAGAAGCATTGAAATTGGTGTAAACATGATCAATTAGAGAAGATGATGAATTCGTTACCCTTGTCGGTGATGCAATCAATTGTTGTAAACCTACAATTCAACGCTGTTGCAAATTGTTCAACCTTGTCCTCCTTATCCAGCAAATCAATATTAAAATCTCCCAACAAAAAACAATTTGACTTATCTACTTTTAGATCTGCTAATACATTTAACAGGCTATCTTGAAATTCGGAAACATCAGTGTTGGGTTTCCGATATATTATACCAACAACAACTCTTTTTTTATTGACGCTAATCTCAGGCCAGAGGCTTTCTGCATGTAATAATTCAAATTCTAGAATATCATACTTAAGAGATGAACGAATGTAAGCTCCCACTCCACCTCCTCTCGCGTTATCTTTCCTACATTTTACCTCAAGTGTATATCCTCACATACCGAGCATTGCTGTGTTACGTACATTCCATACTTCTGATAAACAGATCATGTCAAATTTGGATTTCAAAGTATGCTCGTATAAAAAAGACAATTCATCAAAATTCTTCCCCAATGATCGAATGTTAACATGAGTCAAACAAAATGAATTTGATATCGGTTGATGTAAAGTTTCATCAAATGAATCTGGAGTTAAATTATGATTTAGAACCTCAAAATCTGAATCATGGTCATTCATTTTGTGTTATGAGAATGGTGTTATGGATACCAACATCCCATATTTAATCAACAAGGTGGAGCTTAAAATCTCTGTAGTTGATGTTGTCCAGTCCAATGTCCAATATATTACACAAAACTAAAAGGAGCGGCACTAGAGGTCGTATGAGCGGCACTAGGGGTCGGTCTGAGCAGAGAGGTGTAAGGAATGGAGTCAGCACGAAGTGTAATTTATTCCTACAGCAGTCGCGTGCATTGATATCACAATGGAATATTTGACGCGTTTGGCTCTTTGATCGAGGGAGATCCGCCGCCAAACAAGCATGACAAAATGTAGGATGCATTTTGAGGAATATATATTCTGTATGCGCAGAAGATTTCACAACCACTTAATGAACTGAAGTGCATGTGCAGTAGTATTTCACCTTAGAAAGATACGATTCTGTGACTTTCAGATTATATTGTTGCTTCGTTTTTGTGATAAAAGGAGAATACTGTTGAAAACATGCCAGAGAAATGCCTCTATATCGCACATTTCCGAATCATATTTCCTTAAAAATATCTTGTAAATCGTTTATTGAGTGTTTCATCTTTCATGGAAACAACCACAATTTCGTGTGCGGAGGTGTCCGAAAAAGTTACGGACCAAATTCTTTCCACATTTAAAAAAAAAAATCCCTTCGCTCACCCCAAAACTAATTCACAGTGTGTGTAAAAAGATCAGCTACGAGCTCCCAGCGACGGCTGAACGGTTGACATACTTCTCAAAACAGATGTTCTTTTGTTATTCAGAGGAAGGCACTACATAATTAGAAATACAACTAATTGTTTAAGACATCTGAATGTCTTGAATTGTTATGAGGCGGCGGACCTCATAGATCAAAGGAAATCTATCCGAGCGCAGTCCATCCATGATAGGTCCATGGTCTGAGATATATAGTACACAATAGTAAAAGGACCGGCACTAGAGGTCGTATGAGCGGCACTAGCGGTCGGTCTGAGATATATAGTACACAATAGTAAAAGGAGCGGCACTAGAGGTCGCATGAGCGGCACTAGCGGTCGGTCTGAGATATATAGTACACAATAGTAAAAGGAGCGGCACTATAGAGGTCGGATGAGCGGCACTAGCGGTCGGTCTGAGATATATAGTACACAATAGTAAAAGGAGCGGCACTAGAGGTCGGATGAGCGGCACTAGCGGTCGGTCTGAGATATATAGTACACAATAGTAAAAGGAGCGGCACTATAGAGGTCGGATGAGCGGCACTAGCGGTCGGTCTGAGGTATCTAGTACACAATAGGAGCGGCACTAGAGGTCGTATGAGCGGCACTAGCGGTCGGTCTGAGATATATAGTACAAAATAATAAAAGGAGCGGCACCAGAGGTAGGATGAGCGGCACTAGCGGTCGGTCTGAGATATATAGTACACAATAGTAAAAGGAGCGGCACTAGAGGTCGGATGAGCGGCACTAGCGGTCGGTCTGAGATATATAGTACACAATAGTAAAAGGAGCGGCACCTAGAGGTCGTATGAGCGGCACTAGCGGTCGGTCTGAGATATATAGTACACAAAACTAAAAGGAGCGGCACTAGAGGTCGTATGAGCGGCACTAGCGGTCGGTCTGAGATGCATGTATGTACCCTTACAAAAAAGTATTATACTATTATCATGATATTCACCAAAATATTATGATTTTATCATGATATTCACCAAAATATTATGATTTTATCATGATATTCGCAAAAGTATCATGATAGTTGCAGAAATACTATGATATTATTATGATATTCACCAAAATATTATGATTTTATCATGATATTCGCAAAATTATCATGATAGTTGCAGAAATACTATGATATTATCATGATATCACCAAAATATTATGATTTTACCATGATATTCGCAAAAGTATCATGACAGTTACAGAAAAACTTTGATATTATCATGATATGCGCAGGAGTACCATGATGTTATCATGATATTAACAGAAGTATTATCATGTTACCATGATCTTTGTTAGAATACTATGATATTGGCAGTTATATCATGATATTTCCAAAGATACCATTTACAAAAGAACCAAGATATTATCATGATATTATCAGATTGTGATGTGATCATGATATTTTCACAATACTATGCACGATGCGAGCAGTTGTCATGACATTTACATTTACTGAGTTGTGTGTGTGTGTGTGTGTGTGTGCATATGTGTTTGTGTGGCTGTGTGTGTGTCTGCGTATGTGTGTGTCTGTCCGTGTGTTTGTGTGTAGGCCTACGTGTGTGTGCGTGTGTATGTGTGGGTGCGTGTGTGTGTGAGTGGGTGTGTGTATGCGTGCGTATGTGTGAGTGTGTGTGCGTGTGTGTGTGCATGTATGTGCATGTGTGTGTGATTGTGTGTGTGCGTACGTGTGTGCGTGTGTGCGTGTGTGTGTGTGAGTGTGTGTGTGTGTGAGTGTGTGCGTGAGTGTGTGTGTACGTGTGCGTGCGTATGTGTGAGTGTGTGTACGTGTGTGTGTATGTGCGTGTGTGTGTGATTGTGTGTTTGCGTGTGGGTGGGTGTGTATGTGCGTGTATGTGTAAGTGTGTGTGCGTGTGTGTGTATGTGCGTGTGTGTGTGATTGTGTGTGTATGTGTAAGTGTGTGTGAGTGTGTGTGAGTGTGTGTGTATGTGCGTGTACATGTGTAAGTGTGTGTGTGTGCGTGTGTGTGTGTGTGTGTGTGTGTGTGTGCGTGTGCATGTGTGTGTGATTGCGTGTGTGTGTGTGTGTGCGTGTATGTGTGAGTGTGCGTGTGCGTGTGTGTGTGTGAGAGGGTGTGTGTGTGTTATGTGTGTGTGTGTTATGTGTGTGTGTGTGTGTGTTATGAAAAAAAAAAAAAAAAAGTGTGTGTGTGTGTGTCCGATGAGCGATTTTTGGCGTCCAATCAGAGCGCGAGGCAGCCAGCTTGAATCTAGCGCCAGTTTGAGCTGAGCGGTTGAGGCATGAAGGATCAGAAGAGCAGTTTGGGGCGAAAATGTGTCATCATCATCATCTCTATTGATTTCTTCTGCAAATTATCAACATCAGGTATTGAGGTAAGACCTTGTGGTATTTACTGTAGGATTTGTGAAGTTGAAGACACCATGTTTCTTACATAATTATTGTCAAATTCACGCTCACATATAGATTTTTGTACATAAGCATACATACTGTTCCCATGTACTTACAATGGTGTTAGTATTAGTGATATACCTGCAAGTTAAGTGTCGACGTTTCTCTACTCTTTGAGTTTGTATACTGTTTTAGGTGCTAATTAATGTACTCTTCCTTGATATTCTAACGTAACTTGCTATTCAAGTAAGTTTTATGAGACTCTAGATCCTAATTTATAAGATAAAAATCAAACTGATCTTGACTCAAGTTTTGGGGAGAGGTGCTGGCCTGAATCTTATTCTTGTCTTACTGGGAATAAGGTAGCCCTCTTGCTCCTGCCTAGCGTGGGGTCCTACATAGTATGGGCGCTAGTTCATAAGTGTATCCATATGAGTTTGAACCCTAAAGTTTACCTAACCCTGAACCTAATCCCAGTACCTAACCCTAAACATAGATCTATAAACCTAACCCTGACCCTGGCTTACTGCGACCAGTGGTTTGGTAAGTGTTTGGTAAAACGGTTCGGTAGGAATCACAAAAATACTCTTACCAAGTCACGCAGTGAGCGGGCCTCGTAGCACTGAGCTTTGGAGCCCGGTGCGGTCACTCAATGTGAATTAGGGACCGCATGATCGTTACCAAAAACGCGGAAAAAGGGGTCAATTTCAATCAATGTCCGCGGACAAAATAATCCTCGAAATATAGAAAATAGTCACGCAGTGAGCGGGCTTCATAGCACTGAGCTTTGGAGGCTTTGGAGCAACAAAGTCGTGATTAGATCAGTAAATTTTAACAATTCTCTTTGCTCAAAACTCACAAGTATTGCACATATTTACGCAGAATATATACCTGAATTGTCTCGTGGCTGGTTTAAAGATGATTTTTATCCATGTTGTATTTTTTTTTATTGTTTATGAACTAAAGTGGTTCATAATTTCACGGCGAGACCGCAGCTGTGATGGTGAAGATTAAAGCTTATGCGCATGCGTCAATTCCCATTTATTCGTGTACATTCTCGAACAGCCAAGATGGCAGCCTTGACGGAACGTATAATTTTTAAGAAAGATGTGAAGAGGGAATATGTAACATTGCTCAAAATTTCAAACATATAGTGCAAGTATACATTCAATACATTTAGCCATTCACATGTGATCAATGTACTTGAAATGAGTAATTCATTCATGTGTACGGGTCGATTTATTAGTAGTCACACCCAACATTCAAGGAAATTGGTGACTGATACACTTATGAACAATAGCGCCACATGTATGTTGAACTATTGAAAACGCATCAACATTTTGGTTTGGTAAGCGTTTGGTAAAACGGCTCGATAGAAATCACAAAAATACTCTTACCAAGTCAGGCCAAGTTAGTAGGGTTAGAAGGGTATCTTTTTGAGGTTGCTTTCTGTGCCTAAATCAGTGATATTTTTTCCAAGCAGCTTAGCAAACCAAAACGATGCGATTTTTAAAAGCTTGATGTAGTACCCTATGCCATAGCTGTGGGGTTCCTCATAGGGCAAGGACTAGGAGTAAGGAGTCCGCTGTGAGAATCGGCAGCTGACCGATGGTGGTTGTAATATACGATTCACCTCGTACAGTTATAACTGTTATTGAGTTGTACATGTAGTTACGCATGAGAGGCAAGAAATAAGATTAACCCTAAACTTCTTCAACATGGAAAGCCATTTCATGTGTGATGTAATTCGTTAAACTACATGTAGCTTATTGCCAATACATTAAATTGTGATGTGACTGCTGTCCAAAATACTGATATCATTTTATTCCCTTTTTAATGTCTTCAGATTTGTGTGAGGAGGGAGGCTATAGACACTACCAAGACAAATGAAGCATGCCTGTACTATTACCCCCTGGAATGTCCATAGCAGTCTGGCATGGATGCCCTGGATGAACACAGGTTTGTAATTTAATATAATTTATAGTTCACTTTCCATATTTGATGCTTTGTCAAAGATATGAAATCATAATTTAAAGCTACTAAATTAAAGAGCTCGTAAGCAATCGGTTTGAGATCAGGTCTTTAAAAGTTTGGTGAATTGTTACCACATGATTAATTACATTGTTTTAACATATTGAGGGCAATTGAAAGAATGAATGACTGAAAATTACCAACGTAGTAAGCATGCATGGCCCCCTGGCCAGATCATCATTAATTTTAGTCCCAATCATGATTAATTGAAGAATTCTTACATATGCAATGCTAATTAATGTAGCAATTACACCTACGTATGAGAATCATGTTAATAGATAGTACCGTATACCTGATCATCTGGCTTTGGTGGTAATCAGAACTCGAGTTTATATCTTTATTTAATGTACTGCCTACTGTTAAATGAAATAACAATTGACTAGACTATCTAATATTAAAGGTTATAAAAAAATATATATGCTTAAAAATAAATGGTATTTCTAGCATTTGCATGCCAGAAAAAATTAGAACACATGTACACTATATCTTAGAACTTTTATAGGACACGCAACTATGTACATAGTAATTTAGACTATCTTGATTTAAAAGTAGATTCCCATGACTTCCAAGCATATTTGTGATACTTTATTTTCTTTTTAGGATTTCAGAGCTACATACTCTTCTTGTCCAAATGAAGGAAGGCGTAGGTAGGCAGGCCTACTTGTGTTCCTGTATTCCACAATTGGCATCAAACAACACATCAAGAGAGTAAGTGTCATAGATGTTGTTTATTGTAATTGCAGTGCAGTACTTTTTGCATAAATTATGGCATGTTTACTTCAAATCTTGAGCCAAGCTATTAAATGGTGCATTGATCCACCATGAATTTATTTCCATTGATATGACATTTTATTGCTGTAATTGGAGTGATGATAACCATGACGTCCCATTTTTTTAAAATGTGAACTGTACGTATGAATAGAAATTACCAAAAATAAGAAATTGACCTGCAGGACTGAACATTAAGCTAATTAGCAACCGTTCTATATTATTGCAGGTTGTGAATTGTGAATTGTTACATTACATTTAGCACATCACACAAATTGATACTGCTGTGGTAATCAAGATACATTTATTAATTAGGTTTTTTGTTGTGTGTGTGCTTTTTCAGCTCCAAATGTCCTCAGGAGAGGATGATTCTCACCAGGGATGAGGTGGTCTTGGTCAAGGGACTTGACTGTTGCTGTGTTCGACATTGAAGTGCGGACTGCTTATCATTGACAGGGAAGAAGCGCAATCTACATGGTGCAGAAACCATCAACCGGCCTGTACTACATCCTGGCAAGGTCAGCGCTATCAAAAGGTATGAATTCTTCAATGTTTCTAATGTTTGCAGAAAGCACTCTCATACCTTGCATGTCATCTCAGATTAAGTTACCACATTTAGATGTGTTCTAATGGAATATTTGTCTGATTTTGAGTTTGGTGGATAATCCATTCAAATGTTCAGTTTCATCATATTCTGTTGCTCTGTAGCTACATGTGGGTACGAGCTCAATCTCTTCTGAAATCTCAAAGACAAGTACTGGCCTTTTCCAAGTTGAAAAACAAGCAATAAATCTATGCGGTTAACATGTCAAGCATATGCATGCGGTGAACTCCAATGATCACGGATAAAGAAGTTTGGCATCACAAAAGCCTGAGTCGATTCGATTTGTAAACCGGGCCTCGATCGAAGCTTTCGAGCCCTGGAGCCGTTTGTAGAAACCGGTGCATTGATCAGAATCAATGAAAAGTACGGGTAATGCACACTTGTTTTGGTGGAATACTGTGTGGGGAAATGGAAGGCTTGCACTGCGCATGCTTACTATATTTTCATTCATAAATTGGCTCTCGGCAGTGGCTGGATGACGTCATGTAATAAACAAAAATGTACACGACCGCTAGCATTCATGCTCCGCTATCCGTTGTACACAATTTGTCACTGTGCCGACTTCGCCCCGAATTTATTGATGCACCTAAGCTCGACCGGACCAACGCCATCGAGCCCCGGCTTGCAAAAAAATTGATATGACTCAGGCGCTTAATCACAAGTTTATATTGGTGCAAAAAAGATTCATATCAAAAAGATTTGTCCGTGTAAGATTTGCTATATGTGCCATAGCGTTACTTAGGAAATTCTTAATGGGAAAAGGAGAGAATTATGCCTCTTTATTGCTATGAGTGTACCTGTAATCTGTATTATGTGGAGATATGGCATCACTAACTTTAAAATATGACAACAGAGCAGACAGCAGGGGACGCATCTTTCTCTGCATAAGATATCATTGATTTCTTCTATGATAATATATTATATTGGTTGTGCTTTGAACAGTTAACTTAATATGCTTGGTATCATTGAAAGCTTTGAATCCCTACTAGTTTAAGTAAAAAGTATGTATGTAGTAAATAAAACCAAATGATTAATTTTGATGAATTATTGGTGGCTTTCATCCGGCAGGTGGCATATTCAAGTCAATTTTATTATAATTATTTTTTGTGCTTTCTCAACACACTATTTTCAGCTCTCCTACCCACGGTATGTTCACAGAGATTTCAGCCGACGCAGGAACAAACAAACCAATAAGAGAAAGGCTAAGGCAGGGAAGAAGTAAGTGCTTGTATTGTACACAATGTAGGGTTGAGCAATTAATGATATTTCTTTCTGGGGAAGTCCACCCTGAGAAAGAGTTACTTGAAATAAAAGTGTAAAAATGAGAGATACAGAGAACGACAGTTTGACAACAGATGCAGGATAAGAAAGTAATGATTTTTGAAACCTTGCAACGAATCAAATGCAAATTCTTGTTGAATGAATAGAATGATATATTTTGTATAGGAATGTACATGTATGTATGAATACATGTGTTTAATACTGTATCAACTCCAGTTGTATGAATGTGATTCTTTTTTAGAAAATTGAAATGGAGGAGCTGCTCAGAAACTCCATTGATTTACTTAAGGTTTTTTTTTTATTACAAGCAAAAGCAGCTATGCCTTAAATACATGGAGCATCACATTGAGTCCTGCAATCTCAAACTGTCCAGTTTCCTACCCAGTATACCGTACAACATTCCCATCATGTAGAAGAATATAGTGATGTATGCCCACTTGAATGATAACAAATTTGCTACTCTTCACAACATTCTACTGACCATGGGATTTCTGGTTTACTGTCCCTTTACAAACAATTTTATATCAGTGTGGACTTCCTCTTTAAGAATATTACTGCAGAATATTACCCAATAACGACCATCACTAACTTGATGTAATACGACGTTGGTTTAAATACATTGTACATACAGTGCATACACCCTCAATTCTCAGAAAAGAAAATATTTGTATTATTCATTTAAGATTTTAGGAAGTAGATGTACCGGTATCATTTAGAAAGTTCTTATATTTTTAAAAATGTGAACTGTAATACATTTTATGTCTCTGCCACAAAGTGGAAGGAGGCATTACATTATGTTTTCGGGTTGTCTGTCCATCCGTTCCGAAATCATTTACGCAATATCTTGAGAAAGGTTCAATGGATTTACATCAAACTTGGTACCTGTACAGTATGTAATTTATTAAAACTAATGACCTGTGTAAAATTGTCTATAAAACGGTCAATGGGCGTGTATATCAACTCTTTCTTTGGTTGAATTAAGGTTTCCAAGGTTTTTAAAAAAAATTAAACGTGTTTCAGGGAGTTGATAAACGCAAAGGAGTTTTGATTATGGGGTTCGGTAAGCTGTTTTGAAACACGCAAATTTGTGCTATCCTAAACGCGTTTGAGCCAGAAACGCGTTTACAGAAGCGAGATAAAACGACTTGAAACCATGTGTTTCCGTAAACACATCGATCGCACACTCTTGTACTACAGTGCATGTGTAACGGGGCAGTAGAGCTGCGCAGTGACAAGGTCGGTTTTCGACTTGAGCGATTGAGTTGATAAACTCACCATTTTTTTTTTAAACGCGTTCGCAAAGGCCTTTGGAAACGTTTGTAAAGGCCTTTGGAAACGCGTTTCAAATTCTGAAAAGATGATAAACACGCCCAATGAACGTTGTGAAATATTGCCCAATTTGTCAGTTTTTAACCTTTTTACGCAAAATAGAACCACTTAAAAGATTTGCTTCAGACTTAGTACATGTAAATGCTTTTCACACTGGCAAAAACTTCCTTAGCCCCATACTATAGGTGGGGCTAAGGGGGGGGGGGGGGGGGGGGGCCTTAGTCCCACCTATAGTACGGGCTAAGCTTAGACCACTTTCTGTTCTCACTTGTTTTTACCAAAGTGGGATAGCCCCACCAATAATCTGGGATTATTTGGCCCTGCAGAGCTAACCCCGCAATTGCAGGGCCAAGCCAAAAAGTCCGGGGCTAAGAGCGCCAGTGAGAACAGAAACGAAAAAAAATATGGGGCTAAGGTAATGCAGTGTCAGCTCTCAAAGCCGAAACGCCGAGACCAATCAGATAACGCCCGACGGGCTAGTGACCTTTATGCGGAGTGGTAAAGAGCCGATGTGCAAGACGTACATTCATAAATATTCATAAGCTGTCGAGAAAGTACGGGGCTAACGATTTCGAGTGAGAACAGCTAGTCAGGTTTAAAAAATAGTATGGGGCTAATAAATGCCAGTGTGAAAAGCTTCAAAAAGTAGTACGGGGCTAAGGATAGTACAAGAAAACCCAATGAGAAAAGGGTGTAGTACATGTTCATGGAATTTGTAAAACCAATTTACTGCGTAAAATTAGTGTCAAAGTTCAAAAGGTCATTGAACATTAGTCAGAATGCCAACATTTGAAATCTGCGTAAAATTAGTGTCAAAGTTCAAAGGTCATTGAACATTAGTCAAAATGCCAACATTTGAAATCTGATATTCGTCACATTTAATCCAATGGTCCTGTTCCAACCAAGCATGCTACAAAGACAGACCACAAACAAACTTTGTAACAATATGATTCAAAAAATGCCTGAAAGGTCATTTAACGTAGTCAAAGTTTGCCTTTTTTTTTACAGCCCAAAATGTGATCTTTTTCCAAATATCTAGAAATATGATTATCTATTTTGCACCAATCTTGATCCGAAGTGTATTAAATTAACAGAGATAGACTGTGGAGATTAGAGGTCAAATTCCTTAGAGGTCAAAGATCAATGGACTTTGGCAAAATTATTAATTCAGTGGTCCAATTTCTACCAAACACAAGTTTTCTGAATGAAGATGAGTACTCATTTAAATTAGGTGCGTTAAAGATTGTCCGTCCCTTTTGCAAGCTTAAAATTTGAAATCGTCTATCACGATCGTAAATTGAAGAAAGTGTGATTCAAGACCATTTCTAAGAATATAGCATGTTGAAGCTTTCTGTATATGGAAAAAATTTCAGCCGTTAAATTTCAAACCGACTTTTTTCGTACCACGAAAAAAGTGTTAGTCTTTGTTACAGTATCTATGTGGTTATTATGCGTGTGTGAAATCCTAATTTTATGAGTAACTACCAAACTTTGGAGATGATTCCTTCCATAGAACAATTTTTTTCATAATGCGTTTTATAATTTAATAAACAGATTAATCAATAAAGCAGATATTTCAAAACAAACTGCCATGAGCCTGAGGTAAAGACTATTAATCAGACGTTATTTACGTGCATTATTTGAATTTTACACTACGTATCAGTTTCAAATTGTGAATATAGAGCTTGCTTACACTTCTCTATATGTTTTGCCAATGTTTCGATGGTTTTGTGGTGATCTGAAAAAGGGACTGGCTGTCTTTAAGGCAGAGACCTGTTTATCGACTGTGTGGCAGTCAAAATGCTCTAGTCTTAATTATCATTTTTCTGAGTAAACAGATTATCAACCAGTGAGACTATTCATCACAGGCTTACTATAAGCTTTATACATGTAATTTTATCTGCTGATATCACATGTAAGACTATCTCTTGTATACTCGGGAAAATAATGTATTCATGCGAAAGTCTGAACCAAAGCTGCAATGCACTGGTCTGTTCGAATGTATCAATGTGCAATACACTATCTGGTTTGTGTGTGTTCAGGATTTGTAGAGTGATTTTGAGTTCCTGATTTTCCTTGATACTTGTTATGTACCGGTAAAGCCATCTAAGAAGTTTAAAGGTAGCCCGTCTCTTTTGCAGACCTCATTTTGAAAGTTCCCCGACTTTGTCATCATTTTAGAGAGAGTGGCTACATGTATATAACCTTTCCCTTAAATCAACAAAGCGTAATATTTGGTTTTGAGGATATAATCTTTGATAATTGATCAAGCCTAATTTCTTTTTGCATACCACAAAAATAATCAAATCTCAGTGAAAACTACATGTAGTTAGATTTTCATTTATTCTACGGGAGTTATAGTACCTCTGACTTTAACATTTCACAGTTGGTATCCCAAAGATACGTGATATGCCCAAACTTTCATGAAGTTTGCAGATGTTTATAAAAAGGACGGGCCATAAAATGTAATTTTCAAAAGAATAAACAAAATACAAAATGTAATTAAGCCACAGTCTGTGGCTCAAATATAAGTGCCCACGGTATACTAATCGTGACCAAATCTGCATGTCATGGTTGTAAGTTTGCCATATGTACATGTTCTTATTTGTTTGCTCAGAATCTATAGATTAATGCACTGTATTACAGTAATCTACATGTACATACATATTGTATGTGTAACTAGAGGGTCTACCATGCTCAAGGCATATGTAGTACACATTGTGTTATAGCTTTGTGTGATTAGCACCCATAGACGCTATCCAGTCCTTGAAACATTTTCAAATTTTACTTTTTTATTGAATAGAATGGAAAACACATGTACATATATATGTATAAAGAAATTAATGCAATTTGCCAATCCATGTGAATTGAAACCCGAGGTTGCACTGTCGTGCAACCATGCACAAAGCTTGCTATACACTCTTCATTTGATTTTGTCTACATGTATCATGAAGTATAGTCATGATACACTTAGTTGATATGTAACACATTTTCATCAAAAAATGTTTTTCTTTTTTGAAAGAGAGGGACTTTTGTATTACCAGTAGTTCATACATGCAAAAACATGCTAATGTAGATTCTTATGCGAGGGCACAAGTAAGTCAGTGTCTTGGTTGAATTGAACGTTTTGCATTAGATCATGTTGTATTTATGTTTCTGGCAGTGATTGTTCGTTTTATTGAATAATTCATAACTCTCTTTTTCTCATTTTTTAAAAGTTTTCCCCTCTATTCCAGTTTTCATTGAAAGCCGTTTCCAACGATGGATCCATGAGCACTCCTTTAATCCACAGAGTAAATTTGCTGTTCAGTTTTAGAATAATTTTGCATTGTAACCCTTTGAATTATTCAAATATGTGCATGTACAGTGTAGCACATGTGAGAACCTTTAATTATGACTTACTAGGTAGGGTTTTTTTTTATGTTCCATTGTTTTATTTTTAAACGTAAATATCATGATGTCAGTGGGTTTTGTAGTTCCCATAACTATTGTTCCTTAATAAAATGTTCAATATTTTACTTCAAAGATTGTCCATGAGTGTTTTTTGTAAGATTCCCTGTGAAAAGTGAGAGGTTCAATGTTGTATTGTACATGTATTGCTATTGTAATATGTACATCTATTCTTCTTTTATTTTTAAAGCAGTGTTGCCACGCCATGAATGGATGTACCTCTGCTAGTGAATGCTACTTGACCATTAGACTCTCGGATTACAGGAAACAAAATCAACTTCCCATTCTGTATTATCCTGTAAAAGTACAACATTGGATACATTGATCTCATGATATTTGTATCACACTATTTGCTGCATAGTATAGTAATACAAGTATCATGATATCTGTATCATGATATTTGCTGCTTGGTATCAGGATACTTGTATCATGATATTTGCTGCTTGGTATCATGATACTTGTATCATGATATTTGCTGTGGAGTATCATGATACTTGTATCATGATATTTGCTGCATAGTATCATGATACTTATATCATGATATTTGCTGCTTAGTATCATGATACTTGTATCATGATATTTGCTGTGGAGTATCATGATACTTGTATCATGATATTTGCTGTGGAGTATCATGATATAGGTATCATGATATTTGCTGCTTGGTATCATGATACAAGTATCATGATACTCCACAGCAAATATCATGATACAAGTATCATGATACTAAGCAGCAAATATCATGATACAAGTATGATGATACTAAGCAGCAAATATCATGATACAAGTATCATGATACCAAGCAGCAAATATCATGATACAAGTACCATGATACTATGAGCAGCAAATATCATGATACAAGTATCATGATACTAAGCAGCAAATATCATGATACAAGTATCATGATACTAAGTAGCAAATATCATGATACAAGTATCATGATACTAAGCAGCAAATATCATGATACAAGTATCATGATACAAGTATCATGATACTTTATGCAGCAAATATCATGATACCAATCATCAAATTATCATCATCATCATATCACGATACAATTATCATGATACAGTGCAGAAAATATCATGATACTATCATCATATTGTACCATGATCATGTCTGCCTTAAACCCCCCAAAAAGTATCATGATAATATTATGATATTTGTATTATGATATTATCATGATACTTATAATATCATGATATTAACAAAATGATGTGCCAATTTACCATCATCGGTTCTGACGGCAATATCATGATATAAATATCATGATATTATCATGATACTTTTTTACAAGGGTAGTAGACAAAACTAAAAGGAGCGGCACTAGAGGTCGGATGAGCGGCACCAGCGGTCGGTCTGAGATATAGTACACAATAGTAAAAGGAGCGGCACTAGAGGTCGGATGAGCGGCACTAGGGGTCGGTCTGAGATATATAGTACAAAATAATAAAAGGACCGGCACTAGAGGTCGGATGAGCGGCACTAGCGGTCGGTCTGAGATATATAGTACACAATAGTAAAAGGAGCGGCACTAGAGGTCGGATGAGCGGCACTAGGGGTCGGTCTGAGATACATAGTACAAAATAATAAAAGGACCGGCACTAGAGGTCGGATGAGCGGCACTAGCGGTCGGTCTGAGATATATAGTACACAATAGGAGCGGCACTAGAGGTCGGATGAGCGGCACTAGCGGTCGGTCTGAGATATATAGTACACAATAGTAAAAGGAGCAGCACTAGAGGTCGGATGAGCGGCACTAGCGGTCGGTCTGAGATATATAGTACACAATAGTAAAAGGAGCGACACTATATAGAGGTCGTATGAGCGGCACTAGCGGTCGGTCTGAGATATAAAGTACACAATAGTAAAAGGAGCGGCACTAGAGGTCGTATGAGCGGCACTAGCGGTCGGTCTGAGATATATAGTACACAATAGTAAAAGGAGCGGCATAGAGGTCGGATGAGCGGCACTAGCGGTCGGTCTGAGATATATACATTGTAGTACACAATAGGAGCGGCACTAGAGGTCGGATGAGCGGCACTAGCGGTCGGTCTGAAATATGTAGTACACAAAACTAAGTAGCGGAACTAGAGGTCGGATGAGCGGCACTAGCGGTCGCTCGGTCTGAGATATATAGTCATCATCATCATCATCATCATCACCATTATCATCATCATCGTCATCATCATCATCATCATCATCATCATCATCAGGCATTATTCATCTATTGCTGGATGAAGTCCTCCTCATTGCCTTCTATCATTTCTGTCATTCGCTTCCATGTTGCTGTGCTTGTGTATTATGATACATCGTCTCTCCACCTTCTCTTTTGTCGACCCCTTCCTCGCTTGCCTGTTCTTGGTTGCTATCCTGTGAGTTTCTTGGCCCACCTTTAGTCTTGTGTTCTATATAAGTGTTCTGCCCATCTCCACTTCATCTCTTTAATTTTTACTATGATATAATTATTTTACCTTTGTTTTCTGCCGTATGTCACTGTGCTTCACTTTGTCAACTAACGTTAAATTGAGCATTCTTCTGTCCATATAGCTCTTTGTGTTGTTCTCAATTTATGTTTCATTTATTTAGTTGTAGACCAAGTTCCTGCTCCATACGTCAATGTCGTTAAAATGCACGGGTGAAATATCTTTCTCCTCATTGCAAGTGGTATTTTCATGTCAGTTAAAAGTTTTCTGTAACATCCCCATCCTCCTTTAATCCTTGTCAATACTTCTTCTCTTGTATTATCCTCCATTTTTAAGGTTTGGCCCAGTGCTTGTAACTGTTGACTTTCTCTAACTAGTGATGGCCTATTCTTATTTCCTCTGTTGTTTCAAAGTTTGTCATGAATTTTGTCCTTCCCATATGCATTTGCAAGCCAACCCTTTTGCTTTCAACGTTCAGACTTCGCAACTGTTCTTCCATATCTTGTACAGAGATTATATTCAGTGCCACATCGTCTGCAAATCGTAGGTCAGGTGGTTTTTCTCCATCTATGTTGAATCGTTTTCCTTCAAGGTTGGACTTTCTGAGATAAAGTACACAATGATAAAAGGAGCGGAACTAGAGGTCGTATGAGTGGCACGAGCGGTCGGGGAATATGACAAAACTTGTGAGCGGCGGTATTCGTATTCGTTGTGCACTCACAGTAGCGCGCGCGCGAGCTACAATGAATATGCATGAGTGTGACGTATCTTTGACTTGGCCACGCTCGACCACGCCCCCGACCTCTAGTGCCGCTCTTCGTATGCTATCCTATTATAGACCAGCCAGCAATTTATCGCGCCCGCCCCCTACGGCTGGGCGGGCAAGAAGGGCGGTGTTGCGGGAGCCGGTAGTTAAGATAGACTTACGTTTCTTCTTTTTTTCCCCTTGATCCTTGGTCCTCAATTGGAAATGAAAGTACTGCTCCGGTGTACGCTGCACTCAATCGCTTGAAATTCAAGATTCTCTTTAAACTTTCTTGTGTATATGCGAGCGATGTAGGATAGGAAGGAACTTGTATTATTTAATCAAATTGATAATGCATACAGCATGGTCTACAATGTATTTAGACAGGAATAACCATCTCATTCGGGGCATTCTTTAATCAAAATTACATTTTTGGACATTAGGGCAGTCAGAGGGGCCAGATGCAATCTCAGCGGGACCAACGTCCTACAGAGACTGATTTTTCGGTCTACAAAGTATTTTGACATTTTTATATATGTATGAACATAATTTTTAAAGCATGAGGTACACTGCATTCATAAAATATTACAAAATGACAAAAACAGTATCCATGAGATGCAGCTGCCATAGACTGTATAGGTTGTTCTTAATATTTTTATGTATAAGCATGACTGAACTCATATTTTATTCTTTAAAAAGTAAAGTATGTGAGACCGATCAATCACAAAAATAGCTTCACTGAGCTGTGTCACAGTAGGGAGGCTATACTCTCTCAATGCCCAAGGTATGTACCGTAATCAAAGTTCCATCTACTTAAAGGGAGACCTCCATCCCAGACTGGTCTGTGTAGAAACATCCAATATACCACACATTAAAGCCAAAATTTATGATTGCTTTGACTTAATAATGGACTACATGTATCTGTACATGTAAGCTCAACATTTGACATCCTTAGACTTTTATGATGTGTCAATTTGAGGTTGAGAAAAGTTCAAAACATCAATGTTTTTTTTTTCTTTTACTTGTTGAGTCAGGAATGATTAGAGCCTAGGAGTCAAATTTCTCAAATTACTTACTGGGTACCTGCACTAACGTTGCATAATTACGATGACTTTGACTTTTGCCTAACAGAGAGTTTGAAGACGTTCCACCAGAGATTGACGACACATTGTACAGATATGTTATCACCATGGCCCTCAGGCAACTCCATGGTGATATCGGTGGAGCAATCATGGTAGATCTCGTGGAATACGACACCAAACTGCTAACAGCAATTCTCAAGGTTCAGAAAAGGTAACGAGTCTCACATACATGTATAGTGTGGCGGGACTTTGACTTATGTAGTTCATTTGAAGCAAGTGAAAATACGATAGATTTGAACCTATTCTTGAAATCTGTGTTTGAATATGAACTTTTGGAAAGACAAACAAATCATACTCACAACACAACTCTGAAGTTACCTTCAACGCGATCTGTACAATTGGAAGTCATTGTGTTAATGTATTCAAAGTTACAATGAAGAGTTGATTTTTGGTAGACCAGTTTGTAATGTGTGATTTACAATTTGTATCATAATTATACAATGACAACTATAAGATGTGAAACCACAGGCAGTACTTATTTCAATTTTGATATCCTTTCAAGACGTTTGTTGTTCTCATTTCATTTATTTGCAGTGACTTATTGAAATTGAGGAGTGCTCTGACCTTGTTTGGATACTATGACAAGATGAGATGTGCATTCAACATCCAACAGGTACCTGTATGGAAAAGATAGATCTTTGTCCTACTTCCCTCATCCTATTGTTCTTCATCTCCCTCACTTCCCGTCATCTTCTGCACCCCTCCCTCTCTTCCTCTGTACCTTCCACATTCTCCTTTTCTCCATCTCTTAACATCACCTGTTTTCTTTCAATTTTCTACTTTCCACTCTCCTCTCTGCTCCACATCCCCCCCCCCCCCCACTCGATAGTTCAGAAGTAGTCAATGTGTCTTGAGTAAATATGACCATAGAAATGTTAAGATACATGTACAGTACCATCAGGACAAGCAATCTAATTACATATACCTGTACCATATTGTGAGTATTTCTGGAAAGAGATTGTCACGTCAGTCATATGTTTTTCCTCTTTTATCTTCTCCCAGGTGTCTTCAGATAAGGTAGCACTCACAGGAGACGACTCATCAGGAAAACATGAGTGGAAAGGGGACTGCGGTTGAACTGCAGAACTTTCCATGTTTTGCTGAAACCATCAGTTCATTAACCCTTATCACGCCATGTGTGGATTATGCCACCATTAATACACACAAATCCCATAGAGCGGCATTTTGTGGGGCAGTCAAAGGGTTAAATCAAAAGCCAGACAATATACTGAAATAGGAGATTCCTGCAGTACGACAGAGATGATCAAGATGATGAAAACAATAATCCATGAAGCACATGGCGTAGCCTGTACTCGTTGTCCCTTTCTTTTCACTCATTCTCTAAATTTCAGTTCCAAACATAAATGTTCCTGATCAGTAATTTCATTAATTATGCCATTTGTTTGAATTATTTGCCAAAAGCAGAGGCGACTAGTAATTAATGTAGTCTAGTCTTTGTTTTTCTCTACATATGCAAGTTATACCCAAAGTAATCAGACCCTGTTTGTGTGTCAAGTTGGGGAGGGAAGGGGGGGGGGGGGGATTGGTATTGCTTATTAGAAATTCCACCCTGGTTTCAAATATATTGTTCATTTACTTAGTTTCCTAAGAATGTTTGATGTAAACACACAAAGTGGTTCTTTTGTGTGAATTGAAATGTCTCAGATTGAGCTGCTTTAAAACTAGCAACTGCCTTTTGCTAACTGTACAAATGCAAGTAATTTGTTGTTCAAGTTGTATGATGTCATACATTTCCAGAAGAAAAGTGGATGATATAAAATATATTTTAGATTAATATTTGGGATCAAGTGCCTGTATTCATGAATATTAACTTTGTTTTTAGTGTTTGTTATGGGAGAAAAGGAATAGGCAGAGACAGATCCAGATTGAGAGAGGGAGAGAGGGCAAAGAGGGTAATGGGTAGGGGAACACAGTAGGGATTAAGGAGGAAGCTTATTTCTCCATCAATGTTGAAATGAGAAATATGAAATGAGATGTACCACATATTGAGGAAGAGGTTTGAGACAGAAAGAAGAGAGATCGTATTTAGTTATGTAGAAATGTGAAAGGAGGGGTATTGAGGAACAGAAAAAGGAGTAAAGTGAAGAAGGAGAGAGAAAGACGACTGTGGACACAAGTGCTGGAGACAAGTGACTGGCGAGCAAACTATCTAGTGTAATAGCACAATCTAATGGTGAATCTCGCTCTATGCATGCACTGGGAATTAAACATGTCTAAAGCCAGACTAGCTAGAATCTTTGCTTAAACAACTGAATCTTGTTTCGGTCCATATGCAGGAAAAATACTTAAAATGTAGACTTCTACATGTACAAGTTTTGAATCCAAAATCGTTCTGATTCTTTATTTGATCCATTCTGGGGCCAATGTGTATCAACAAAAACAGTTTCTTTGGCGAGTTTTTATTAAATAAACAAATACAAAGAAATATTACATGTTACATGTACAGTCAAACTTCTGTAAACCAGAAATGTTTATGAAATGTTGTTTTTTATGCAAAACTATACTCTAACTGAGACTTGACAACATCAAACAATCAGAACTGAAATTAGTAAAGGACTGCAGAAGAAAGTAACTTTTAAGTTCAACGATAAATCAGAGAAATGAAATACATTTAGAATCTGAGAAAAAAGTATGTGGCAATAGAACAAAATGTAACAGTCCTTTGGCAACAAAGAGCTGTTTCTTCATCATGATACATGTATCACATATTCCATGTGGCGCATGGTTAACAGAATTCCTTTTCACACTAGCGCGTAGCTCAACCGTGTTCACTCCGTTCTACAGTGCAGACTTCAGGTTGTATTGTCCAGCTCACTGGATTAATCCTCTCAGCACCATACAGTAGGTGCATGAAAAGTGTGATAAGTCAAGAGGTTTTTCCTGGCTTAGTACTGAGAGGGTTAATTCAAACACTGTCATGGTTCACAAATACTGTCCCACAGTGTACAGCAGAGTCACTGTACATTGTTTCATCCAGTTCATTTATCTCGACAGGCAAGCCTTGGACTTCATGTCTTTTCGTCCAGTTCATAGAGCGCGATCAGCTCCAGAATGATCTTGTGAATGATCCCTTCGTTGATGTCTTCGCAGAAGGCCTGCATAAAAGTGACGCAAAAGAATCAAAGCACAAATATTGAACTAGAAGCTCATTACAGTAGATGGAGGGAGGGGTGAAGGGGAAGACAACAAATGAGTGATGTAAAGTCATTGTAGTGAGCTTGAGAGATTTCAAGTAAAATGTTATTCTGACAGATACCAATTCCATAAATTGATGAAATCAATATAATGGGCTGACCTACACAGTACACTCAAGGAACAAAATATAACTATTAAAGGGCATATACTGTACTGGGAAGGCAAAAAAGCCTTCAAAATGTAAATGTTAGCAATCTTCTTGTCAATGGTCTTAAATTCATGCATTGTCTATTTAAGAAGCTTGCTGAAAGTTATTTGCCCTCAAATGATCTACATTTGGAGTAATGAGTGATTAAATCACAAATTCTCAAAATGTTCGGGCCAAACATTTTGAAGATTTAATCATTAATAATTACTCCATATGTGGATCATTTGAGGGCAAATAACTTTCAGCAAGCTTCTAAAATGGTCGGTACATGAATTTAAGACCACTGGCAAGAAGATTGCTAACAATTGCCTTTTGGAGGCTTTTTTGCCTTCCCAGTACAGTATATGCCCTTTAAAGTTCAATGTGCAATTTAAGTGTTAGGGACA
Source organism: Arbacia lixula (assembly GCA_963669155.1). Lineage (NCBI taxonomy): Eukaryota > Metazoa > Echinodermata > Echinoidea > Arbacioida > Arbaciidae > Arbacia > Arbacia lixula. Next base: position 25,961,604 of record OZ022576.1, on the reverse strand, counting down.
GATATTTGATTGAGAATGGGTCTGAATTTTGGATGAACACAGAGTTGAATTTTTGTTAAATTTTGCAAAGACTATGCATACGATGTACCAGTAATTCATGGAGAGATGAAGGAGAGATGTTATTATTGACAGTACATGTATATGGAGTATGCTCATGGAAAGCTGGAATGGGAAACAACTTCAATGGAAAGCATCTCCCACTTACTTTCCACCAGGGTATTGTTGCTTCCTCATTGAGGGGTACCTCCAGGCCATAGCACTGTAAGGAGAAGTAGATCACGGCTACAGCTTGGTGTTGGGGCTTAAGGTGCAGGGCTATATCACCATGGTAACTGTCCCTCAGCATGGCCCAGGCTGTCCGACAGACTGGTGTCATATCCCACGTGTCCTTGTCTATCCAGTGCGACAGAGACTTCAGGTAGTGCACAAGATATTTGTGTGGAAGGTCACTGGTCTGATGGTAAATGAAGAGAAGAACAAAGTAACACGTCTGCACGTCGCTAATAAAAGTTCATTTGATGGTTAACATAATCACTGGAAACAAACAGTCAATGGGGTAATGTATATCTAAAGAATACCATATGGGAAACCTACTGTCCTGGATGTGTTTGCTGTTCATTTTTATCAGTCAAAGATTTTTCTCAGTTTGCACTGGAGTGGGAATAAAACACAAATTGATTTGCTGACAAACTGTGCTACAATCTTTTCAAGTGATGTAATAACCTGTGGACCTTAAAGGAAGTTCATGTAAGTACCTAACAGTACTTTGTGCTTAAAACAAATTGTCTTTAATCAATTGAAAACAGGACATTTTGAAGATGAAGCCCATTTGAAATGCAGGAAGCCACAACATATATGAAAGGAGGATTGAACAATTAATATTATACAACATTGTGTAATCATAAACTGATATGATATGAATAAAAGCTCCAAAGAAACATGGTCCACAGCTACAATACATTATTCAACACATTATACCTTCAGTCTTCATTATAGGACTGTACATACCTTTGGGTTATACCCCAACATACGAATGAGGAGGAGTTCACAGTTGACAATGCTCTCTCTCAGTTCCCAGTACTGCTTCCCAACCTCTAGTGGGGTGTCTTCCTTGTGCAAAATCCTGTTCATGAAAATAAGAAGAGAGATTCATGGAGTAGTATTTGTATTTGTAATACACAACACGATACGAAACGTGATCTGAGTTGAAATATTCACAAATTCAAACAGCCTGCCAATCTGATATTTTATTTGACTGCATTTGACAAAGGACAGGACAATAACAGCAATTCAAGATCATAGAGTAATTGAGAGCAATCATGGATCACAAATACCACTCAAACTGAGCGAGTACAGTAAGGAAATTAATCATGTGTCACTTACCGATAACAGACATTGATGATATCCCTCAGCTTCACATGCTGCTCTTCAACCTTTGTAGCCAGATAGATGGCAGTAGCTCCAATCAAGTAGGGATCGTAGTCTGCAAGGTTGCATTCTGCAAAGAAACGATGATAGATGCAGCAGGCAGAAGCGAGAGTCACTGATTCCAGGTGCAGCTTGATTCCTGCCTCCATCACGTACTGGATCACCTGTGTATGTGTGCATAGAGAATATTTCAACTTACTTTGTTTCTATTCCATTACATAAACACCTGTCCTACTGAGACCAGAGTCACATAATCAAGGTGCAGCTTGATTCTCGCCTCTATCACATACTGTATCACCCGAGTATGTGTGCATAGAGAGCATGTTAACATCAGTTTGGATTTATTCCATGAAGTAAACACATGTCCTACTATTCAGGCCAGTACTCAGTCCTGCCTTGACACTTTTTAAGCATTTTAACTTCCTTTGTTTCAATAATAAAACCTGTCCTACTGAGTACTCATGAATATCAAAAGGAAAGAAAATGAAATCCTTAAGGGATAAGATCATTATTGGATTATACAAGTTTTTCAACTTTGTTTGTATTCCAATAAATTTTGCCTCGATTCCATTAAATAAACACCAGTCCTACTCAGGAGCGATGATGAAAGACAAGCGAATATTGTACTCTATTTTTAAAAAGTAAACACGAGTCAGTAACAGAGCTGCCATATACATGCTAGGCCCATCTTGGTTATAATTTTTTCTTTATATATATACATGTGATTATAGAGGTATTGCAACTTATGGAAATTCACTTCCAGATTGGGCATCCAAAAGCAAGACAAATGAAAACCCTGATAAATTCACCTTGAAATGAGTCTTCTTTTCTGGTTCTTCTCTGGGCTTTGCATCTCCACCACCGCCTCTTTCCGTGTCCATCTTGAGGTCTTCTACCCTAGAATCTTTGAGGTTGGTGTGATTCATGGTGCTGTGGGCCAGGTTGCTGCAAGTTCAGCAGCACTTAACATCTACCAGAAGACCAGTTGGAGCTGGAAGGCTACAGGATACAAAGAAATTGGGATCAGAAAGACGATTACATTGCCGTGGTAGTCACACATGCATCAGTTTCTGAAGAAATACAACATGGCATCAGTCATTTGAGTGTTGTATCTGGTATACTACCAGTTCAACTTTGATGGGTCTTACTTTCCAGGATTAGACTTCAGTCTGGGTCTTCTATCTTGCTGCTATAGATACGTTTGGTAAAAAGACTTCATGGCCCCTAAATTCGCATCCAAATAAATTATATTTTGCACATTTCTTTTGATCTTTTTTTTGCACATGATGCTCAATATAAAACCATGTAGCTTGTTTTACCCATGTTTGCACACAAGCCTGTTGCGCAGCGGAAGACCATTTGATAACTGTCTAACAATCGTTGCACAAGCTTTCATTAGAAATGTACATAATGTACTACTCATGAGTGGTAAAGTGCGTACAGGAAAAAGAGTTTAAATAAATGCAAAAACATAATAGAAACAATGATTAGTGAAGGTTTGAAAAAAAACTGTCAAAGGATAAAGAAAGTTATGATTTTGTTAATCTTTTTATTTTGTGACGTCACATGCAAGATGCTCTCCATATGTTGTGTAATATTTCCCCATAAAGTCCCCTTTTTCTGAATTTTAAAAATCTTTTTCATAGGATATGTGTATGTAAAAACATGTTTTTAATTTGAAATGCCCATTTCGGTAACATGGTATACTATTTTATAGTTATTATCATACTAAATAATTTTTTCAACATAAAACAGTATGGGAGAGCATCGTAAAGGACTGCACAAAATAAAAATTTACAAAAATTAACTTTCTTAATTTCCTATCTTTCAATTGAGGAATTTTGGTCAAACTTTAAATAAAGTTTCTTTCATGCTTTTGCTTTCATTAAAATTAACTTAACTTAAGGGTAGACATTCCTTTCAATTGATAATAACAATGCAGCAACACATCAGGAAATTGTGCGAGTAGTTCTTTGTATGGTACCACCTTATTCTAAGACTGATCAACACAATGAATAATACTTTCATTTAGTATAAATGATCTAGAGCCTAGTTCTTCACTTGTGAACTGACCACGCAGAGAGGACCGGGGCCAGAGGGACAAGTGCAGTGATGGAAATACAATCAGAAATATGATCTTCTTCTTCTTCTATATAATCTTCATCTTCATCTCGAGGATGAACATAACTTGTGGGTACACAAAATATAACGAGATAACCCAAATGTGTTGATTCATAGTGGTTTGTTACAAAATCTTTGAATTGATCAAACTGAGACTGCATAAATTAACCACTGTGCAGTTTATAGAGTCTAGTCCATTTTGAGAAAATGCAAATTTGTTCATAAAAAAGTAAAATATGCACGATTAAGTTGAAGATAGGCCAGGCCATATTTTTAGCTTGCTGATCATTACGGACACCCCTTGGTAGGGAAGGCCGGGGGGGGGGGGGGGGGGGGCGGGGGGCTTCCATAAAAATTACTGTGTCTATCAGTATCAAAAATATCATGCTGCCTGGAATGAGTTTAAACTTTGGTAAAATTATATTGGCAGCCATTTATGTGTGCAAATAATTAAGGCCCCTAAAACCAACGATTACCTATTTCCGACCCTACAATTCCACTTAAACTTACCTCGCTCCTCTGATAGGACAACGTGTCTCTCAAAGGCTCAGATTCAGACAAGCAATATGAAATTATGGCACGCAGTGTGTACATCTAGCAGACGGCCGATGACGGCAATGTATGCATGCATTCGGTTCACGCATATTTTGCGGCATTGGGGAATCGTCACCGCGCGTGCGCAAATATGTATTCAACTTTTGAAAACTTGGCCGAGTTGAAAATTCTTCCGTGGTGATAAAATTTCCAAGATGGCTAGTGTTTTGGTAAGAAGCATGTGGAACTTCTAAAATTGTATTCATATGATAACTTATCATTAAGTGAATGTAGAACTCAGAATTCACTGAATCAGAGGCCCCTTTGCAACTATTAATCACCAATTTGCTAAACAATCATAGTTCCCGTAGCTGTACTGTGGTCCCATCTACTGAGTTTCTTGTTTGCCAAAATGTTAATGCTCGCAAAATGAAAATGTAGAAAATTATGACTTAGTAGGGCCTCTGCAGCAGCAATACACTTTCAATTTTAAAACTTAAACCAAGTAACAAAGGATATGAAAGTCCTAAATTGATTTTTTCTTTTATTTTTAAATGAATAAAGTATGTAAGTTTCCTGTGTGTGTGTGTACTGTTTGTTTTGTTTGTAACTAGATCTAGGCCAAATATATTTTGATATGTTCTTTTGATAATATATTATGTCCAAATGTATGATGTGTAATGTTTTTATCATGAAAAACAGCCTTTTGCTGAAGTGGGTCACCGTGCTAAAATAAAATGACCTGATCTGAACTGAATATCTTCGACTAAAGCAAAAGGCTAAGTAATAAAATGTACCAGACCGACGTCACTCACTCGGGGCATTCTTTAATCGAAATAACATTTTTGGACATACCTCCTGAATAGAGATGGTACATGCACACCACACGCGCATTGGCGATCTTGTACACCTTACAAATTCAATGCGTTGAGTAGAAAGTTACTTGAATAGTGGAAAGTCTATTGGAAAACGGATTTTGGAACTATCATAGCTACTTTGTTTAAAAATCTTACATCTTATAAGCTATGAAGTTATTGCTTCAATCAAAATTAGATCTTTATTATATATGAATTCTAGGACTAAAATTCCTCCGAAAAAATAGGGAGGTGAAAATGTAAGACTTACTTTCCGCTAAACACGTTTATCGCAGACATTTTTAATCTGCTCGAGTCTGTCTGACATCAATTTGACCAATCAGATTGTTCAATGGGTTGTTGGCAATGAATATTTCAATCATCAATCGGTTCGACGAAAAAGAAAATAGCACACAGCAAACGAGCAGGAGAAAAATGTGCTCATGCGTGAAATTACTAATTCATATATGCATTTAAAGGGCATATACTGTACTGGGAAGGCAAAAAAGCCATCAAAATGTAATTGTTAGCAATCTTCATGCCAATGGTCTTAAATTCATGCATTGTCTATTTTAGAAACTTGCTCAAAGTTATTTGATCTACATTTGGAGTAATGAGTGATTAAATCACAAATCTTCAAAATGTTCGGCCCGAACATTTTGAGGATTTAATCATTAAATCATTAATTACTCCATACGTGGATCATTTGAGGGCAAATAACTTTCAGCAAGTTTCTAAAATGGACAATACATGCATTTAAGACCATTGACAAGAAGATTGCTAACAATTACATTTTGAAGGCTTTTTTGCCTTCCCGGGACAGTATATGCCCTTTAATAGCATTAGCGTTTTCATATTCAAAATGGAGACCCGCATCGATCGCCATACAGTGTACAGGTGTAATGTTCAGTCTCTACATAGGGCATTCAGAGGAGCCAGATGCAATCTCAGCGGATCCAACGTCCTTCAGAGACGGATTTTTCTAGATCTGCCTGTCTATACCAGACCCAGCTAAACTAGAATTCTTATGACGGAAAAAAGTAGACACGTCTGACTAGTACTAGTACTAGTAGTAGTCAAATTGAGTTGAAATCAATGTATTCAAGTCGATAGTCGAGGTGCCTCTTGACCCCTCGTCTTTCCGTAAAATGGACATTTGATGAATGGAAGTCTAGACTCTAGACTGTAGTAGAGGGTCTACTGACTGTACAAGAAATAACCTTTTGGGGAATTTATACTTCATCGTACAGTGTGTGCGCGCATACTGTAAAGCCATTGAAGACAGGCGTAGTACAGTACTACTAGCTGAGCATTGCCTTGCGTGAAAAAGGGGTTGTTTTTTGCTCTAACATCACATATGTACCTCACTAACCCCTACCCTAACCTTGACCCTATTCTGGTCCGGATCCTAACCCTAACCTAATTTTGACTTTTGGTTGGGTTTAACTTGAAGCTGATAATTCATTGAAGAAACCATCAAAATAAAAAGAAAAGGGAACTCGCTGTCCGATAAAGTATCAAATACCCAACCTTTTTGATGACTACTGCTCAGAAAAAAATGGGAGGCTGTTAGTGTTATATCTACACTTTTCAGGATCAAATAACAGTATGCTTTTTAATAAGATGCAGTTTTTTATTTATTGTAAGGGTCAAAATGTGTGATTTCATTTCCAGACAATTTAAAAATTCAAGGGCTATTTCATTTGCGATAGTTATGGAGTGCAATCCCTCTCAACCCTGTGTTAATAACGTGCTAATACCACGGCTAATGCCTCTTAGAATAAATGACTCGTTTGAGGCTTCATATCAATTTTGCTGCATACATTGTACAACTCTTTTTCATTATTGATGTACAGTAGACCCTAGTTACCCATTCATGATTCCCTTCATGTCAACATTTAAATTTGAATTAAACTGCAAAAATATACCTTTTGTCATTTCAGGAGGATCCGAGTTTAGAGAAGAACTATAAGGGGCATAGAGACACCATAACATGTGTGGACTTCAACCCAAACATGAAGCAACTTGGTGAGCTTTCCACTTGTTTTGGATTGTTAGGATTTAAATGAAAATGTCCTCATAAGGGAAACTTCATGTAGTGTAGCATCTTTAAAAAAGTGCATAATATAGCAACCGTTAGAGATTTTTCTTGTGTTATAGAGTAGAAGAGATAGCAATGCAAGTACTGGTGATGACTGTATAAGATACATGTATTATTTCCTTGTTATAAGAGGTATTCACATCAATCGCATATTGTCAGCGTTTTTACATATGAGATATAGTGATTCTTTTTTTATTAATCATTTTAATTTTATCGATGTGTAGTGTATTTTGTGTGAATATTTTTGTGTGTTATTTCAGATTAGTCAGCTATCACATTTGTTCTTAATTCCACACAGCTTCTGGTGGTATGGACTCCTGCCTCATGGTGTGGAATTTCAAGGCCCAGATGAGAGCATTCAGATTTGTAGGTCACAAGGATGCCGTTCTCTCCGTCAATTTCTCTCCGTCGGGTCACCTGGTGGCGTCTGCCTCGCGTGACAAAACTGTCAGACTTTGGATTCCCAGTGTGTAAGTCTATTCTTTCTTGCTCTGACATACTAGCTTACCTTCAGTTGGGAACGTCTACTCCAAATATGTGAAAATGCACAAGTAACGAAAACAAACATAAAAAACTAAGAAACAAGAATATATTGTACCATGTATATAAAGGAATTATTTTCATCTTACTTTGTCTTTAATAGGCTTGTGAAGCATTACTATCTGCAAATCATCGGTCAAATCAGTTGCATTAGTACTGAAACAATTGTTCATTGTAGCTATATTATTCAACTGCTAGTGATAGACGTTTGTCTCGCAATGTGTGGTCAACAAGGGAACTAAGATCACGATGTTTCGTGCATCGATGCAAGACTTCATCAGGTATGATACAAAATTGTAAAGAGTAGGGGTTTACATACCCTTGTGATCTTAGATCCCTTGTTGACCACACATTGCGAGACAAACGATTATCACTAGCAATTTTTCCACAATGAGTAACATATCTAGCATTATATTATTCAAGTTTTGTGATTCTTTGGTGTACATTGTCAGTGTCTGAACTATTACGGGTACATTGATTCACTCAGATATCATTCTGTTCCATTTTGCAGGAAAGGGGAATCAACAGTTTACAAAGCACACACAGCCACTGTCCGCAGCGTGCAGTTTTCAAACGATGGCCAGTACCTCCTCACTTCATCAGATGACAAAACCGTCAAGGTATACTTCTTGCATTTTATTTTCTTATTTAGATGGAAAATGGAAAAACTATAAACAGGATAATTTCCCATTTTTTCAAAAATATGAGAAATGTTTATGGCATAGGACAAAGACAAAGTGATCCAACACTATGAGAGTTGCCTCTCTAACTTAATAGATATATATTCCTACTGCTGCTCCTTGCCAGGGAAGCATTTCTAAGGGAAGCATTTCCAATTCTAGTTTCTCAATCATTCCCAGCAATAGCCATAGCCCCAATCAATACACTAATTGATTGCAACATTGATATAATGCAGATCTGCTAAGCAATGAGCTTGCTCAATGTTTGCTAGTTGTGCTAATATTTCTTTTAATTCTTTATCACTCAACACAGAGGAAGATTATGACTCATAAATTATGTATTCATGTTACATGAAGAAATACTAGTGTATCACTTCCTGTGTAAGAGTCAGAGCATTTTATGATATGGAACTTTTTTTTTCTCTGCGTAGGTGTGGACGGTGCACAGGCAGCGGTTCCAGTTCTCCCTCACACAGCACAGTAACTGGGTGCGTTGTGCGAAGTGGTCGCCTGATGGCAGACTCATCGTGTCAGGGAGTGATGACAAGACAGTGAGAGTCTGGGACAGGACAAGCAAGGAGTGCATACATACCTTCCTCGAACATGGCGGGTCAGTAATGTAATGTAGCTTTCAAAGTTTACCGGTATCTCCGGACCTTGCACCATATGTGGTATCGTCTTTCTTCTCCTGTTGATATTCTCTTTTTCTGTAGGCTTTCCTGCACCTCAATGAACCTAATTATCAAGAACATTTGATTAGGAATTAAAGGAAACATTGTTAGTTGGATAATATTCTCCTCCTGGTATCATGTTATAATTTGATGTGTGTTTTTGGAAGACAAGAGCCCTATATCACAATAATTTTCAATTGATTGTATAGTAGTTAATAGATGAATCATATGATCAATATATTGATCACATTTTTTTTATCTGTATCACAAAGGAACTGCATTAGAAATTAATTGTAACTGGCAATTGACATTGATTGTAGCTTGTGTGGAGCTATCTTCACTAAAAGATTGATTTCAAAAGTGAGCACTGGCTAGCCTAGGACTTGTGAAAGATAACAGTGATTTCTGATATGAAGAGATGAGTCACACATCATTATCATAAAGATGCAACTATCAGGACAAGTTGAAAAATAATTTGTGTTGTTTGTGTTTGCTTGTTTATAATCTGTTCTGCTCAGGATCACTGGCCTTTCACCCCAGTAGAACATGCATGGCAGGATTTGTGATACAAAGAGATTTGTATCACATATACAGATTTGAAAGTAATTTGTGTTGTCTTTGTACAATTGTTTTTTCAGCTTTGCTCACTCAGTGGCCTTTCACCCGAGTGGGACGTGTATAGCGGCAGCTGGGACAGACAGCACCGTCAAGGTGTGGGACATCAGGATGAACAAATTACTCCAACACTACCAAGGTAAGCGTCTTATCTCATCTAGAATCTTGCATTATTTGTTTGTGTTGTTGTTATAAAGTTGAGAGAGATTCTCATAGGTTTGTCACTTTGTATTCATAGAACCAAGTCCTGATGTTGTTCTAATGTATTTTTTTTTTCACTTGAATATGAAGCTGTGAACATACTCATCTTACATGTTTGAACAAACCAAAGCTTCTTTGGTATTTCAACTTCTTTGTATAGATTTCTAAATTTGGTGGTCGTAAATAAACAGATGATGGCTCAATTTTCTGCCAGTGCTACTAAGAGGTCAGAGGTATTGGGCACATGATATGATTTGTTAGAAGTAGGCAATGGCACCCCATGTTCATTGACTTAAATCAGGTCATTCACCTGGTTCTGGATCTCTCACTCGGGGCAAAAAAAAAAAAAAAAAAAAAAAAAAACATTTACTGCCCATGCTAGGGAGCTGATTTCTGATGGCATCATGTTGCTGATTATGCAAGAGAAACTGGTTCATTCTAACTGGTTCATTATTCTTTTCTTGTCTCATTTATATGAGTAGTTTATAATTATCTTTTCACTGGAATATACCAGCCCTCTCCAAAAATATTTCTTACTGCAATAAAATGATACTCATTAATGTAACATAATATGCAACATAAAATGTTATTAAAAGAAAATGTTGGAGAGAATTTAGATATAAACAAAAATGTAATTTGTTTGATGCATTTCATCCAAATCTCCCCAAACCTGGGCTCTATCCAATTAAAAAGCCATAACATGTAAAAAAAAAAAAAAATGAAAAAATGCTTCCTTAGCAGCACAGATATTTTATATTAACTGCTTTTTGAAGTTAAACTGAAGAGGGCGCTAAATACTCTATGCCAAATTTGCCGAGTTTGGAATCATTTTCCTACTGAAGCAAGCACTCTTCTGCAGATGACTTCAAACAGATTGCTTACTAAGGCGAAGTCATTTTCATCCCAAAGCAATCTCTCTTCTCAGAAGTGACTTGTTTTTTTTTTATATGTTATGATATGAACTAGAGAGATGATATGTGGCCAGTTGTGCTGCACAATTTCCTGATTGCTCGGGTTAGAGTCATTTTCATCCAAAAGCAAACATTCTTCTCAGAAGTTACTATGTTATATGTTATGATATGAACTAGAGAGATGATACATGTATGTGGCCAGTTGTGCTATTGGGAGTCTGTGAACCGGAACGGGATATCCGACAGATTACCTATTCACCATAATATGTTTGCAGTATGAGATGTTTGTGCTTATTAAACCTTTTTCATAATGAAAAGAGGAAATTTGCTTTTCCCTATAAATTTCACAATAACAAATGTAATCACTCTATCAGCTGTTCATTTTGCTACATGTATGTCACATAATCCTGAAGGAAGCAGGAGGTTTTTGATTGTAATTACTGGTATTATTGCCATTGGATATTACATATAGAACAGAAGTAAACTTTGGGGGTAGAGCACAATATATCATTGAAGTACATGTAAATGTCCTATTTTGTTTATCAGGTTTGAGTGATAGGTTCACATGAAACTTGCATACACACTGAAATCCATGTTGTATGCCAAACAAATTGCTACTCTTTGTAATTTGTGTTTATTAATTGTGAATTAATCCACAAGTGGCACGCACAGGGTTAAAAATGATGAAGAGCACAAATTTGAAATCAGGTATTGACACAGTGATTATTTTTAGACAAACAATAAGATTACGTGCAACCATGTATGTGCTCATAGATCTTGCTGCTTTGGCAGAGTTTTGGTCTTGACTGTAGCTTTACATGAATAGTTAACAGTGGGTTGAAATAAAGCGAAAAGTAATTAGTAATGCTACCACCACTAATATGTGAGAATCCACGTGTCACCCCAACATGAATAGGCTTGACAGGGAACATAGCCACAGGGATTTGCTCATACTAGTTTATGAACAGGAAGTCCATGGGGATTCTGAATGGAGCTTAACACTGAAGTATCCCATTCAGCTTGGGACAATGGCCGAATGTCCCTGTAATCCTCTAGCATCTCCAGACCTCAAAGGGCTCTCCCTCACCTCATTGATGGGAAGGAACCTTATGGTGGCTTTGTGCTGGAGACTTGGTAATGGTGATCTCTTCCATTCATGAAGTTATAGAGTGCTGATAAACCAGGGGCTTTAGTTTTTAGGGGATGAATCTGTCTGGTGCCTTCCTCTCTGGGCTATAGAGAAGGGAAGCTTGTGTTTTGCTTTCAGTGCAGCCTGCGCACACCACTCCATCTGAAAAAAATTGTCATGACATAACATGCTTATAAAAGATGTTGAACATTTGCCAAGAAGTTGACGTCAACCGACCTACATAGAAAGTTGATATCAATATCACTCAGTTTTAATAGCCTTTACTATTGGAACAGAAAGATTTTGCTCATGGAATGTTTTTTTTTGTTATCAAGTAGGCCTGAGTCGAATCGATTATTAAGCCGGTGTTCGATCGAAGAAGTCGAACTCCGATTTCGTTTTGATGAATTCGATGCATCGACGAAATTACCAAATTGACTAGAAAACACAAAATCTTTTGTTTGATAGTCCTGTTATACACAATTTATCTTCATATTTTCACAATTTTAATTTGCTTACTTGGTTCCTACTCTCTTTTGTGAGTTTTGCAGGTAACGCATCAAGAGAATGAACAGGTCGCTCGATGACCAAGCAGCTACTACATACTACTTGGATTTGATTCGTTCACTACTATATACAGCGCATGCAACGCCACAACAAACAATTGTCCATAGACTTTGTACAACGGATAGCATCGTGTGTTGTGAAAACCCGGAAATACAGTGGCAATCGTGCGTAAGGCTCATTTGCATACACGCTGCCGACGTACAGACTAATAGAGCGTCTCCGTACAGCGATTCGGAGACCACTGATTGGTGCATCGCGTAGATCACGTCATAACCATGTGGTCGCCAAAACAGTGATACAATATCCAGTCACGTTGTCCGAAACCCGGAAGCGATTTTTCGACGCATTAGGGTTACGAAAAAAAAAAATCGCAACCCGGAAGCTGATTGACTTTCTGCCCGTTGCAATAGACTCTCCAGATTCCAACCTACATACATGTATACGATGCCATATTGACGCTAATTTGTAAGATTTTGACGGAAAAACAAGAAGTAATCGAAATTCGCTTACATGTGCAGTATCGGTGAGAAAATAGATTCTCCGAGGTTACCTATCATAATTCATATAAAATATAGGAAAGTGAAATTCTAGGTCAATTTTGGTACGAGGTGATAGAGAATTGCATGCTTGTTTATGTGGGGAAATGGAAGGATTGCACTGCGTATGCTTACTATATTTTCATTCATAAATTGGCTCTTGGCAGTGGCTGGGTGACGTCATGTATCGATGCATCGATGTTCGATCGGCGCAAAGCCATCGAACACCGGTTTCTGAAAAAATCGATATGACTCAGGCTTATTATCAAGGTATAGAATGGTTAACATTTATTCAAGCATTTTTCAAAGACCCGGTCCATATTTGGTCTCCCTTGATCAGTCTATAAGCAGGTTGCACTATAGATTTAAGCTTGTTTTTACTATCTGGTATCTAGCATTTAAACTATTCAGCCATCCAAAATAATATGAATCAAGAGTTTGAGTGGATCAGGTCGAATTGAAAAATGGCGGTGAAAATATGAGATGGGCTTACTTTAGGGTGACTTATCCTGTACAAATAACAACAGAGCCCCAATTAAAAACATTGTTTAATGGTAAAATTATGCCCAGAATGGTCCAGTGTGTCCATTTTAATTATGTCAGGCTTAAAAAAAGTAGCCCAGACAAATTAATTCATGTTTATCTTTATCTCCAAATGCAGCATTAACTCTCTCAGTCCTATAAGGCAATGTTGCAAGATGGGACTAAATGGGAGTATCATTGGATGTACAGTGGGGAGAGGGTTAATGAATTCAAAGGGGGTATGAGGTGGGAGGAGGTGGCCCATCCAGGCTTCTTTGTTTTGCATTTTGGCAAGGAAGAGTATGACCGCAGGCTGAGTCTTTCCTGCGAGCTTGATAGCCGGTACCTCGTGCAAGTAACTGAAGAAAATTGAAGTCTTCCAGCCCACGCAGGTGCCCCCTCCCATCCCCTTCCCCTCCCTTCCTGCTATATGCACCATCATGCAACTTGAGGCAGCTCTGGATATTGGTGGAAATTGGGGCCAAATTGAATGTGTCCTGCCCCCAGCCCTATCTAGAACGCCGCTAGCTGTCCCCCCTTCATCTGATTTGACATTCAGCCAATTTGTATTTTTGGTGTGTGTGGGTGTGTGTGGTTTCAGTGTAGCTCATGGGTGTAAATTTAGAACAGCTTTTTGGCATGCAATTTTTTTTTTCTTCAGAAAAACTCTCACATTCTGCCATCATCACAGGTCACAGTTTCATTTGATCTTCACAGTACATACTTAAAGGGATAGCTCACCCTGAAATTATTTTGGATTCAATAAAAGGATGAAAGAAATATTTCAGTGAAGGTTTGACGAAATTCAGTTAATTGAAGGAAAAGAAAGTTATTTGATTTTAAAGTTTTGATTTTGTGATGTCATGTGCAAGGTGCTCTTCCATATGTTGTGTACTACTTTTTCCATAAATTACCTTGTTTATGTTCTTTGATGAAAGAATACATTCTTTTCATAGTGATATTTGTCTAATGATATATCAAATGCATAGGTGAAATGGTAAATATCCTTTTGAGAAAATGGACATTTTCCAAAAAAAAATGTACACAACATAAGGGAGAGCACCTTGCATGTAACGTCACAAAATTGAAATTTTGAAAGATCATAACTTTCTTATCCTTTGACGGATTTCTGTCAAACCTTCACTTATATGTTTCTTTCATGTGTCTCCTTTTATTAAAACCAAAATGATTTCAGGGTGAACTATTCCTTTAAGGGATGATTTTTTTTTCTGTGATCCTGAAGTCAGGTGAGATAAGGAGCTGTGCTCAGTGCATACCAGCTCTGCCTGATGGGTGACATAATCTTTACTCCTACATCCTCTTTAAAGACCTACACAAAGACTTTTAATTAACCAGCTGTTAGTGTGCTTGTACATGCACACCTACAGTACAATACAAAAGAACCTCAAAGATAAGAAAAGGGGGTGATCTTGAGTCACAAAGCTCCTGATGCAAAAGATTCCTTTGCCATGTTTTAACTCAGTACAGACACATCCTCTGTGACTAAGACCATGCATTAAATCATATCAGCCTAATCCAGATAATCCTAATTGCATTTTCGGTGTGAGCAACTTTAACTGGGCGATTAGCTCCACACCTTTTTCTTTCACAGGCTAGGTATCAAGGCTTGAATTGATGATAATCCCTGCACACAGTGTAAACTGCTAAGAATAGGTTTTGTTTTAATTACGGCCTGACCACGAACACAGAACTAATTACCATACAAATGTGATTGTGTGTGTGTGTGGTTTGATGAAGAAAGTTTGGTATCTGCCAGAAAAATATGAAGGAAAGGATGAGGAACAAACATTAGCTCTGTTTGATAGATTGTTGAATATTGTAGAGAGCTTGCAATGTGTCTCACACTGCTTGGATAGGAGTCATGAGACCTGTAGCCTAGCTTCCAGGCTGCTTGGCTTTTTTTAACCCAAACTATTCAATAAATGAGTCTGGCTGCAGTAGACTAATCATTCTCAAGAAAAAGGAGAATGATAAAGTGACCACAGGTCTTTATATTGATCTTTTTATGAGTACTGGAATTTATATTTCAGTGTGTATTAGAATTGTCAAACAGCCTAGAAGTTAGACTCTGGGACTAGAGGTGTATATTAATTCCTCTGCCACGTTGGGTTACTAGCAATAGAATGTTTTCATTCATCAAATCAAATTGGGAGGAGCAGCTGAGATAACAGCAGCTGAGCACAAGTTACTTGCTGTACCCCATCCACTCCTAGATTTTCCCATTCCCATAGACTTTAGACCAAGATCTGTTTCCTAGAAAGCTAGCGGTTAACAATTATAGTTGGAGGAGAGATCAGGGCACAAGCTTGATATTTGTTTGTAATATCCTAATATCTCCAGAAAATACTAAATTTCACAGTTGTTGGGAGGAACACACATGGGAGACCTCGCAAGACATGGAAGGAAACAATCAAAGCAGACAGAAAAGTGCTGAACATTACCCACATTGACCCAAATGACAGGACAGTATGGAGGAGAGCCATATCAAGGAAATGAACGGTCTAACCCCCCCCCCCCCAAAAAAAAAAAAAAAACGGACCTTAAACGTTGATGATGATGAATGATGATCTTTAACAAGTAGACGTTTTGGTATATAATATGATTATTGGTGTGTGTGTGTGGGGGGGGGGGGGGGAGGGAGGAGAGGGGAGAAATGGGAAATACTTATGTTGCTGTATTATGGGGAACATGAGGATGCCTTATTCACTTTTATTTGTTTATTTCATTACTGAACAAATAGAATCTCTTCAGGTCACAATGTGCTACAATAATGTGCATGTATGACGTATGGAGGGATGACAACAATTCTGACCACCGCAATGACCCCATGACATACAATGTACAAAAACATCACTGTTCACAGCCAGATCTTCACCTGCACTTTTAAAAAAGATCAAAGTTCCGACATTTAATAGCGCCCTCGTCATATTGCGCAAATGAATTGCTTCCAGGGAAGAGTGAAGCGTGATACCAGGTGTAGAGGATTGGAAATCATTCATTTGTAATAATTTGCTGTCACACACCAATCACTCATGGAGGAACTGTTATGAAGTTACTAGGCATGAAAGAAAGGGGATGTCCCGTTTACATGGCTAATGTGCTGACGAGGTCGATTTTGATCTTTAATGAAATGACAGGAATCTTCTCATTTTCTCACTTGAGATCAAGAGCTACATCTTTGACTTCTGAGGCAAATTTCTATCTGAAATTTCGGGTTTTATCTATAATGAGGGGAAGTTTTTTTTCTTCATATTCTCATATCAAAAGATGACTTCTGAAGGTAATTTCTACATCTGAAAAGGTGTGAGGAGGGGGGGGGGGGCTGTTAGTTGATGGTGAGTGGTGTCCATGGATAAACTGTGACAAGAAAAATGATTAAAATATTGATTGTTTTCATTTTCAAATGGTAGTGTAACACTGTTTGTGCACAGTGAAGATAATAAGATTTTCTTATCTTGTCATGAAGTATTTAAGTAATGTAGGGACTGAGTGTTTGCATCTTAAGTTGTCACCAGGCTAAAAAAAGGGCTTCCACAAAATAGAAATGCATACAATCAAATGAGCTATATTGCAAGATGGTCCAATAAAAGGTGAGAGCTATTTATCTCTTTTAAGTTTTCACATCACCCAATGTCTTTGCAATTCTATCAATCCAAAATAATGTTTGTTCTTCCAGATATGTTCAAAGCTTATCCTACAAAAGAAGGAGCAATTGCAAAGGAAATACGATGTACGTGCAATTACTCTGCTGGTTGCATCATGGACCTTACGCGTTGTAGCAACATTTCACTATTGGTGTGTGGTTTTACAGGTCTGACGTTTTCAGCCAAGTCTACATTGCAAACTATTTGAGTTCATAAACCTCCAGTTTTTTTTTACAGAAGAAAAGCACACACCCAAAACATGCTTAGTGGGATACCCTTTAAACTCTGATGTTAAGAAAGTGTTCTGATTTTTTTAAATAACATGCACAAAGAAAAATTGTGTATCTTCCAAAAGGGTTATTTATCATTTTCAGGTCCTTTGCAGAAAAATAGGTAAAATCCACAAAAACTTATAAATCCCAATACTCTTGAAGCCAGGCTATGTACCAGAGGAGGCATGTTTCATAACTAGACATCAATAATTTCAATATAAATCACTCAGCTAGTCTTTTTAACCTATCACTCATCACCACAAGCAAGTTTACCCGGTATCCTAAAAAAAAATTGATGTATAAGATTGCTTTCTCTCTAATGGATTTTTTCACCGAAGCATGGAAATTTCCTTCCCCAAAACTGATGGCGAAATCTGCACAGGAAGTTGCGTTGGAAGGTTGCATCCACATATTTTGGACTGTCCAGTCCCAGGAGATTTCTTGGCCATGGTGTGGAAGCTCCCCCCTCCGCTTCATGCTTTTGCTTCTCTCTCTCTCTCTCTCTCTCTCTCTCTTCTCGTCATGCCTATCCTAATTACTGTGGCAGCACAGGAAGGCTTGCACTAATGAATGTCATGCAAGGAGGAAATTTATCATACTATGACTTGTTCATTTATCAGGATGAAAGCAAAATTACCTTTTACCCTGCTCGGGAGCAATTTTTTTTTTTAACCCAAAAAAGAAAATATCGCTGATTCTAATTGCTGTAGGCATGTGTGGTTTCTTCTTTTTTTTTGTCCATGAAAAGTTTATTATTGAACAAACTATGGTATGTCATCTTTTAACGAAGCTGTCATGAATTTTGATTAGAATAGAAATTTGGCTTACACCCAGTTATAATTTAAGAAATTATGAAATTTACTAGTTGAAGGATACAATCTTGGTTTTTTTTTATTCCTATATATAGGATGGAGCATGTAATCTTTATTGCTGGGAATAAGTAAAAATATGTTTTCTATTCCATTCTGTTGTTTGGAAGAAATAAGGATGGATAAGATCATGCAGGATTAATCATGTATAAAGATATAAAAATTAAAAGGAGTTAAAGGTACGATGTCAAACAAAAACAGAAGTAACTTTCTGTACATACACATATCCCTAGCAAAAAATAGAAATAACCATTATCAATGAACAGGTAAATTTGACCTGTGAGCGACATCTCTCTGCTTGTCATGTGAATACATGG
Source organism: Arbacia lixula (assembly GCA_963669155.1). Taxonomy (NCBI): domain Eukaryota; kingdom Metazoa; phylum Echinodermata; class Echinoidea; order Arbacioida; family Arbaciidae; genus Arbacia; species Arbacia lixula. The sequence goes on along the minus strand of OZ022576.1, from coordinate 25,943,071 downwards.
CTCCTGCCAAGATTGGTTTACTGCATGGTTTAACCCTTTGTGTACCAAAAAGCTGCTCCTCAATCACCTCAATCAACAACATTACATAGACAATCATAAAAATGTGATACATACTTTAGTTTAGGAAACTAACAAGAACATTAAGATAATGATTAGAAAAATTGAGCTTGTGAATGTTGGCTTTAAACACAAGCTCTCACATAGATCTCTGAATGTTTTTGTCTCGCCTGAACGAAGTTCGGTAGAGACCTATCGATCGCTTTTCTTGTTAGTCTGTTGGTCTGTTGGTTTGTTAGTCTGTTAGTCTGTTGGTCTGTTACAAAAATGTTAAAAGTTTTTCTTTAACTTGCTCTCATTTCTTTATTTCTACATCAATTGTGATCAAACTTGGGACAAATGATCCTTGGGTAATACCACATGTATCGGCATGAGGATGATGGGGTCAAAGGTCATCTAGGGGTCAAAAGGTCAAATGTTATGAGGCCATGTGCATCATTTTTTCTGAAAGTTTTCAATTGCCCTGCTCTCATTTCTTTATTTCTGCACCAATTGTGATCGCACTTGGTACAAATGATCCTTGGGTAATATCACATGTGTCTCTTTATGAGGCTGATGGGGTCAAAGGTCATCTAGGGGTCAAAAGGTTTGAAAAAATATTTTAAAAAAAACCTTAGCACTATTTAGCAAAATCAGGCAAGATATCGTGGTTCGCGAACGACCTTGTTTCTTCAAGTTGGTGGAGATGAAAAAGCTCAAAATGGGATATTATTGAAGATTGCTTTGGAATTATGATTTAGTATCAGGGTGTTGTACTACAAGGAACATATCTGGTGACTCATTTTCAATCAGGGTATTTCCAGGTTAACATTTAAAACAGAAAGTGGCATCTTTTAACTCATTAAATGCCATGTGTGTATTTTTTCACTAGAAATACACAGAAATCCTGTAGAGAATCAGTTTGTGTGGCATGCAAACAGTTAATTACACTGCAAATGAGAATTTTCTGGAAATGGATGTGTTCTAAAATTGTTGTTGTTAATTTTTAGATTATTTCAAAATTCTTGTGACCTTTCTAAAGTCTTTTTCCCAACTTAGAGATTAGCACACATTGTTTGCTAGTCAGACACATGTATTTAATTTTGTTTTCTTTGTTTTTTTGTTTTTTTGTGTTTTTTTTGGTGTGTGTTGGGAAGGAGGAGGGGGGAGTTCCTGATCTTAGAATAACTGTTCATTGATAAATGTTTTTCCTTGATGATGGACCATCATATTTACACAAACTGTTAAGGTGGTTTTCTTACTCTATATTTACTTGTTTGAGGATCAGTAAGGGCTGAAATCATACTGACATGCAGTATCCTGTATAGTCTGTGAGTCAGCTTGAAATGGCTGCGGGTTTGCTGAAGGTATTTATATAAGTTTAAATATATGTGACAAGTAAGCAACCAGCAAGAATTCCCTATCTTTGGTGATGTTAATGGTTTGGAGTGGTTTTCTTACTCTATTTATATTTACTTGAAGTGTACATGTGGATGAGAGAGGACTGAAATCACACTGACATGCAGCATCCTGTATAGTGTCTGAGTCAGCTCAAAGTGGCTGAGGTTTTACTGATGGTATAAGGCCCTCTGATTAACTCTCCCCTGATTGATCTTGATCTTGATGGCTATTCATCTGTATTATTCATCTTAGCTTATTAATATGTACTTCCTGTGTGTGTTTGTTTACAAACAAGGAAACGCAGGTCAAAGTACTTTTTAATGGAAGAGGGCGGAAGTGGGGATGGGGGGGGGGGGGGGGGGGCAGACGCTAAAAGTTACAACATCAATTCTCCCTATCGCATATAGCCGATATCCAGCGATATCACCTCGCGATACAGATATCTGATCGATTGCTCTTGGAACATATACTTCCGGTAAGAGTTTGTTGTCGGCGCAAAGTGATCTAGAAATCGCTTTTTTTGGATGAATTAATCAGTGAACAATTTATCTAGGGTTAAGGTTATGGTCAGGGTTAGGTATAGAATTAGGTTTAGGGTTAGGGTAAGGGTCAGGGTTAGCTTTAGAGTTAAATTTCATAAAATTAGTGGGAAACCGTGGTCCCTATTGTACGGGATGTACGTGGACCGGAAGTTCGTATCCCAAGAATTAAAGGTAAAATAATTAGAGCGCCACACACGTTCAGATTCGGAGGGCTATATGCGATAGGGAGAATTTTATGCGACAAGAAGTTGGCAAGCCAAACTTTCACTACCCTGAAATTCAGGACTTGCGGCCCCACCTTATCCTTATTAGATCATTGAATAGGCCTATATTTATCAAATTCAATGTAATCATTAAGATATTAAACCAAATACGTGGGAGGAGTTTACTTTGCACTTTTAAAAGGTCCAGGAAGGTTGCCCTAGAGAGTTGATTAATGTCAATCAATCGTTCAATGCCTTGGTGTGACATGTACCTCCCTCCTCACTGGGCAAGAAACTTGGGCAGAAATGTTTGTTTAATGCAAACGTTAAAAAGAAGACATGATTGGCCACAAACTTAGACAGATCTATCATCATATGTGTAGAGTATGAGTTGGTCATTTTTGCAGTATAGAAAATGTAAACATGCACAAACTAAATCATGTGTAAAATGAAATGTTTATTAGAAATAAACAGTAAACTGTTTCCGCTGTTTTCACCTCCCGTTGAAGTGTACACATCACTCAGGAGCGTTATGTGCCCATCGGACTAGCAACATAAAAGATCGAACTCTACGAAATTGACCAAAGCTACATGAAAGTCCGGCTGAATAGGGACCTTGGACATGTTACAGATCATGAGGGTGGGGCTGATAAGACCGCCGCCAAATGCAACGTCCTCTATAAATGATATCGCGCCATAAGAGCTCAGTTGTTTGGGCCTTTTATATGCATCCAGTGTAAACGTAAAGCCTTTCCACAGTGAAAAATATGGATAGAACGACAGGCTGTGCACTTTGAATCAGTGTGTTTGCATTGTGAGGTGGGGCTGTGCACCATCCCTAGCTGGTGCAAACTGCACTATTAGGTAGCAGTGGAAACTGACGGCTCTGGATGTGACCTCATATGATGTTAATCTATTCAGGCAATTTCTGCAGCGGAACATCCTAGTGGAAAGCTCACTCACGAGTTTTGGCCATCGAGAACCAGAATTGACATCTTGGCCTGATATATGAAAATTAATCTCTTCCTCCCTGTTTCGTGACTCAAATGTTCCCTCAGAGGAGCAAGCGTGCTCGGCTTGGTGTTGGACTTCCAGCATGCAAAGTTGATGCAAGAGTTTGTTATATTCCAGAATATTTGTGAGATATTTATCATGTCACCTGTGAAATAATCTTTGAAAAGCATGATTGATATCAGGACTCAGAAGTGATTTATGAAACTTCATGTTCTTTTTGTTGTTGTATTTTGCTGTCAACTTTGAAATTTCTACTTCATTGGAAATAAAATATTTTGAATATATCTGAAATAAGTATACTGAAGTTATCTCTTGATGAGAAAAATCTTTCCTGAGTGATGACTGAGTGATTTCAGTGATGACATTGAATTTTGTAGAATGTAAATGATAGAACTATTAAGTAACACACCATATTTTGCTGGATAAATTTATTGAATGAAATGCTAGCATATCCATACAAGAAGGAGTATTTAAATATTTTATGGCATTATAAATGAGCACATTATGTATCAAACTTTGTATCATATTGAAAAAAGAATGTAATTGGTTTCAACTTAGATAAAGAAAGTTATCAAGTCAAACTTTCAATGAGATATGAGATGATTTTTTTTTATAAAATAGAGAGGGAAAAAAAAGGAGATATAAAAACTATCAGCTATGCTTGACCTGTCTTCCCTTGCAGCTCACAGCGGACCCGTGAATAGCCTGTCCTTCCATCCCAGCGGGAATTATCTCATCACCGCATCCAACGACTCCACCCTCAAGATTCTCGACCTCCTTGAGGGAAGGCTCTTCTACACGCTCCATGGCCATCAGGTGGGTTGGTTAGCTGCCGGGCAAAAGCCTCCCAGGGCTCAAGCTAGGTCTGGCCTCGGCAGAAGCTAAAGAGAGCAGGGCTAGAAGACCTCGCTCTCCCAGCACTGCCTAGAGAAATCCTCACAACCACTACAATTGTGATCAGATGTATTGTATTACTGACACTGTAAAACACATTAAAGGGAAAGTTGACCTTGAAGTTCAATTGCTTTTCATTATAGCAGAAAAGTGAAAGCAACAGATAAGTGAAGGTTTGATGAAAATCCGTCAAAGGATAAGAAAGTTATGATTTTTAACAGTTTTAAATTTGTGTCGTCACATGCGAGTTGCTCTATCATACATAGTGTGCAATATGATTCAATAAAATAAATAAATTGCTTTTTCTGGTTTTGCTGAAGAAAGAAATCTTGTGTGTGTAGAACCATGTCTCTAAGGATATATCAAATGCACAGGGAAATTGGTATCTTTTTGAGAAAAGAGACATCTAAAAAACGTAAGAATTTGAAAATGTATAACTCTTTAATTCTTTGAAGGATCTTTGTCAAACCTTTATTAATTTGTTTCTTTTGTGTTTTTGCTTGTAGTGAACTTACTGGTAACTTAAGGGTAGACTTTCCCTTTGATAGTGAGAGAGCTGTCTTAGTGTTGCATGATTTTTAACTTGAGTGTTAAATCAACGAATCAAAGAGAGCTCACGATCTCGCTCTCTCTCCCATGTCTGCCTGGAGTGACCATAGTAGTTATCAATTATGCAAGTTTCAGATTGAAAAAAATGATGAGTTCAGCTTACGTTCTGTAACCATTAGGCAAGGGATTGTGCATTACTGACATTAATAATTAGATTGTGCTGTCCTAATGTTGCAACAGTTGTAAAGATTTTAACTCAGATGTGAGATTTCGGTCATTGCGACATCACGTTTTGAAGATGTAATGAAAAATTCGGTACCCGACAATAGGAGACTAAGAATCAGAAGCAAGATCTCCTACAAGTCCAAGTTATTCATTATGAAGGAGATTGATTGACTGGAACACCTCATTCACTAGAACAAGCACTTCAGTGTCCTTTCTTCTCACAAGATACTTATCAGTTATCACATTCACATCTGCACACTTCAATATCAAATATTAAAAGCTCTCCAGTATGGTGTTTGTCTTTTTATGGTCTTTTTAAGAGTGATGTGCATCATTTTCCATTAGAAGGATAGTGTCCTCGTTCTTAAGAGTTTAATACTATTTTGAATAGGAATTGCATTACGAATGGAATATCATTCTTGTGACATGAAAGATATGTGGGTTGTTTATTTGCTATGTAATTGTAGAAGTTTGTTAATTTGTGATGTTCTTCTACCATGATATTATCTGAAGGGGCCAGCAACATCAGTAGCCTTCTCAAGGACTGGGGAGCACTTTGCATCAGGAGGAGCAGATGAACAGGTAGGTTGGTTATATGGTAATCTATTTCATAAGAAATTCAGATGCTTTGGTGTCAATCAGAAAGTTGTATATACACCTATCATGTAGTGAGCTGCTTTTCATTTGATAATGAAAAGAAACATACATTTTGAAGAGTAGATACAATGATAGAGGAAGGCTTGATTTTTTTTAACAGTATCTTCTTTTATTTTCAGTGGTTTCTACAAATGTTTTTTTTTTTACCTATTAAAGGGACACCCTGTCTTAAAGGGATATTCTGGTCCAAAGATAGGTTGCTCTCAATAGAAGCAGAAAAATCTTACAATCAGAAATTCAGACAATTCAACAGTTAGATAAGTTATTAATGTTTAATGATATGAATATTGCTATTGAGGGAGTGAAAGTGGCTTCTTTTTAAGAGTAACTAATGTTTGGATTGGAGTTCCTCTTTAACTCTGTTTGTTTCATACATAATGTGCTCAATGTGTGTATTAGTCTGCTAAAGTCCATCCATGACATGCAATGAGTTACCAAGAGTGGGTGTTTCTGTGTCCTTGTGCAGGTGCTGGTGTGGAAGACCAACTTTGACAAGATTGACTACCATGAGGTCCTACAGAGCCACCGGGCAAGGACCCAGACCCACCCCCATCAACAGACACACCCCCACATACACGATATCCACCCCCGGTCACCCAAGCACCCCACCCACCACACCACCACCACCAGTACAGACATCAACGCCCAGGCTGAGCTGCGCAACACCGTGTCGGCTCCGCCCGATGTCATGAATCTTGGCCCTGCTCTCTTCTCGCAAAATATGGTGAGTTGTGTGCAAGAGCTTCGTGTCATAAACTGATAAAGAGAGGATACTTATTCATTAAAGGTAAGGAGTAGTAGTAGTTAAGACTGTAGAACCCAAAATAAATGCCATGACCATGGGCTCCATTCTCATTAGATTTCAAGATACCAGGAAGGTGTCATCCAAAATCAGTTAAATTCAATGAAATCTGGCTCCCAGTGATGACAGCAGAATGGTTTTGCCACAATTTAAGCCCTTGGTAATTACCTGTTTTCTCTGTTCGTAACCCCGATTTCATACTTTCCTTTCAAAGTCCTAGCTGACACTTTCTTACTATTATTGTTTTGTATGTTCTCTCCCTCTATTTTCTTCTTTTCTTTTCTCCATCTTCTGCACTTTTTTTATCTTCTGTTTTCGAGGTGAATCTGTTCCTCTGCCTTTGCACTTTCTATTTTCTTCTCCATTTTTGTGTAATTCAGCCTCTTTTCCTACCCTTTTTCCTTACTCAAGAGTTGCAAGTAAAACCAAATGACCTTGTGCACTGCTCAAGCTGACAATTAACACATTTCCTTCAATTAGAAAGCACATCACCTGCCTATAATCAAGGGGAGCATGCCGATGACACTATTGATTGTAATGATTTAAAACACCTTTATAATCCTTGTGACCAGTTCTATTAACCTTTCATAATCATGTTCCTGTTTACCGCTTAACACCATTAGGAGCACGTACACCCCATCCCCTAAGTAATTACACCTTCTACATAAATCATACTCTGGTAACTTGGAACTCACCTGCTTTCCTTAAATACAGGGTGGCCCTTTTGCCGGTCAAAAAAAAAAAGATCAATTTTGTTATAGACGCGAAAAATGGAAGAAAGTACTGTTCAAGAACTTCCCTCCCAATGATAGAACTAGAAACTAAATTGAAGCAGAATTGTATTGATTGGAAGATTGTGAATAGGATTTGGATTTGGGTTGCAATTGCGATCAATTCAGATCAATTGCAACACTTGATAAGATAGAGTCCTGGGGGGGGGGGGGTATTCCAAAAATCCACGGAGATAAAAATTTTATCTCCCCTGAGATACGATGTCCTTAAAATACTTTATCTTTGATATTCCGAAAAATATTTTAGGAAGATTTCAGCATGTAGGGGAGAGCGCATTTAGGGAGAGCGCATTCCCTGCGCTCCTATTCCAGAGGCAGCCAGTAATAAACGTCCTTTCATGTCTTTTGCATACATTAACACCATCAAGCTGACGGTGTGATGTCATGAAACTGAAAGGGACATTGCGCATCAATGTCTATCAGCGCGCCTTGTTGCATTTGATGCACCCATGTGCAAAAAGTTGAATGCACGAATTATTTTTGCACGTAATGCTATGGGCCTAGGCGCATACGTCTGGAGATAAAATTGCTCGGGAGCAATTTTATCTTTCATCCTGACTTTTTTTCCTAAGTGCGTTTCAGAATACCGATTTAGCTCATTTGCATTAAAATTTTATCTTGGAGGCTCATTTACATAAATATTTTATCTCTAGCTCATTTGAATAAAAATTTTATCTTTTATTGTAAGTTGGCTTTTCGGAATAACAAAATATAAAATTTTTCCTAAGTCCCTGAGATACAATTAAATTTTTCCTCGGTTCGTTTTCGGAATACCCCCCCCCCCCCCCCAGATGTTTATGATGATTAGAAGAGGGGTGGGGAATTTTGTATCTTTGTACAACATATTCAGATACAGGTTCAGATGTTGATACTAGGCAGAAGCAATAAAATGGTTGAATCTGTGTGAGATGTAGACCTCATCCACCAATTTAATTACACCTCTTGCATAAATCATACCCTAGTAAACAAGGGCTCACCTGATTGGCTTAAACACAGACCCTGGCCATTCAGTTCTGTGCAAGCTGTATGTAAACTGGTTTAACTTTTCAGCCACTCCAGGGAGAAGTTAGGGTCAACAATACAAACAGACCTTTGAAATACATGCATTTAGAAAGGTGTAGGTGAGTGGAGGGGGGGAGCAATTATGGATCTTCATCATTTTCAGATTGAGGTTAATATGCACCATCAATAAAGAATGTTAATTTGAGTGGGTATATTAAAGCAGCCCAAAATCAAATCTAGGTTAGTTCAAGCCTATTACTTCAAGACATGTGAACAGAAAGCAACTGAGACACAGTATTGATTGAGAAATTGTTTCTCTCTTTTGAGTGTGTTCACCTGTGACTGTAATAATATCGTGTCTGCATGTAGGTGGCAGTAAAAGTTTATTCACTACTTGTGTCTTTAGATATGAATTATTCGTTGTTGGTAGTAAGAAAGAAAATATCATTACACACGAATTCAATGCTTCAGAGTTCATCATGAATGTGGGGAAGGCGTGTCATTTCTTATTAAATATGCAAGGACAAAGCCCTTGGAAATGTATCTTCAAATATCTCTTAGATCTGGAGTTCCGTACATACCTGGGCAGCTCTCTGGGAAATAGTAATGAAAATGTGAAAAAAGAGAGAAAACTAATCATTGTGAAAGTGTATCAAGGCCTGGAAGGAAACAAAACACATGTAGCCAGTGGTGGAGCAACCTGGAGGACATGCTCATATTTTTAATGAGAATGGCAAAAAAAGTGATATTGAGAAATCTACACTGTCAGTGCCTCGAGGACTTATGGCTGAAAAGCCACAGAAGTATGTGTGACTGCCATAAATAAAAAAAGAAGAAGTGACAAAAGAGTATCTTTTGACCCAATTTTTTTTTCTTAAAGTTGATATTCATAGAAAATCCAAAAATATAGCGATCCATATATCAATGGAAAGCTGAAAGAGTGTAGAAGTCAAATGTATTCATTATTTCGCTTATAAAATAACACAACAGAAATAAAAACAGTTTTTGTAACGCATCTCATAGTGCTACGAGCCCTGCCGTTTGCCGTCCGCGAAAAGAGCGATTTTTGATGACGTAAGTTGAATGGGCACGTAAGCCATCTCCAGCCGCTACATTACGTGTTTTATACGTATAGCTCTAGTATATCGTCCTGACTAAATAGACCATTTAAGGCTATATTTCACTGTCTTTTAGATTTTTCTTGTTAGTAACATTTGAGTAAGTCTTGCACAAATCTAAGAAAAATAATCTCAGCAATAATAAAGTAAGAAAAATGAAAATATTCTAACCTTCATCGGGAGGTTTTACATTGAAATACGAAGTCGAGTCTACTGAATTTAATACGAGCTGTCGTTCGGAAAAGTTAGTTTTCTTGCACTTGTACGTTTTGTAGAGGTTATGCCATCTAACGACCTTTCAATTAAGGCTTACAGATATCTCAAATAATGTTGATAGAAGACTTAAGATAATATAATCTAGATATCAAACATCTATAGACCCATTTATATTTTTCTCGAAAGATTTGTTGACGTTCAACGTCATACATACTGCAGTACGATATATGCACGCGCGCGTACGTCATTATAGCCCATGCATATCGCGACTGCATATCGTACGGTATAGTCTTACTGGTGCATTCGCATTCCATGATTACAATGCATGCTCGCGAATGCAAGTGAATTATGTCTACACGTAACTGCACATCAACATTTTATGTTCATTCAGAAGTAAAAGGGAAAGACAATCAACTAACAACAACTTTTGCATGTATATGTATATTGTGTAGGCTACTATACTTGTGGTCTCTTATTGCGCGAAAAATAAACTGGTTTGTCAACATGAACGGTATCATAGTACATGTACATGTACATGTCTGCATCGTAGTTTTAATCTCATACAATTTCATCAGGATTGTTGACAGAACGATCGAGTCCTGTTCTTTTTTCTGTTTCGTCCCGGCCGACCGGTAGCTAGCTCGACTTAGCGCTACTACGGCTACGCTAAGCATGCACGGATCGGGCCCACGGTTATTGCAAACTCGCGCACTAAGTTTTGGAAAAAATAAATACCCTCGAGTCTAAATAATTTCAACTACATACCAATTTTCGGTGCTGTTTGGATCAAGCCTGGCATGATCCTGGTTGCCCCTTGGCCTAGCATCCCCGTAGTTTTCCATTTGTAGATCGAGATCGACATCTTCTTGAAGTTCAGGTTCTGGTTCATGCCGGTAAGCAATCTCTACAGCGCCCGTCACAACACCATTCGTACTCGCAGCTTGAGCCTGAGGAGCGCGTTTGATTCATCATCAAAATCTCCCACTTCACCTTCTTCGATTTCACTATATCTGGTCCACTACTAGGGCTAATACTCTCGTCTTCAAGTTCTTCTTCAAAATTGTCGATTTCAAAATCTAAATCGAGGTCCAACTCATTGGTCTCATCCATTGTTGAAGTCTAAAAAATAGTTCAGTTCGCGAAACGTAATTTGCTGTTCGGTACGTACACGAAAGCTGCACGTGACCGATTGTCAAATGAAATCATGGACATTCAGTTACGTCATGCACTGTGTCCTTCTTTACGGGACGTAAATTGGGCAGATTTCGAGAGGGAATTTGAGTAGTTTTTGTTTGGATATTTCTGCGCTCCTGGTTTGTTTTAAAGTTTGGGATTAGCGTTATAATGATCATCAAGTTATAAACTTTACAATGATATCAGATTCAACCGTATTTAAAATCAATGAATATCAACTTTAAAAAAAGATCAGGGAAATATTGATGGTTTTCACATGGGCAGCTATATGAGGTTTGAAAAAAAAAAAACAGGAAAATAATATCATCAAACAAAACATTCTGTAGACTGATATTTGTATTATTGATTGAGTAAACACCTATTGAGATTAAGGTTGATATTCAAAACATCATCATCGGAAAGACAGGAAATTTCAAAAATGAAGACAATATTTACTAATTATTTTGTGAATGTATGATGTACATGGTGAATGAAGACTATGCAAAAAAAAACACAAAGCTTGTTGTAATGTGTAGTGCATTATGCATTTAATGATATTTAAAGGAAAGTTAAAAGACTTTTTACAAAAGAGTTAAAATATTTTCCCAAAATGAGAGAGAAGTATGAATCACTGTATTGCAAAATTTGCAAAGTAATTATGCTTATAAATGAATAAGAACCTTAATTAAGTTTGGCATGTATCAATCTATTGAAGGGAATACTGTTTTAACCCACTCCTAGCTAAGTCTGTGTAATTTGCAGGCTGTTTTCTCCACTTTGATACTGAGCAGCACGACTCTTGTGTAATCTGCTGTATGGACAACAGACAACAACAGGTTATAAATAAACTTACAATTCCTTATTGGGCATAAGTAAGCCATACCCCTTTGGTTACTGCAGTTCCATGGCAAATTTTGACACCCTGACTGGACTGGACTGGAGTTCACAAAGCTAAAACATCTAATGGTGAGTTACAGCTTAAGAACTCACTTCATTATATAGAAATTAAAAAGTGGATATTAATAGCTTTATATTGACTTTTTACTTATCATGGATTTTTTGTCAGGTCATCTAAAATTGTAGTCTTGTACCTGTACTGACAAAACTATTTTGGACATCACAATCTGAATAACCTGTCTTATCAGACAGACCTGGACGTTCTCCAGAAAACCTCCGGAGAGGAAAGAAGGGGTAAAAATGCCTTGTTAAACAATAAAAACATGGGGTAATGTCTCGTACACCATCTTTAACAGCCGCTGCTAGAAGATCTTCTCCGGGAACGTTACTATAACAACCTCAGCCGTCCATGCGCAGGAAGGTTAGGGACAGCGCAGGTAATATGACTATGGTGGGCGGCCAATGTATACGTTCGCATACTAGATTTACCAGCTCAAAGTTTGAATAGCCTGTACTTCCTCACGTGATTTCAAATATTTTAACAACATGAGCTTGCGATGGATAATCCTAGGCATGCTGCTCTTCATCATAGAAAATCTGTAGCTGAGAAACAAAGCAATTTTGTTCCAGATGGTTTATATTCTCCATTACAGTTATGATTTGATGGCTTATGATAATAAAAAATTTTATGCTACACAAATTTAAAGAAATATCTTAAATCGTTATTTGAAAATGCAACTCATAAAATCGACAACATTGTGTAAAAACAAAACGAGTCATGATGCAGATGGGAGACCGCTGTCCGTGGTTTGATGTTGTCATTAAATCTTCCCAACTGCGCATGATTGTTCTCAACTTCTCCAGTGAGTAACCCTGTGTGCGTCTTCATAGGCAGTGGTAACTTGTTCTGCGAAGGTTCTCTGGAGAATACGCCCTGATTTGATCTCTGTTAAGACTTGGTGTAAGTCTTATAATCAGATCATTGCAGTTATCCGAAATGCTTCTTGTCTGCTTGTCAGATGAACACAGTACAGACAGGCTTTGTAGAAAGTGGTCTATGAAGACATACTTAACTTGTAGTTTGAAAATGCTTTATTCATATTAGGCCATATTCCCAACTTAACTTAGACCACTAACTAAACATAGAATAACTTTGTGGGGTGCAAAAACAATAATTTCATCACAGCAGTGGGTGATTTCACTTATCTGCTGTTAGGATTATATTGAAAAAAACTCAATATACCATAGTGATTCCAAGGAAAAAATCAATGATATTGAATCAATTATAATGTTTCATGTTGTTTAATTTGGCGTCCCATAGAGTTAGTCCAGATTTACTACATGTATGAAGTTAAGACACCGTTGTGAATACAGGCCTTAATCTGTTCCCAATAGTCTACTACGTCAATTACTAGAGGTTTTGCTATCTCCCCATTGAATATTGAGGTATTCCTACCTCATGTATGGGGTCTGTTCCCCAGAGGAAATTTGACCATGAAATGGAGGTATGCAGGAGGCTTTGACGTCACCCATTCCAAGATGATACGTCATCGTTGCTGATTCCTCAGTACTCCAAGTACATTTCCAAGAAAATAAATGACACATTTGATATTGTCAATAAGATTGCGTAGTGTTTGTATCAAAGGCAGAGAGAGAAAAACATTCTGAGAAATGACCACTAGGTAATCAAAGAATTAAAGTCACGAAGATGGTTTAGTAATTACCTGTCGGTGCGAATTAATTTGTCACCATACAAAGTAGATTGTACCTTGCCTTGACCCAAGTGAACACTCTTGCAGAATAACACAGAGGTTGTGTAAGATGGTTTAGTAATTACCTGTCGGTACGAATTATGTTGTCACCATACAAAGTAGATTGTACCTCGCCTTGACCCAAGTGAACACTCTTGCATAATAACACAGAGGTTGTGTAACTAAAAATGAACACTATTATGTGTATAAATATAATTCATTCCATGCATAATTTACAAGTGGCAGAGATATTTTCAATCATGTAAGTACAATTTACAAAAGGAAAATATGTCTTCTCTTCTGATGATGTGAAATCATGTCTTCTGTGACACTTCCAATTTCATAATTTCTTGCATGTTTTTATTTTCAAGCTTTTTGCTGAGATTTTTATGAGATGCCCTATACTGCTTTGCAGTTTATTCATTCAACGGATCACTTCATTCTTTCCCAGTTTCCTAATTTCTAACATGTCAGTTTTGCAATGTTCTTGGTGAGGTTTTCTTGAGACACCATGTACTGCCCTTCGCTGTATTTACTCCCGAGCTCACCTGTTAACCCATTGATATGTTTATGTCCCCCTGCAAACACCGGAGGGACATAAGGGCATTCGTTTCCCTATCAAGGAATGGAATGAGAAGTTTGATCAAGGTTTGAGAAGCCTTTAGAGATGGCTATCCCTTAGGAAATGGATGAACTTCATCAAGGATGATATACTGTATGTGTTGCATTCAAAGACACGGTAGCCCTTTTGCAGGTAAAAAAAAACAATTAAATTTCGTTAACACCATGGAAAATGGAAGAAAATACTCTATAAGAACTTCCCTCCCAATAAGAGAACTGGAAACTGACTTTTAGCGGTTGCTAGATTTCCAGGACCAGGAGGTTTTGGATGACCAGCCCAAAACCTCCCGGTTTTTGTAGCTGAGAGATTGGAGACTGCTGTCCGCAGCATCGTGCCTTGACAAGGATAATACGGTTATGAATGTAGACTATGGTCTCTAGGTTTCAAATGTAAACAACATAGTTTTTCCCTTTCCTGGAAAGCTTTGTGAAGATTCATGACATTTCATACATGTTTTTGTTAGGTTATACTGCTGATTCCTGCCGAGTTTCATGATTTTGCAAATGGCTCACGCCCATCCAGTCTTAAAACCAACTCAGTCCCATGGGCAAAAAGCTGAGTTGCAATTGCTATGGGGCTGTCATGGCTGGGTACTAACAGGGTTAAAAGCTCACACAACATATTTTTGTTTAGAATGAAGTAAAGTAATATAATTGAAAACACTTCCTCCGTCGGCTTTTGTGCGTAAGGTAACATTAATAGTATGTCATTTCCTGAGGGATGCAGCCCCTTTAAGTGATTGTATAGGTAAATAGTAGACATAGGTTTCACTGTTGCCTCTTATGACGGCAGTGTATCTTACATATATTTTATATCCCTTCTTGAGACCTTATGATGGGCAAAGGATTTAGCAACATGTAACTTTGCCTAAAGACCTTTGGAGATACAAATATGGAAGAACCCTTGAAAAACACAAGGCAAATGACCTCACTTCACTGCTGTTATCTGAGCAAAGAGAGAACTTCGAGACCTAAAGTTGTAATTCTTCAGTTCCCCTCTTCTTAAATTAATCTCAGAGCAGAAACCACTAAAATAACTTCTAACCAGTTACTGGACCTACATATCTATGTATTTTTTGCCAAACGAAACATGTATTTTGATACAAAATCTGGCATTGTGCAGCCAACTCTCTGTTTTGCATCCATGTTTTAATAGGAGAAGCTGTGATTCATGGCAGGAATATCCTCGCAATCGACGGAGATTGATCTGGCTAAAGTTTTGTGCTCAACACCTTTCTCTCATTTCCCGAAAATTATCACAACTTTTAGTTATCTTTAGCTGAAATCAATCATGAGTCCATTTGGCCCAAACAGAAAAGAGAGTTATTTTTATCTTTTACTGGGAACAGGATAGCCTGATTGCACCCCTCCCCTAACACACACACATACACACACACACACACACACACACACACACACACACACACACACACACACACACACCAACAAGAACTTGGCCCCTAACTTGGTCACTGGGTCATTCCATGGGTTGGGGCAAACTTTTCATACAATGTCCATGTAACAGAGGTATCAATTTGTTCACCATGAAGATCAATTCAGATGTGGTTAAGTTTTGAACTGTAAATGAAATAGACATTAAAATTGGAAATCTGTGATGGATTTGAAGCAACAGGCATACAAAAATCTACCACAGTTACATGGACATCATATTGTTTTTACATGGACAAGAAATTTTCATAAGTCAAATTATGCCCATGGTCTTTGAGAAATAATACTGGATGGGACCCCATTTTTTTATCATGCCATTATTGGACTATATTTGAATGGTTTGAAAAAAGATATGGATTTGGAGTTGTGGTATGTCACAAGAATTGCCCCAACCCAGTGGAATCACCCCACTATACAATTCAGGAAAAAAAATCATCACACAGTGATTACTTTATGGTGCAAATTCATGTAGAGATGGGCTTATCAATACATGCAATATAATATTTCAAGGTATGCATTGAAACTGCAGCGGAAAAATTTCTCCCCCAAAATGCTGTTTTATTGGTAATAATACAGTACCCCATAGACATGTGGAGCAGTAGAGAAAGGGTTCTTCAGCAGGATATCAAATCAGTTGCACATTGATTCCAGTTTGATCATTTCTTGGATTAACAATCTACAAATTAACTTTCATTACCAAGCAGTATGGGGAGTGCATTTGTAAGTGTCATTTTGTATTCTATTATTCTCTTTATTTCATAGTTCTGATGGCCAAAACTGTTATGATGTGCAATGACCAATTTATAAAAAAAAAAAAACCTTTAAGGTGTGAAGGATTGAAAGGACAAAATTGAATACAGTAGATTCGCATGGGCCAAATTTCTTGATTTGCATCTACTGGTACTTGAGCTTAATTTTCTTGTAATCCTTGATATTGTGGCAGGCGATGGGACAGACCAACGGCCATGGCGGTTCTGCTGGACTCCAGGAGCTAGACATCACATCCACGGAGCAAGAGAGGAGGGGGTTCATGAGTGGGGGTGGTGTCCCCCCTGGTGAAGCCCCTGGCTCCTCCCCCTCCCCGTCCACCGTACCCCTGGAGGTGAAGGAGATCCCCCCTGGCCTGGCCCAGACTCTGGAGAACATGGTGGGCCAGCTGGATGTGCTGACACAGGTAAGAAAGAGGGGCTACCTTCTGACCCAATTCCTCCTCCCTGCACCTCATTCCCCCTCTCTCTCTCCCTCCCCCTCCCCCTCCCCCTCCCTCTCACCCTCCCCCTTCACCCTACCCCTGGAGTTGAGGGAAATTCCCCCTTGCTTGGCCCATACCCTAGAGAACATGGTGGGCCAGCTGGATGTGCTGACACAGGTAAGAATGAGGGGCTACCTTCTGACCCAATTCCTCCTCTCTGCAACTCATTCCCCCTCTCCCCTCTCCCTCTCCACCCTACCATACCCCTGGAGGTGAAGGAGATCCCCCTGGCCTGGCCCAGACTCTGGAGAGCATGGTGGGCCAGCTGGATGTGCTGACACAGGTAAGAAAGAGGGGCTACCTACTGCCCCAATTCCTCGTGCCTGCACCTCATTTCCTCTCCCCATTTCCCTATCCCCATGTCCCTCCCCCCCCCCCCCCTCCCCCTCCACCCTATCCTTTGAGTTGAAGGAGATCCCCCCTGGCCTGGCCCAGACCCTAGAGAACATGGTGGGCCAGCTAGGTGTGCTGGCCTTCCTATTCACCCCTTCCCGCTCCCCCAATCTGTCAATACAAAATTTAATGCATTGACAAATGGAAAACATCTTAAGGTAAAGTTGAAGTAAAGGCGTACATATAATTTTGTGTGCGTGCACATATGCATGTTTGTGTGTACCGGGATATGCAAATGTGTGGGTGTTTGTATGTTTGTGTGCATGTGTATGTGTGTGTGTGTTTTGGACAGAATAGTTGGGCGAGGAAAGTATAGAAGCTTTCGCTCCATGCCTGTGGAAATCAGTAATCCTGTTGCGATATTGATTACATTAATCAATTGACATTGTGTAACGTTCAATGCGCTCTCTCTATTTCTTTCTGAAAACAGACAGTGAACATCCTGGAGCAGAGGCTAACGATGACTGAGAACAAGCTGAGAGAAGTGCTCGACAACCAGCAGCAGATCACCCTGCAAGTCAGGCCCACAGAATGAATAGCTTCCTTCATGTCAAAGTGCTTAGGAGTCAACAGAAGTGGAAAGTTTTGTATCACTTACTACCATCCAAAGTCGCATGGCATGGCATCATCAATTGATTCCATGATCAGGACCCTTTCTTACATTTGCGATTGATTGCAACTTCACTTGCGATTGATATCAATCATAACTGTATATTAGAAAGAGGGGATTGGGACTTGCAATAGATTCAGATCAGTCGCAACTCTTTATAAGATGGGCCTAGAATGTTGGAGGTTGGGACGCGGGTCTTCCTGAATGCGTATCTTGTTTTATGGATATGCACACGAATCCCATAAAACTATATTTTATCTATGATGGAAGGGGGGAATGATGTAAAGATCTCTTCATTCCTTATTTGTTTGCTTTTGTATGTGCTAAGGTCATTATTATTTCCTTTTTGTATAAGAACAACGCTTATTTTGGTTAGATTTTTAGTGAAAGGGCTTTGTGGGGGTCACCAAGCTGCTCGTAAGTTACGCATGACATTAAGAAAGACTAGTAACCAGTTGTTGGGTGCCAAATCAGATTTTTGATTATGATTCCCATCGGCTTAAGTTGAAATCTGATCTTTGTTGATCAATATTCTTGATGTTAACAAGCATCTGAATACAAAGTTAATAATTTGTCAAATTTGATAAACTTTGAAGGAAATTCACTCCCATTATGTGAAAACACATACAAATTGGGGCATCTCATTTAGCATAAGAACAGGTCACCAATCGTACGTAAAGTTGTGTATAACAAACAAACAGCTTGGTGAAACACTCCCACCGGAAGATTTCAATTTGAAAATCAACTTTAGCCATACACCTCCATTCATTCTTTCATTTAGTCTCAGGATGGAACAGACTATTCTTACTGCTGGATGTATGCCTACAATTTCTTTTCAAACACTTATTTTGTGAGGGGTGTCATGTAAATAGCCCCTAATGTAGATGCGCATTAAGGGAGCCAAAGTGTATAACTTACCATCTGTGGTAATGGTTGTGTCACTCAAGAAACTTACAAAGACTTCGTCGCTCAGTCCAAGTTGGATTTGGCTCACTGCATGATTTTACCACCTCATATCTTCTGCTGGGTTTGTGCGTGTTTCTTCATGGTCATGTTAAGGACAGAATATTGAACATAGCAGCACTCTTTATCTTGTGGAAATATTCACTCCAGTCGATAATGACCTTGTATTGTGAAAGCTCGAAAATAACAGCACAAGTAATCAATCACGTTCATAGCTGCATAAACAACGTGGGGTTTTTTTTAACATAAGAGTTACATGTGAAAACATCTTCAAACATCTGTATGTGTTCACCTGCTGCAGATGAAATGAATACAAGTTCATGAGCAATCAGTGCTCCAAATAGACACGCAGTAAGGAAATTCAAGAAGGTGGTTGAATATTTGTTGGTAATGGAAACTAATTCAACATACAATGTTTGCAATTTTGAAATTTTCTATTAGGGAAAAATATGTTTGCTGTTTTCTAAATGGCAAATAATGGAAATCTTTTTGAAGCATTCCTTGACGATGTAATTTTCGTTAAGTTATGTGAGCACAAACAATACAATGGTTGATTTTCAATGTGATATTTCTGGTGATGTCAATGGTGAATGCAGTTTTGCATTAAATGTAATATCCCTATTTTACAAACGTGTGTAATACCATGTGCACTATTGCACAGTTGTTCATTTTTTGGTTTAAATAGACTTAAGTCTCATACATTGTGAACATGATCTTCCATTCAATCAGAGAGGAGTAACACCTCCCTGATTCAATCTTTAATTAAGAGTCTTATGTCAAGATTAGTAAGTTTTTGTAGCTAAAGAACCGAATTCCTAGTTGAAATGTAATTAAACATTTAATACTTCTTCTACTATTGCAAAAGTTGTGTTTTGACATGTATATTCATGTACAAAAGATATATGTAAATATGTTGTACATATGGACTTATTGTACATATAATTTTCACATTTATATATAATGTACAAAAAATGTGCATAGTTGTAAATGTTGTTTGAATTTCAATAATTTGTTAATGTATACGTGAGGTTGTGAATAAAGTTGTCGATAATATGTAACACTGTTTTGTAAAGTTTGATTAATTTGAGCTTGTTAGAGATAGAGATTATGGTACACTCTTTTACATTAAAGATAAGGGACATAGAGGTTAAGAAGGTGAGACTCGTTATCGTGGCAGGACAGTTCTGCCGTCCTTACAGGCTTTTACAAAATACTTCATCATTGTGAGATGATTCCTTCCTGTGATCGTGTCATCAAACAAAAAAGGGACCTGTGGTCATGCTCGAACTACTCTTCCATAAATAGGATGCTGTAATCTGGACCATGTACTGGGAAGACAAAAAGCATTCAAAAGGTGATCGTGAGCAATCTCCATGCCAATGGTCTTAAATTCATGTATTGTCCATTTTATAAACTTGCTGAAAGTTATTTGCCCTCAAATGACCCACATTTGGATTAATTTAAAATAAAATCACAAATCCTCAAAATGTTCGGCCCGGACATTTTGTGGATTTTGATCATCTGTTCGAAGGCTTTCTGTCTTTCCAGTACAGTATATTCCCTTTAACCTAAATCACATAGAGAAGCGTTTCATCTATCACACTTACGGGCAATATCCCTTCCCTTAGATAATTGCAAAGTTACTTCTATACAGCAAGTAATGAAGATCGCAAATACAGGATTACAAAAGATCGAAAGATTAAGGTAGGCCTAAAATTAATCAAACTGAACACGTGAAAATAAGGAAATGGCATTATAGTGTTAAGTCATGAATTTTATTTGAAAAGGCATACACGGAAAATTCTACATCAACATCCTTTTTGTTCCAGCCAAAATGTGTTCCTATCGGGTTTTTCGTCCATTAAAAAAAATGTGAATGCAATGATGATGTGATACGTGACATTGAAGTTCGTCGGTTGTGTACGCATGCATCTATATTTATGAATTTTGAATGACAGTTTTTGAATGGAACTGATGGTACGTTAACTGTATACAATTATAAAACCCTTTTCAACCGCCCACGTAGAAAATGATATATAAAACTTCATTCTGTCAAATACCTCGTATTTTTTCTCTATAATTATACTCTTCCAAATGTAGTGTAAGGGGCATTCAAACATTCAAAGTGAATTGCTGCCTGGAGATGGACGGGACATAAAAAGACCACTACAATTTGGTCACAGCATCGGTTGCCGGGGTTCTAAAATTAATGAGAAATGAATATTGTATACCTGAAGCAGATACACGAAGAAGAGAGAAAAAGAGAGAAAAAAAAAACGTCGAGCGTCAAATGTCAACTTCCTTTCCTTTCATGCGGCGCAAGTCGCGAGTCATATCTCCATCTTCGGAGAGCGAGCTCGATAATGGGCCTTGTCATCGCGAGCCTGCAAATTATGCGACGTAAGTCGGTTATGGAGAAAAGAACCGGGACAGCGTTCCGCTGTGAATCGCGCTTGGTTTCCCAGAGAGAGAGGGGGGAGAGAGAGAAGAAGCGGTGGCCATGGTGAATTTTGTTTGAGCAAGGAAACCAACTTCCGATGGCCATTCTTCGGTTGTCAATCTCAGAAGTAAAAAAAAAATGAATGTTGATCAACAGCAGTTTTGAAGGAGAGATGGGGGGGGGGGGGGGGGAATGATATATGCGAGAAGACAGAATTTGACTGATAGATTTGCCTTTTTTTCTGTCTCTCTTTATATAATCTTTTAAACCTCATCCGGCTATAGATGTGACGCTTTTCATGCCGTGAGCGCGGTTTCCGTCTGTCCGTTCGTTCGCCCTTCTACATGTATTTATATCTGACGTACAATACCTCCTACCCGTTAATAACATAGTATCCTGGTGGAATTACATCAACTTAAGATTATAAAGTAACATTTATCTGAAGATAGTTATTTCTTCATGAGATATTTTGATGAGATATCGTGTGCAGAGAACAGCATATATGCCTACATTCAAATTGTAGTTTACGCTCACTCTCTTTCTTTCCGTTTTTGAAGTTAGCCTTTGCTCAAAGTACGTAGATATGTTTCTTTGGCAAAGCTCCATACGGTTGGTATGTTTCAAACGCTTATAATAAAACGCGTTTCTTAAGGATTTCATTCCAATCGTGCAAATCTGAATCGGACACGAAAGTTGCCGAAGGTCTTTTTGGTGTTTATCCATCCGTATGGATCACCTCGTGGACCATCAGCTTTGATGGTAGAAAAATGGTGACAGTACAATTTGTTTTAGGCATTTAATTCAAGGTCAGCCTTTAAAATTTATCCAGATGCTCTGAATGCCACGTTGGTAAATAAATAAAGCTATTCATTTTGTGGGGTTGTTCATGTATTTCCAACAAAATAAAGTACAGTATTCAAAAGTAGAATTATTTTGTCGATCAGTTGAGAAGTAGTCGCTTAGTCGCTCCGTCATGTCGATGATTTCGTAACTCCCTCTTCTCCTTTTTTGTTTGACCATAAAACCTCCGTCAATACAAGTTTAGATAGGAAACCACATGGAATTACACCTCAGTAGTGTGCTGTTAAAGATGCTTCAGATAGCTACTGAGCCATAAATAATCATTTCTCTAAACCATACCCAAAGATTTCCAATGAAAACCAAAATCTTCATCTCACAAAACAAATATAGACCGTCGGGACGCCTGATTGTGATTCATTTTCACTTGGCTGATTCTTGAACACATGTTTCGCGCGGGAATACATTGTTTTGATTCTAACGAGCAAAATCGCCCACATATTAATGCAACAATAGTTGCGGTATCAGTATTTATCAGAGCGATAAAAAGAATAACAATCTCACGTTGCTTACAATAATGGTTGTTAAGTTTATGAGATAATTGTTTGCTATGATGATTGTGGGATATCCATGAAGCTATTTGCACATTTCCGACTCTTTCATGCAAGAGCGAAATCTAATTTGTTACTAGTTTGATTCTGTTTTTACATCGGCGGGTAATAAAGGAATTATTGTTCGCCCTACAAAAGCTTTTGATAGTAATTGATTAACAAGACAGGGAATTAAATTATTAACACTTTTGAAGCAGATAACATGGAATAAAGCGTAACTGTTGATTCTGTGCAATACATCGTGCATAACGCCTTTACAATTTTTTGTTAAGCTTTTGCTTATATGCATTTCTAGTTCTCCGAAACTGCACAGACATGGGGTATTATTGCACGCTGCCCACACAGCCGAAAAGATCTGTCTTCTACTTTTGTCGCTGTCGAAACTTATCTATTAGGCCAAATAAACTTGATCAACCGTTGAATTTGGTGCCGGTATTACATACATACACACCGGGCACATTACGCCAAAGTGGTGTCTCGCTTTGAATCATTATAATGATTGTCGCCCACATAAGCCCATCGTAGAACAAACAAGTCATTAGAACTCCCACCGGCTAGTCACAAAAGCGCCGCGCTTTCTGGCTGCGCTGTTTAAAGTCCAGCCAATCGATTTGGGTTACATAATCAGGGGGGATTATGACTGGGCTATATCCGATACAGGCTTTTCATAACTCTTCAACTGTGAACTTCGTAGGCCTTAATCGATGACTTAGTTCTGTTTTGATCATAGGTGCTGTTGGAGAAGCCCAATCACCCTCTGATCACCTCAGCCCCGGGACAATTAAGTTTACAATACACGTTAGACGAAAGCGCACTTGGTACGAGAGACGGACAGGCTAGAATGATACTTTAGAGCGGCACCACTAACCACCCTACTGACTAACGCCAGTTCTGAGAACGCCATATCTGCATACAGTTGGCCTATGCTCCTTTTTCCCATCTCAAACGTCTGTTTAGAAAAAAAGAGTAAATGGATATTATTTTTTACGGGTGCAATGCATGTAGAGTGTTGGTAGCATGCACGCTGTCAACACTGTGTTGAAATATAACACAAATTACTAAATTGGAAAAAAGATGCTGTTTTGAGGCGTCCTTCTCTACATAATTGTGATGATGTTGTTAGTGCTAGCATGTATGAATTATTGTTAATAACTCATTATTAGGCATATGATGAAATGTTTGATAAAAATCTGAAGTGAAGTGAAGTTTTTTTTTTTTTATTAGTATTAATACATGCGTCTTTCTCTCCATGGCGATGATGATGTTGTTAATGTTGGCATGGACATATTGACATAAATCAACTCCTTCAATTCTGGTGAAATACTTAAGTCGTTTTCATTAATTCTTTCCCCTTCTAAATGGTATATAGTCCAATATCAAGCGCGTTGATAGAAGAGTTTTATAGATAATTTATAATTGACTTGCACAGCCACACGCACGTCCATGTTTTTATCTTCACGTCCGTAGTCTTTGCAATAACTATGGATTAGGATCTGACAGTAGCCCGTAAGGTCGTAACATTGGACTTTAGACACTGCGGCTCTTTTTTGTATCACGTAATTAAACCTGTCAATCGGATTACGCTTGATAGGTTGTTTCCGCAATGTATTCTAAAGGCTCGGGCGGGAAAACGGGGACAGGCGTGATCAGGGATAAAAGGTATAATCTGTAGAAAGATCTTAGGAACTGAGAGATAGAGATAGAGAGAGAGAGAGAGAGAGAGAGAGAGAGAGAGAGAGAGGGGGGGGGGGGGGGTGGGCAATGTATTCTAAAGGGCCGGGAGGGAAAACGGGGACAGGCGTGATCAAGGATAAAGGTGTATACCTGAAGAACGTAAAGAGAGAGAGAGAGAGAGAGAGAGAGAGAGAGAGAGAGAGAGGGGGGGGGGGGGGAGAGAAAGAGAGAGACAGAGAAAGTGATGCAGAGAGCTAGAGATGGACACACACACACACACACACTCGTACACACACTGAGAGGGAAGAGAGACTGTGTGTATGTGTATAATGTGTGGTACAGTGGACACACCTTTCTAATTTACACAAAATTTTAGGACTTTCATTTTTTTTTCAACAGGCTTTACTTCACTGAAAACAACCCATTAATATAAGTGTGTGTGTAAAAGACAGTGGGCACAGAACACGTTCACCCCACCCTTTAGGCTTCTCTGTCTGTTTCTCTGTCTCTCTCTGTCTCTCTCTCTCTCTCTCTCTCCCTCTCTCTCTGTCTCTCTCTCCCTCATTCTCTCTCTGTCTCTCTCTCTCTCTCTCCCTCTCTCTCCCTCATTCTCTCTCTCTCTCTCTCCCTCATTCTCTCTCTCTCTCTCCCTCTCTCTCTCTCTCTCTCTCTCTCTCTCTCTCTCTCTCTATTATAATAATTATGGAGGAGTAGTCATTTCCCCGACACACCCATATAGTTTTACACGGTGCACTGATCGACTAATAATCAATCAAGAGGAAACATCTTATCATGCTTTAACATAATGATTAGCACCACTCTCTACGATTATCTACGCCTTATTTGGTAATGAGAAACAGTGAAGCTCCGTTAAAACGTTTACTAGGCCCTAGTAATCTTTGTAATTATCATTCAATGCTCATTTTATGAATGAAATACATTTGCATCGGATATTTTGAGACTGCAATGAGAACACCTCATTTTCTCCTCACTTTCACTCACTTTTTTCAATCACACGCTAGACAACGTGAAAGGTATTCGTCTCTTCCATGCAATGGGCATGTAAATGGCGATTGCTGAGGCCAGCCCCCTATTTCGCGGGAAACCGTATGGACTGTTCGATTAGCAAAAATAGGGCAACGTGCTTGTGGAGGGACGGAACAATAAAAGGAAATTTTCTAGTGTGTATGCGTCATGACCATCCAAATTTTGATGTGGAAATAACCCATATTAACTCTACTGGAGGAATATTTACAGGGGATTCTAGCTACATAAGCCCTAATAAAACAAAAACAAAGCCGAACCTTTGCGAGGTTTTCAATACTACGTTGTTCGTGAATAATAAACTGCATAAATGCATAAATGCATAATTTACTGCATAAATGGATATAATTCTTATTTTTTGGTTAAAAAAACAGCAACAACCAAACATATATGTTTTGAGTTACAATTTGTGCTGAAAGATGAGAACAATTGTTCGTACCAGTTAATTTCTTTTTTCAAGTGATGCATATTATATATTACTTCTTTTGTGCTATTGTTCACTGCAAAAATTGATAAAATATTTTGTTTGTTAAAAACATATATATGTTTGGTTAATGTCCGGGACGAAAATAGACAAGACATGTGCTTACCAGTTTTGCCAGTTTTGCAAGTGATGCAATGTGAGATATGTTTTCAACTGTTTTATCGCTCACCGCGAAAACAGATAACATTTTATTTTGTGAACAAAATCTCCTCACATATTTATATATATACTTGGTTACAAGTCTAGGAGAAAATAATGATACACGTACTTCCCAGTATTACAGGTTTGTCTACTTGGAATACCTTTTCAACTGTTATTGTCCACAGATAAAATGCAAATTCCAAAATGTGTTTATTTCTTACTGAACTATACATGTCACTTGTTTGTATATGTGTAAACCATGTTGTGTTATAATGTGAAAGCATGGCCCCCTGGTAGAACAGTGTTCAATCACTGAAGGGACTACCCTGGGTAAATAATAACAATTAATAAAATAAAATAAAGTCATGTAGTTTTGAGTGACATGAAAAAGGTATACAGGTGTAATGCATATACGGTACTAGCATCAGAAGATGCTGTCTGGAAATCCACTACTTAATAACACAAAATCATTGTTATCAGTTTGAATAATGTAACGTTTGATACATATCAGACTATATTTTACATATTCCCAGAATTTGCATATTCATGTTATGATGAAGGACTGAATGATAATGATAATCTTGGCGTATTTTTTATTCTCTTCTTTTCCTTTCTTGGAATCACATTCTAGCTCTCTGATCCATCTCCCTCTCTCTCGCTCTCCCCCCTCTCTCTATTCTTCTCAAACTATTTTTACCCCCATTTCTCTCTGATTATCTACCCCCCCCCCCCTTATCTCTGTATCTCATGTTATCGTTCCCTCTTTTGCTCTCTCTGAATATCTCTTCCCCTCGTTCATATTCATCTTCTATATTTTCACATGTTTTTCATGTTATAATTCCTTTCATATTTTTCCATATCATTAGTGTGGTAGTTCCGTCAAACGAGTAATAGTTATCGTCATATACCCCGTCCCTCCGCGGAGGAGTATGTAAACTCCCCGACTAATGCATTGGGCGACTCCGGAAGGCCGATATTGGATTACTCGAATGGTTACTATGGTTTCGGATTCCGAGCCGGCCTGACGTTGCCGTGTCGCCTTCGCTGATTGGTCCATGGTTAATCCTATTTTCAGTGACTTCCGATCATGATCAAATTACTTGTCAATCATACGAGATCAAAAAGTGCGCCGTGCTGTCTATTTTGTCCCTATGTTGTTGTTCACCACTAGTGCACCGAAGCCTCACCGTCACCGTCCCGCAAACTACCGTCGGGTTCGCTGTGATGCGAGCCGATTGCATGCAGGGACACTCGAAGTGCTTGTGATCGCTCAGTGAACTAGTGTACCTGTGCGGAGGTATGGTGTGTCATGTTGTCAGTGTTCTCGAGTTTATGTTGTTCATGAAGATTTAGAACCTTCACAAGTTCATTGCAGGAAGAAATCATACGGTACGTTTAGGACATCGTAGTGTTACTGATTGGATCGAAACTTCGCAAGACGTTTCAAAGTTTCATTTATCACCCATCATTCATTCATTGACCACCTACGCGCAGATACACCTCCGCATCTAGCGGATGCAATACTCAACTGCATCCACATACTACCACACGCACTGCATACTGTAGTGTGCCGCACTCGCTCCGAAAAGACTTCAAGCTCCATTTCGATTCGGATGTTTACACAAGTCAAGAGCACAGCCAAGGCGCGCAAATCTTCACCTCATGTGGTCAACCGGTAACTATTCGAAGCTGAATTCCCATCCACATGCCCCCAAATGGCAAGATTTTGAACTGGCTCATTTGCAACTCCAACTTTGTTAATATCTAAGTCCGATATAACATCATAATATAGCCTTACAGGGAACGTGTTACTGTCATTGATGTAACATTTCTGTGATTTCATTTGTTCCACTAAGATCAGAACAAATTACTATCAGTTAGATACACTCTACATGACTCTCCATCCCCAATCTAGCTTACATGGATTAAGATTTACTCTCCGTTCTTCAACATAAGTCTCTGTCACCACCAGCTATTTGAATTGCCAGGAATTTTGAATAATTCCTCCCTCCTTTCCTTGGGGGAATCAAGGAACATAATGCCCGCGCAGACTCCTGAGACGTCGTCCTTTGGCTTTGGAATGGAAGACTCAGAACTGTTGGGAACAAGTTCCAAGTGGGTGAAGGAGCAGGTTGTATCCGGCGAGGTCCTCCTCATGGACTACCGACCCAACTCGGCTTTCTACCGGGCCCATATAGATGGCGCCCTCAACGTGTGCTTGCCAGGGATCCTTTTGCGCAGGTTGCAGAAGGGGAATCTCTCGCTGAAATGTCTGATTCAGGGGGAAGAGGGAAAGGACCTTTTTGTGAGGATGGCCAGCAAAGTCCCAGTGATTCTGTATGACGAGAACTCAAGCGACATCAACGCAAATTCAGATTCACCGTTTGTTTTGCTTCTCAGACGACTGAAGGAAGTCGGTTATCGGGTCAGCTATTTACGGGGTAGGTAGATCTTCTTTATATTGATACATAGTCTGATAGTCTAAATAAACTATATTCTCATCTGCCCTAGGGACATAACATGTCCTGCTTCAAAAAAAGACAAAATTGAATGTTGACATATTGGAATTCAAACAAAAATGATGTGTGTTGCTTGCCTGACCCTTTAATAAACATTGTTTTTGCAATCTTTTCAATTGAAGAAAACGTGTTACAATGCAGGAAGGTAAACAGGGATGAAGTGAGGTCATGTGTCAAGAGAGGCATATGATTATGTTCTCTTAACCCTCCTTCTCCCTTTAAGTAAAATAGCTCAACGTGTGTTTTATTTACATACAATGTACACATTCTGTTAAGACTGTACTGCCATTTGAAGTATGTCGAACACCAAAGTCTGCGCATGTGTCTTGGCTGAAAATTGATGTAACTTGGCGAGGCCTATATCCTGCACCCTATTTTGGAAATTTGCCCCATGATCCACTTGTCAACATTTGTAGCATTTTGATGATTGATTAATATGCAAGAAAGTGAAGGTATTTATTTGGTAACATGTGCATGAGTTCAATACAATAATGTCTTCTTAAATTTGCCTTCTTTTTCAATTATTTGAAAAAAGGTATACCAACATATATTGGTATGAAAGGCAAAATACATGAACACAATAGAAAGTTAGAAATATATTTTGTTTGTTTTATTATCCCTCTGCCACATTCCTGTACTTCTCTCTGTTTCTCTTCCACACCCTCTCTTTTCATATCCCTCTTTATATCCTCTATTTTTTTTTTATCTCTCATCTATCTCCATCTCTTTGTTTTTCCCATTCTCTGTTGCCCCCCTTCCTGTCTCTCTCTCTCTCTCTCCCTCTTTCTCTCCCTCTCTCCCTCTTTCTCTCCCTCTTTCTCTCCCTCTCTCCCTCTCTTTTTTTTTTAGCTATCCTTTCCCCTCCCTCTCTCTCCTTACTGGTCCAATTCTTCCTTCTTTCCACATGTTTTTTAGCTACTTCCACTGGACAAATTGAATAGCAAATCCGCATTGTAAACCTTGAGCAGTGCATGATGGGTGGTGCGTCAGACAATGCCTTTCAGAAAGCTTCTAGCAGCTTTCAACGTGTAAATACCCCTTTTCAGAAAGATCATTGATTAGTGAGCCGAGACGCAGAAACCTTTTCATGGTTGCTCCTTGTTCTATTCAATCATGTCCACAATCTTCCACCCCCGCATTTACATCTCTGGTGGTAACTTAAAAGGCTATGCAATGAAACAGAGTTGTACTCAAACACAATATGCATGAATTAGAATCTGTACTGTTCAACATATAGTTTGGTTCTGAGTAGAATTCTTGCAACATCATGATAGGTTTTAAGAGATGGCACTTTTGAAAGTTGAAGCCATAGTATTATTGCTTCATATGGCAAGCCATTTGTGTCATTGTGCCTGACATTTAAACAAGAGTCACAGCTTCAGTGCATATGGTAAAAATGTTGAAAGGGCCAATTGGCAAAGAAGATTTCAGTACATTTTGTGGATGTCACATCAGTTATTTTCTTATGAACTGTGCATGGTCATATTTTTTAGTTGCAATACTATGCAGCACTAAAAGTAGAACATAGGAATGATTGGGGTGGAATTTAAAGAGACATGTGCATGTACATTTTCAGTATGAAAGTGTGTTGCTTGTTCCAATCGTAAAAGCACTATTCACCTTCAGGTTACAGACCATGTTGGCTAGTAGATTACAAAACATGGACTAGTGGGATCATCAGTCAAACTGCCACCATTTACATACTACATGTACATGTACGCATCATGACTTGCAGACTGTTTCACATTTCAAATAATCCAAAATGTTCACAAGTTAATATTGTGTATAGTACGAAGAGCCAAAGTCTGCTTCTCAGAATTTGCAGTATGTTGCAACAATGTGCAGTTTTTTTAAAACTAATATTAAACATACTGCAAAATCTACAAACTGTACATGTTTATAGTAATGTACAGTATAGGACTTGTAGGAACAAGAGAGTCAGAAACTCACTTTCAGTGGAATTATATGGACCATTAGATTTTCGATCGACTATTTGACAGATCATCAATTCTTGCTGGAGCCTGTTTAACTAAAGGGCAGTAGTCAAGAGTACTCCGGGCATGCTGGGAGGAAATAAGTAATATTTTAGATTCATTTTGATGCCAAACCCAGACAATATAGCAACATGTGACCTCAGTGTGATAATTTCATAACATCACACTTGATATGTATCCCTAGAAATGTACTGGTAATATATTCCTTCTTGACCCATGTGGAATTTTTTTATAGTATGAAGGTATCACTTATAAAATGCAATTAAAGGGCATTTACTGGGAAGACAAAAGGCCTTCAAAAGGTGATCCTGAGCAATCTTCTTGCCAATGGTCTTAAATTCATGTAATGTCCATTTAAGAAACTTGCTGTAAGTTATTTGCCCTCAAATGATCCAAATTTGGAGTAATTAGTGATTAAATCACAAATCCTCATTGTGTTCGGCCCGAACATTTTAAAGATTTGTCATTAAATCACTAATAACTCCAAATTTGGATTATTTGAGGGCAAATAACTCTGTGCAAGTTTGTAAAATGGACAATACATGAAGTAAAGACCATTGGCAAGGAGATTGCACACGATCACCCTTTTGAAGGGTTTTTGTTTTCCCAGTACAGTATATTCCCTTTAAATTCACATTCTTTGGATTTGAAAATGATATATTTCAGTGTGTTATACAAAATTTGAAATGTTGACACCAGATTGACAAAAAGTGGGGCCTAACTGTGAAATGGGCCTTATAAGTTTGGCTTTTTATTGCAACTGTAAATTTACGTGGCATGGAGGCTCTCTCTAGGTGCGTCTTCATAAGCCCGATCAGACGAAATAGCAAGCTATTTTTCTGATCCGGGGAACTAGCTTGATGTTGCAATCGCGTCTTCATTAGCTCGAAAGTCGGGATACGTAAGCTCGAGCTCGGGTTGCGTAAATTATCTCGAGTTTCGCACATACCAGCAGTGTGCGACAGGAATAGGCCATGACTGCATGGCTTTGGTTGTGAGCTCGCATTCACGCACGTGTAAAAACCTATTATGTAAACAATGCCTCGTGGGCACTGATGCATGCCGGGAGCGAGAAATTTTCAGGCTAATGAAGACGCTCCGAACTAGCTCGAGCTATTTCGCAAACTAGCTCGAGCTAGCTCCATCTAGCCCAAGATTTCTTGGGAAATTTTTTTCGACCAAATAGCTCGCTATTTTGCCTGATCTGGCTAACCAAGATGCAAATGGCTAGCTATTTCGTGATCTGGCTAGCTAACCCGATCAGAACAAGCTCGCTATTTTGCCCAGCTCGAGCTAATGAAGACGCCCCTTCTGATGTTCTTTATTTTTAATTTTTACATTCATCCAGGTGGATTCAGCGAATTCTACAAACTCTTTCCTCATTTATGCCAAACTTCAGAAGACAGCGATTCAGAGTGTTCATTAACGGACTTGGGTTTTGATAGGCTCAAGATTGAAACAACGGGCCTGGTAGAGGCGGAGACCCCATTGGACAATCGATTCCCTGCCCAGATCCTGCCCTACCTGTACCTCGGAACCAAAGAGGACTCTGAAAACTTTGAGCTGCTTTCAACGCTGAGGATACAGTACGTGCTGAATGTGACGCCAAACATCCCAAACTGCTTTGCGGACAATGGGATTAAATACATGCAGATCCCCATCATGGACCATTGGAGCCAGAATCTAGCAGCTTTCTTCCCCGAAGCCATTGAATTCATCGGTAAGTCTAGGCTATATCAGTTCCAAAGTGCTTCTTTTGTTTTCAGATTGTGGTCAAAATTCTTTTTCAACTTTTTCTATTGTTAGTTACATTCTACAAGGTAAAGTCATATAGGAAATTACATGACATTATTGATGTAAAAGTACTTCTTTTGTTTTCACATTGTGGTAAAAAAAATCCTTTTTGTTACTCTACTTAGGGGTAGTTACAAGGAGGGCTCATGTAGGAAATCACATGACATATATTATTGTCAGGTCACCAATTCTGATGATGCACAAGGAAACAATATATGCTCACTTTCAGTGTAAATGCACTAACAGTATCCATTGAAACACATGAGTAATTAATTATCTGGAAACCAAACAACCCAGTGTCTGCTGCTATGGTCTATCAAAACAGGAAAAGGCCAGGGTGATCTAGAGCTATAAATACCGGTATGTGTATCATGCATATCCCTATTTGCCTTGTGCAAACAATATATGAGACAAAGCTCTCATCGAAACTGTTGTGTTGCCATTGGAGTGCTTCCGTCTGGGTTGTTTCACAGCCTGTAATGTCAGAAGATGGTCAATATACTGGTTAGTATCAGTGAAGAGAGCACAGGGCGATTTTGCTCCAGCAGTGCAAAATAGAGCCCTCATGAACAACACAATAGTTTCTGTATTTTTTGTCCTTATAGGGGTACAATGTATAAACTGGTTCAAGTTGTCTGATTCATGAAATGACACTTGAAAAGAAGCCCTCTCAAATAAATAATAATTTACCCCTGACTCATGTGTATGTAGCAAAAAGATTTAATGTGGATGTTTTTCATTGGAATCATTAGGGACTTGAAAGTACATGCAGAACAGCATTCCTTATTTGAAAATGAAATGATTAATGGTAAAATAATCATTTATTGATTATTCCAAAATATGTTGAGCTTTATTTATGCAGAATAGAGAAGAAGTCTGCTGTGTTATAAAGCATTAATGTATACTGATAGTGTAGTTTGTACCAGGGAGGTGGGAGTTGAGATTTGTACCATTGTGATACAGTGTGGGAGTTGTGGGGGATCTAGTTGACTTTTCCACATAATTGATCAAATCAACACACTTGCCTCTTCACTCAGCCCTTCTAGTGGCTGGCTCTCAGACACTTACCTATGCCCTTCTTTTAGTGTATGAAGTAGAGTCTGCATTTTATAAGACTACAATAGGGATGTTCTGTAGCTGTTCTAGATGAGGCTTATTTTGACAGTCAGGAAGTGTGGAATAGCCTTCACTCAAGGCGTGATACAGTTTTATTTAAGTGTCAAATCAGAGTCTGAGTCTGAGACTAGCAGATGGCTCACTATGCAGTCCATGTATATGTGGGTGCACTAGTGATGATGGTTGGTGATACTCATGTGTGGAATTTGCAGCACCAATCTGAGATGCAGGGGTGAAATGTAGAGAACAGCTGCTTTTGCGCGACCTTTGGCCTTGGCCAATGCTAAGGTTTCCCTGTGACTTGTCATGCCATGCACAAAGCAGTCCCTTTGTAATGAACTCACTGCAGGCATGGGGTTAGCAGTAATTGCTGCTGCCATACTGTAGTCCCAATGTCTAATGTGCGTGGGTTTCTACAATGCGCCTCTGCAGTCAATGTTGATGTACACTACTGATTTGTACATTTACAATTCTGTTTCATTGATTTACGCTGGGTGTGGATAGCTCACAACGATCTGCTCCAATTTGTAAAGTAGTTTATAGTTCAATGGACATTCAGAGATGTCATATTGTTCAACACATTATACCTGGAACCTAATACATCTATTGTTTGTCACTTTATCAATCATTACCACCTACATTTTTTTTTCAAATACAGTTATCTACATTGTACATGTTATCATTTGATTGCATGAACAGTAGTCAAGATTAAATAGACTAACACGTGTGAAGTATGAACATACCCTGATAGTTCTGAGAAGAGGCATGCATACTGCATTACACAAACTGTGACTTAATGCACTGTAGGCCTATTGCAAAAGAAGTGTATTACATAAGAGATGAAAGATAAGGACTACTGTATAAAAGTTTGCTGTGCTTTTATCTCTGTGACTTCATGTACATGTCTCCTGAGTCCTGACAATATTAGACTATTTCATGCATATACTTGTTGTTACTAATTAGTTATACACGGCATGATTTAGCCCCCACAATGCCTAAAAGAGCCCCTGTGCAAAATTATGTTTCATCATTATGGTGGAATGCATTACAGAATCAATTACATACAATTTAAAAAGAAGCCCCCACAAATAGCCCCCCCCCCCCCCTCCGCTGCATACTAACAGCAGCCTCTGGTTTGATGCATCTCTATTGAATGGTGCAGCTTTTATAAATCCCCTCAGGCCCACTGCATATTGTGAAAAGAAAGAGATGAATCCACCAATAAACTCTTCAGGTACAATCCTTGCTTTGTTGCAACAATAATACACACAACTCCTTTAGAGCAGC
Organism: Arbacia lixula; assembly: GCA_963669155.1. Lineage (NCBI taxonomy): Eukaryota > Metazoa > Echinodermata > Echinoidea > Arbacioida > Arbaciidae > Arbacia > Arbacia lixula. Next base: position 25,908,610 of record OZ022576.1, on the reverse strand, counting down.
ATTTTGTCTCACATGACTTTTTCCCCCTGCATTAGGTGTAAGGTGGTTCTTCATGAGATGGCAGTTACAAAATGTACATTCATACTAACTGTTCTTGAAAATACGCTGTAGCTGCAAAACTTATTCAGCAGCAAATGGACCTGGATTATGCCAATCGTACCACTTGAGGAAAACACTAAATTGATTTGTTGGGGTTACTTTGCAAACCTGACGTCATGAAACAAATGCCCTGAACCATGTGTGCATTATACCTATCCTAAGGAAAGATTTGTCTATGGGACATGATTATCATTAGGTTGCTCCCCCCCCCCCCCCCCACACACGCACCCTTTGTGTTGATTCACTTTGCACAAAATGTAAACATGATTGAATGCATTGTAGTTTGAAGCCCTCAGCTGCTGTTTATTGGTAATGCAAGGGTTTCAAAATTGGGAACATTTAGTCCTGAAGGCATTAAAGTTGAAGAGGGTGGGTCACCACTAATGTGAATTGCAAAATGCTCTAATGATACATTTTTTTGAAATTTTCCTGAGCAAATATGTTGCAAATTTGCATAAGTATCTCCCTTTTAGTATATGTGATCATGTTTTTTCCCACGTCAAGAATAAATGCGGTATTATTGCCAACTTGAAGCTTATGGAGACTGTCCTATTGTTGATCTGGTTTCCTGCTCCGTGCTATTCTCTTGAGTTGTCATGCCCCAAGGCCTCTCCCATAAAAGATACCCCATTTCCTTTTCATATTCAGGAGGTAATCATTACCAAGAATAAGTCATGTATGCAACAAAGAGTGTACAGTGTGGGATTTCCTATATAGCCGTGTAAAAAGTAATAATGGAAGACATATGTCTGAATTTTTTAGATAATTGGGCATATTTTCAGAAGCCTGTACTAGTCAGCAATGGAGGATGTGTTCAGTCAAATGTGTTGGTGACTATTGCATAAAATATCTATGGGTCCTGCTCGTTTATGGAAGGGTTTGGTAATGATCTAGTCTTCCAAAATGTTCACAAGTCACAACGCTCTCAGAACAAAGCCTTGAAAACTGAAAACTGCATTGACTTACTACACATCTCCATGCCAATAGTACTGAATGGTTTAACAGACAGAAATTCAAAGGATTAAATAAACTGCATGAAACATATTGATAGAATTAAAGAGAATATTTTGACTGTCGGTATTAATTGAAAACATTCATTACATGTACAATGTACACAACAGCTCAAAGGAATTGACATATGGAAAGGGAAAGAGAAGAAAAGAAAGGGAAGGATCCTCAGTTTTAAACTGCGGTATATTTTGTCCAGTTCAGCATGAAACCTGATGCTTTAGCCTAAAAAGCATCAAGTTTCATGCTGAAGTGGACAAAATATACCATGGTTTAAAACTGTGGGTCCTTCTCTTTCTTCCCTTTCCCTTTCCCTATGCCAATTCCTTTGAGCTGTAGTGTACAGTATGTATTTCTTGCATTGAAACTAGCATTCATTTGCTATGAATACTATGATAGAATCAAAGAAATAATGCTGACTGCAGTCATTCAGAACATCATTATGTACATATACACATGTCTGTACAAAACATGCACGACATGTAATTCTTTCTTTAAACCTACTGAAGCATTGATTTGCTATGTACAAGAGTAATGTCCTTGTTCATGTACATGTCAGTGTAGATCCCAAAAAGATACCTTATAATTTGCTTTGTGTAGCATATTCTGTACATGAGAGTATTCAGAGTAGCCATGAACACATTACATCCAGCTTAGTGGCTGTCTCTGACCTTTCCGCCGTGGCATTTGTACTAATAAAGTCGTGGCCATCAATATCAACAGATCAATAAACACAGATTTAACATGACTGTGCTCGACACATCTAGTGTAGTGCTGCTGTTGTGAACTCGGGACAGGAAGAACGCAGTCTGTGCAGTGAGCATGGCAGTTCATACTGTATGTTTGCAGTGTTTTCAGTAACTTTAGTACTCTGTAGCTAAAATTTATTGTGAGAATTTGTCAATGAGTTGAATTGTAATTTAACTGTAATTCTTGTTTTAAATCATATTAAATTAAATTATAACATGAAAATGTTTTTGCTTTATCTTCAATAGATGCAGTAAACATTTCCAAATTAATGTTGGTGGGATGACAACAGAAAATAGATATTTTTTTAATATTGGTCATCTTTAATGTATTTAACGACCCATGAATTGTCAATTTCATTTTAAAAGCCACTGTAGTTGAAAGATCTAATGGAAGATAAGGACTGTTTGTGTCAACTTTCATATATCGGTAGGCCTACAGTATCTATTAAAAAAAGGAAGCTATAACCATGAAATACAAACCAGTGTTTTAATTTCATCATTATCTTTAATCCTACATGTACATCACCATTAATTTCAGATTTTGCCAATTGGACCTACGTGTACCCATTTTCTTGTGGTTTGTGAAATGATTTTAACATGTCAGGAAAAGGGATACACAACCTATACTGTATTTCAGTCAATAATGATATAGTAGACAAGAGTCCTAAAGGTGACCTACATTGCAGTAATCAATCATGGCCATTGTACATGTAGATGCCTGATGCCCAATGACTTTCTTTCCTCCTGTTTTCCAACAGTTGCCATCGGGAGAGTGACACTTGAAGCCTGATATGACTTGAGCGGAAACTTTCAATTGATTACTCGTTTAGCACTTCCTCTACATGAGATCCTTAAAACTGTTTCATTAGGTAACGCAATAGATGTGCTAATTCTCGGGTTTCAGCTCGATAACAGTCCGGAAATAAAAAGACCTCTGCACCTCCCTGAATCACCATTGTGCCAAAAATAATTTCAGGGCAATGAATTGATCTGAAGTGCATGCAGAGTTGTAGACATGTACAAAATAGATTACATTTACATGTACTGCAGTCTGTGCATATACTTTTTTAATACCTTCCTGGAAAATGGGTAATGAATGCCGTAATGTAACTGTTGTTCTAAATATCATTTTGCAATTTTGCATGATGAAGTTTTATGGAGCTTACATGAACATTTGTTTTTTTATGATTTTGGGAATTTGTATTGTAAAGATTTCATGACAATATAGCTTTATTAGTACCAGAAGTTGTTCCCTGCAAACAGTTTTATCTCTCCCTATCTGTGTTTCTCTCCTTTTCTCCCATCCTTTCTGTCTTGTTCTCCCTCTCACTTCCTCTCTTACTATCCCTGAAATAAGAATGTAATACTAGTGTAAGATGGTTAAGTTTCCATTAAAGTTCCCCTTTTGTTTGATTTCTTTTACTTCTAGCTCAGTATTTAGTCCAGTTCAGTTTGTATTCAGCCCAATTTCAATAGGTTATTATTTTCATGTTCATCTCATCAGTCACTACCCTACTTCTCTGATCACATTCATTCCTTTCCTATTCAGATGTGCTCATAATCATTCCATCCTCACATCTGGCTCTTTTGTTGAACATTCTTTATTACTTTGTCACCTCAGCTAGTCTGCCATCTCCATCCTTCTTGCTTTTATTGGTTGACTTGGTGAATAGGGTTCCTACACTTTAGTTGGCCTGCTCCACTCCTTTTGTTCCTATTGGTTCTTCTATAGTTACCTTGAAAATGCAAATGAACTTTATGTTAATTATGTTGATTATGTTCATGATGGAAAAGCTTGCTGTGGGCAAGGAGCCCTGAAAATAAACCAGTCTGCACCTCATGACTTGAGTCTATAAGATATTTGTTCAATCATGTAGTAGCCCTACACTAGCATAAGTGACTCCACATGTATCATAAATTCCCACCATCCATCTTTCTAAATGAAAAATCCATTCACAGCCTAAAATAACATATTTGTCTTAACTCTAGAAATAATGTCCACTCCAGTTCAAAGTGCATGCATATCAGAAGTGATTTGAATTCAAAGCAAGAAAAGACAATGATGAATTGCATCCTGTGGGTGTGAAAAAGACATGTGTAGACATGCTTCTGTGCAAACTATGAATAGAAACCACTTGAAAAGGACAGGCAAATGTAAAGTTCCAGCTGGTTTGTGCACACAATCTTTGATTTGGAATCTATCAAAGTCCAGAGGGGAAAAATAACATTGTGATTGCACAATAATGGAATGTATGTGTACATTTCATACATTCAGAAAAATGAGTGTGTCATTACTTTGACCTTGTTTAATGTTTATCTCAGTTTCATATTGTACTGTGTGACACATCTATGTACTGTAGAATGTAGATTAACTAGTTACACTGTAATGACACTTTTCATGATGTTTATTTCAACATATTCATTGAAAAAATGATAAGCTATATGATTTGTGGTTTAGTCCTGTACTTCTCCATTAGTTAACTAGTTGATCATGTGGTAATTCCTGATTACATTCAAACACATGCACATATACATGTGCTTCCCTATATGCCAAATCATAAAAGCCAGGCAAGACATTCAAGTCCCCCGTGTAAAAGTATAACTTACATGTTCTGAAAATATATGGCTTCTCATGTACACACATAATACATACTACATGTATACCACTCAGAAGAATGTACAGGTGCGGTGCCTTTGTACATTGATTGCACCTCACTCATGTCTCCTCGAGCTGGTGCATGTAATGTCTGTATTATACATGTACTACTGTATAAGTCACATGTGACTTGGCGATATCTCATTCCAACATGTCATCTCTTCCAACTACATTTCATAGAATGTACATTATGTAGCATTTTAATGCAAGAAATTCACAGCACACACACACACACACAGTAAAAGAAATGTAAAATCATTGTGTATATTGGGGTGACCACCATAGAGTTATTGTGGTGGACCAAACTGACGAGTATAGGAGTCTCTCTGGACCCACTCAATCTATACTCAGTATGGGTGCATGCAGCTTACATGTACACCCTTCTTGTTTGCTCAGTCCTCCAATGAGGAAGCGGAGTTTCCTATGTGGTAGTGACCTTTGCTCCTCTTGAGGGGAAAAAATACCAATCCAATGAGAAAACAAGCGCTCATTCAGTATAGATGACCTCTCTTTAGTAGACCATACCATTTTAATAAATAGGTGTGTTCAGTTCATTTAGCACGAGAGGGTGTTTGGTCATATGAAGGTACATGTACAAAAATTTGAAGTGTAAAGGTATTGATATAACAGGTATATGATTTGGAGCAACACTTCGCTGTAGTAAACTTGTGAAATGTGCAAGTGTAAAGGACATTGTACATCACATGTCTTTAAATTTCATTGTCTTTCTTGAAGGACTGGGAAGGGGTAGATGCTAGAAAGTAGTACATGTACGTCACACAATTTCAAGGAATATCTGTTTAAAGGCATCATGGCAGTAGACATGTTTTGTTTTGCTTGTTTTGTTAATTGTACATGCATGTAGAACTATGCAGCACTTACATGTACATCATTTCATGTAGATATGAGACTGTGCATCTTATATGTTGTCTGTACATGTAGGTGTAAATACTGCTGTCATGATGCCAAGCAGAAAAACCTGCCCAAATTACCAGTGTTCTGTTATTCATGGCGTGTTCTCATTCAATATTGACGGGCCTATAGTTCAAGATGAGGCCGGATGCAAGGTGTGCGCTTGTATGTTTGTCTGTGTGTGTGTGTGTGCACACGAGGGAGAGCCCTGTAACAGTGTACAGTGATGTGTGTGTGTGTGTGTGTGTATGTGTGTGTGCATGCATACAGGTTCTCGCATACGGGCATGATCAGCTGCAAAAAGCGATCTGCCTTTGGTAGAGAGAAAGGGCATCTTGACACAAGACATGGCACATCCTCATATCCTGAATGAAATGTCTGCGCTCGGCAAACAAACATGAAGACATGGCGACTGTGATATTTTATTGTAAGGGGTAAAAGGGAGTGAAACTGTGAGAGTGTAGAGGAGAAGGAGTGAGGCTCATGTTATATATATATTTCTAGTCTGGGGGATATGTTTTTGGCTTCTTGGGTGTGTATATGTTTGTCCGAAGGAGATGAATGAAATGGAAGGTGGATGTAGATTGTGAAAACAAACAGAATACTGCTAGGAATCACCCAGTGCCTGAATAAACATTGGCCACTAGGGCATGAAAATGAGTCCATGAGACTTCAGCTACATGTAGAGCTATTGTATTGAGCAGTGTATAATGGGCTCTGACGTAAAGAAGTTAAATACATTGTGCATGAAAGGGATATATTGTAAGAATCAGTACAGTTACATATTGACGAACATGTTGTTTATTTGCTCCCATTTTATTTCATGACTGCATTATGTGGAAGGCAACAATACTGAGAGGCTCTTCAGATTTTTTAGCTTCTATATAGTTCGTGAATAGAAGGCGGCCCGGCCATGCAATTATGTAGAACTGACTATACATATGAGTCAACTTCAAACAATCAACAATATTGAATTAAGAGTACATGTATGTACTTCAGTAACTTTACATATGTGATTCCTGCATTGTCAAATGCAGCTTTAGAGAAAAAGATGTTGCTCAAGATGACAAACTATTGACATTTAAGATATTAACCTGTTTATTTCTTACACCTTTGTAAAGTGTATTGTCAGTACTTTCACACTGCACATCAACATGTATTATAATATGTGAACATTCTTTTTTAAATTGAGAGTGTTGACATGTAGCGTACACAGACTATGCAGTCAATATGATCAATTGTGCAAAGGCATTGATATTATGACAGATAATCACAAATAATCTTGATACAATTGCTTATTGGGAGCGTCAACTTATGGATTAGTGAGTGCTGTCGTGAACGATGGTGTTTAATGGTTATTGATTTTCTTAATCACTTCATGGGAGTGTGAAATTTCAAAATTCTTGCTGTGTTGTCCATTTATTGCTGCACGTGTACTGTAAAATAAGACCTACGTGTACTGTACATGTATTAAATGTTGGACTTCCTTCCTTTTTTTTTTGGGGGGGGGTAATTACATTCAAGAAACTACTTGTATGCTGTATTCACTATCATGAGGAAAATATTAAAGAACATTTTAGCTTCAACTACAATTGCATGTATACAGAATCAAATTTCTGTAGAAATGTTGCTTGGCATGAAAATTGTGATGTTTTTAGTATTCTGACAAAATATAATTATACAGTTAAAAAGATGAAAACTCAGATACACAATTATGAAAGGAATAACAGACTCAACATATTAAAGAATTGCATACATTTTGAGGAGCCATGATTGCTAACGTTTCTTGAAATTAACTTGAAATTAATTTGAAATTAATAATTCACATTTCTAAAAAAAATTATATTTAAGATTTCTTCTTTGATTATTTTTTTTGGGTAAGTGGGGTGGGCATAGAGATATACATTGAAGGGTAGTATTAGCAGTGACCCAAACTGATTATGCATTAGTTTTTGTTTATTTATATACAGTTTAGTATTGTGCTACATGTACCAGATACATGGAACTTCTTACATGCAAAAATGTGTCATCCAGATTAGGATACTTTTGTAAATTAGGATATTAGGAAATATTATTAGATATTTATGGGACATCCTTGATTTAAGAAATCACGTCCCAAAAAATAATGTTTTGTCTTGAGTTGTCACTATTGTTTAGTGGGGGAAATAATGGCTCTGCTTCTTGATTGATCTAACCATTGTGTCTCTATTTGCAGTTCAGTTCTATTTGTTAAATCCGTCCTCCTATATTGGATTTATTTTCGAACCATTATATATACAATCTAATACCGGAAGTGATCATGTAATTTTTCCCCTAAATATAGAGCGTCGTCCTCTAGCGATTGTTCATCTTGCGAACTGTTTTTTCCCTGGCAGCTCGCTCTACATGTAGCTCCTGTCCTCGTAAATGTAACATGCAACTGAAACATGCATTGGAGTGGCCACTCAATGGCGGAAGCATTCGCATCCTGTCTCAAACTGCTCTCCTGCATTAGTCACAGGCTTGGCACATGTGAAACCGTGTGGAGTGCCAAACGCCAAACACACTGGCACATCCATGTCGTGTCCTTTCCAGTGATCTGAAAGGCATGTGCGGCTGGCGCTAGCTTCCCCTCATCTCCTGCCCTCCTCTGTCTGATGTTTTTCTTTCTTCCTCCCTGCGTGAGTCTATATTATAGGGCAGGACACGTTTCCACTACTCTGCTTGTCGATCTTCCCTGTCTGAACAAGCCCCAGTTCTTCCAGACTGTCCCAGTTGCTCTTGTTATGTCTTGCGTTTCTGATTACAAAACCATACATTTTCTCAACGTATCCGGATGTTTTTTGTTTTTTTGCACAGGGATGTTATTGCCAAGGGAAGTTGTACGTCCTCTCTTTGTGTATGGTGCTACTAGTAACAAGTGCACAGATATTGAACGATGTACCAGGTAAACACCATGTACACAAGGTGAATGAAGTAAACATGTTGTTTGGGACAGGATTATTGATTAATTGATTAGCAGGAAGTAATTATTATGCAATCACGGTGTGTTCTGCAGTGATGTTTTCTCTTGTGTACACTCAGATCCGTTCTGTCGGGCTCTCACCAGGAATGTTGGGGTTGTGCATTTGGTTCCCTACACTGTAAAACAATGCCCTGTGAATAACAAAAGAGCCCCTCTTAAGAAAAATTAACATCCATTTACATTATAATGTGATGTATACGTATACATGCTGCGATTATGTTACGTATGTTCCATATAAGACAAAATAATGGGCAGTATTTGTTCATACACACATTATGTACATGCATGCACTACGGTGACAATTACAATGAGGTATTATCCCTAGACTTGTTACCTACATGCCCTTGCAATGCCATTACCACTGCAGTAATAAGGTAATTAAGGGCCATTTACTTTTTACTTGAACTGCTATTAGGGCGGCCCGCCTACTAGATAACACTGTCCAATGTGGTACACTGGTACTGTGCGTGAACAGGTGTACAAATAAGTATGTAATAGACTGACAGTATGCATACAATTTCATTTTCTATTGAATACAGAACATATAGTTGTATTTAGTACCATTAAATTATATTGTAAGGACTCTCTAGAACTTAATTGTACTGTTACTTTACACATGGCTTATGCCACACTTAATTTTTAACTTCAAATTTGTTCATATGTTATATGTTACATTATAGATTGTAGACACACTCAGCTGATTTGCTCATTACCTTTAAAAAAGTGTACTGGTGAAAACTTCTTTTTAGCAGGACTCCCCTAAATAATCATACAAATGTGTACAGTTGAGGCCAAAATTTTACGTGGACACCCATGGAATCCAGTGAAATTTGTTTGATTGCCAAACATTGTAAAATTTACTATATCTTCAGAAATATAAATACTACCATGTCAAATTTGGTGTCAAATGAAAGAGCATATTTTGTGATGCTATTGAGATTCAATTGTTTCAGGTGTAATTCTCTTTGAAGAAAAAAAAATAATATTCATGCCGAATGTATTCTATTGTTTGTTATATTTTCAACATCCTTTCATAAAACATATGTAAATGTCAAATTTTTTATTTATATTACATTTTCTATCATGATATGTCACCACTGAACAACAAAGTGTAATCTGAAATGTTTGTGTTGAGAAGAAACTAGCACAAGTATGAAATGTTTTTGTCAAGTTTTTATTTTTAATTTGTCTAAAATATGAAGATTTTTTGGGGAAAAATGACACCTAAATGTTTTTCAGCTCCTGATGAAAAAGCAATGTGATGAAGGGGCATGACATACTCATTTGTTTGATATCAAATTCGTCATGATAGCACAAATATTTAATAAGATACAGTAAATTTTATGATGTTTGGCAAGTGTCAACTTTTCTTTGAATCTCCTGGGTGTACCGGCCTCAACTGTAAGTGCCTTTTTGATGACTTAGTTATGCAACTACTTGTGAATGTACATGTTTGCACTTGCAACATTCCACAGTATAGTACAAACTGAAGTATAACAATCCATGTAATCACCATGATCGGAGAGCATACTTCATGTATTTGATGATTTATTCATTGATTTACTGAGTCATGAATTTATGCATGCATGGTTCATTGTAATTTACAATGGTTATAATACAAGACTGGTGTCTGATGAAGAAAAGTTTCACCTTTAAATCCATCTTTCCATCCAGATTATTTGATTAGAGAATAAAGAGACAATATTGTGTTCATCTTCCCCTTCCTTTGTCCCGTGTAACTAATTTTCCCTTCCAAATTGTATGTGCTTGCTACCAGCGTGATTCAGCGTAAGAACCTTTGTGCCATTCTCTGCGAGTTCATTCCACCAAATTACCATAATTCTACTTAATTTAATTCATTTCAAGAACCATCTCTCCCACTGCCTGTCTTTCTTATCTATTTTCTCTCTTCTCTTCCACATGAGCCTGCTTTTCTTTTCTAGCATGGCCTTTCCTGGTTTCTTAGCCTTTTGTTTGATATGTGCCATTTCAATAAGAATCACATGCACATATAAATTACTGAAAATGGTATTTCTCAATTTATGGGATCTGCATTCAACTGTACTCGTGTGTCTTTCAAGTACAAATACATGCGGTATGATAGAGGAGCACATTGTAATGGAAAGCTTAGAGCTTGTGAAACCAGATATTTTGACGGATAAGCCTCATTGTTTCATTGTTTAGAAGTTGATTTTGCTTTGTGGGTTGAAAATAAATTGATTTGTTCCACAATATATTGGTATTTAGTTGATTACCACCAATGTCCTTTAAATGTATTTGTTTTGTTGCTTATAATGCAAATGTTTGGGTACACCTACATTGTTTAGAACCACTTCCCCCCAGGGTTGATAAACAGTCCTACCCTACCGGTCAGGGTGGTCCCCAGTGTAGAAAACATGCGGTGCAAACACCACGCGTCAGGTCCAGAAAGTGATTGTGAGCCACGCGTAAATTTACTGCACCATGCGTAAAATCAGTATCAGTCTTATTATTCTTATTGTTTTTGTTTTCTTTGAGCCACGCGTTCCATAGTTGTGTACCACGCGTCCAGCACAGATATCTGACAAAAAGTGACATTCTGCTTTTTTGAGCCATGCGTAAAAGATTTTCTGGTGACCACCCTGCTACCGGTAACTACACATATATGTGTACATGCCAAAGTAAATACAAATTCTGTTATTATCAACCATTGTCCTTCTGAGGTAAACATAGGAATGACCATAGTCACATTAAGAGTTACAGACTTGACAATATCCTTGTTTGTGCTGGTACACAAGCAATGATAGAATGAAAAATGGTACTGTATCTACTGTGTACATTGCCCCATCTGCCAAATTGCTCATCATTTTCCTCTTGTACTCTTCTCTGTGTCCTCTTTGTATATGTAGATGAAGCACGCAGAAACAAGTCTGGCGTCCTGGTACACTGTCTAGCGGGTGTGAGCCGGTCTGTCACCGTCACCGTGGCCTACCTCATGCAGAAGCTCTGTCTGACGCTCAACGACGCCTATGACTTCGTTAAGGACCGCAAGTCCAACATCTCACCCAACTTCAACTTTATGGGGCAGCTGGAGGAGTTTGAGCAGAAGCTGACCAACAGTCCGTGTCGGACGGGCTCCTGTGGGTGTGCAGCCAACGGCTGCCACTGTCTCAGCCCAGACCCTGCCTCCTGGATGAACACTGAGTCATCATCGACCTCCTCATCGGCGTCCTCATCAACATCATCATCCAGCGAGCTCACAACTCCCGCCAGCATGGTCAGCGCCAGCACGTGTTCCACGGACAGCCGAGGGGGCGAGTTTGACTTCCCCCTGGGAACCTGATTGTCAACCTGATTCAGACATACGAGCAAGCCTGGGTCTGAGACTAGCACAGACAGGGCTTGTAAGACAGCACCCCTCCAGGCTACAGACTTACTGCACACCCCTTCTAGGGAGGGTGGGGGGCCTAGACAGGGCTTGCAAGACAGCACCCCTCCAGGCTACAGACTTACTGCACATCCCTTCTAGGGAGGGTGGGGGGCCTAGACAGGGCTTGTAAGACAGCACCCCTACAGGCTACAGACTTACTGCACATCCCTTCTAGGGAGGGTGGGGGGCCTAGACAGGGCTTGTAAGACAGCACCCCTCCTTTCTAGGCACATCCTTTCAAGGGGAGGGTGGGGGGGGGGGGGCGAATCAGAACCAGGATAAATCTCATAGCAAACCTGGATCAAAGCAATAAAAGCCATTTAGAAAGATACACAAGGCCTTTAAGACTTCTTTATTACTGTAATCAAAGATGATGGAAATATATCCAACAAACAACAACAAAAACCGATGCAGACAATGTTTTCATTCACCACTCTGATAGTTTCTTTGGGTTCCAGTGGCATTTGATGTCTGCAGTATAACACAAGTTTTTTGATCATCTAGAAAAATAATCTGCTATTGTTTCCACAATGTGAATTAACACTACTACGACTGTCCATAGAAATGAAGTGATAATGTAAAGTATTTTACTGACGTACAAGTGTGTGGGCTCAACAAGAAGTGAGGAGGCTCTTCAAACCTGGGCCAACCGAACTATAAGAAGTCCTTGTGGAAACAGTTCTGATGCGGTGTGCTTGTTGCACGCTGTTCTTGATTTATTGTGCTTTTATGACACTGACAGTCACTGCTGCGATGGTGTAAAAAAAAAAAAATCTGTATGCACAGCATTGCTATGTTTGTTCAACAAAATTGAAAATACCTCTTGCCATTAATGTTTTCTTGATTAGTCAGGTACTACTAACATGTTCTATGGTTTGGACTTGTAATACTCTGTTGAGGTTACCGTATCTTTCTCTTGCAAAATGTGTTGGCAATTTGAAGATTAATGGGATGTTTGTTTCATATTTCTGTTGTAAATAATCCTCATGGAGTTTGTGTGTGTAGAAGAGACATGTTATGAAAGTGTTTTACAAGGTGTGGTTGGAGCTCTTTAAGTAAGTGGCCTCTTCCCTTTTTCTTTTTCCTTGTCCAATTTAAAGACAGCCAGTCCCTTTTTCAGATCACCGCAAAACCATCGAAACATTGGCAAAACATATAGAGAAGTGTTAGCAAGCTCTATATTCACAATGTTAAACTGATACGTAGCGTAAAATTCAAATAATGCACGTAAACAACGTCTGATTAATAGTCTTTACCTCAGGCTCTTAGCAGTTTTTTGTTGAAATATCTGCTTTATTGATTATAATCTGTTTATTAAATTATAAAATGCATTATGAAAAAAATTGTTCTATGGAAGGAATCATCTCCAAAGTTTGGTAGTTACTCATAAAATAAGGATTTCACACACGCATAATAAACCACATAGATACTGTAACAAAGACTAATACTTTTTTCGTAGTACGAAAAAAGTCGGTTTGAAATTTAACGGCTGAAATTTTTTACATATACAGAAAGCTTCAACATGCTATATTCTTAGAAATGGTCTTGAATCACACTTTCTTCAATTTACGATCGTGATAGACGATTTCAAATTTTAAGCTTGCAAAAGGGACGAACAGTCTTTAAGCGTCATGTCGTATCAAAATGAAAACGGTTAAATGCATGTTAATATATGTGGAAAACTTTGTACTTAAATGTAGATTTGTGCAAGCACATGATATAGATTAAGTTTAAATGAAACTTTTGTCATTCAAATTAGCCCCTTCTATGATTTGCGCTGAATGAAATGTTTTTCACTCTTGTACTTAATATTCACTGTACTTACTACATAAGGCCCTTTCTCAATCTTCTGTAGACATCAGATTGCATTGTGTCCAACTGTCCAAGAGTCTTTTGAATACAACATGTCTTCCTTCTGAATGCAACATCTCAAAAAACATACCTATATTTATATTTTATTTCTAGTATGGCTGTAAAGTGGAAGAAACTATTTAGACAAGAGTAGGATACAAATGAACATGTAAATATGGTGGGATTTTTGTTTTGCAACTCACTCTGCCATGGAGTCATCACTCGGATGTTTCTAGCATTTCATCACTAACACATTTTAGGGTTGATATTTCTGATAGAAACATGATATAGATTACGCCTCATCTAGATGCAATCCATGGAAAAACATGGAGACAAATGACTCAATGAGGCAAGGACACCTTAAGGACATCTTATATTACACACTGATCTTTCCTGCTAATCTGCACTTCTGGACCTTTGCATTATAGATCAGCTCATCTTAGAGTCTGGATCACTCAAGTTCATTCATGCTCCATCTGGATGTATTCAATTAATCCTTGGTTTATATCAATCTTAGTTTCATCATATGTATGGGACGAATAAATCACTGAAGCCTAACATTGCAATTGTCAAGAAAATTAGCTTTGGTGTAAGCAACTTTAAAGAAACAAGCTTGTTGAAGAGTGACTTTGCTGAAACTACAAGCTTGTTAAAGAGCAACTTTGCTGAAGAAACAAGCTTGTTGAAGAGCAACTTTGCTGAAGAAAAGGTGCTTTGATGATGAGCAGCTTTGCTGAAGAGGAGATGTGTGATGGGATTGGCTATATTAGCATATTATGCTCAAAGCAGTTTTCTACAGAAAAAATCTGAAATGGAAGTAAACTAATCAAATGGATATGTTGACAGCTGATCATTCCTCAGCATGAATTGGAATATTCAGAGAGAAATAACACTTTTACTGGATTTGTTCATCTTTATTTTTCCATTGAGGTCAGGTTGTGAAAGAGAAATATATATATCTATATATATGATATTTTGTACTTTTAGGTAGGCTTGTAGCAGTCAGTGGTCTACATGCATTATTATGTGGTGTACATGTACAGATATTTATTGGCTAGAATTTTTGTACTGATCTCATACTTTAGAACCCCCAATGTGCCTCGATTTTAAGTGATTTTGATGATGGGACTTACAATATTGAATAATACTTTTTTTGCACGAAACCTGTTTTTTCTACGGGTGATTTTTTCATGAAAGAGAAATAGAACATAAATTTTCAGGAAATGGATATCATCAGAATTTTATGACACAGCATTGGTGGGGTAGGTACTTAAGTTGCAGTTCAGCATAGAGACTTACCGGTACTCCAAATTGATTTGTGGGTATGTGCAGCAGGTATGTAAAGTTTGTACACAAACATTTTTTTTTTATTATTAAGTTCCATGCTGGATGTCTGCCCACAGCATATTGTGGTGGATTTTCTTTTTAAAGTACCCTGGTATATGTGTATGCAAAATGTATTGTATTCTTAACCAAGTGACATTCTGAGATTCGGAGCCAAAGCTTTGTCTACTTGGGTGATATTAATTTTCAAAAATCTATTTAAACTATGCATTAAAGACAAAAATATTATAGGTATATGCGACATAATATTAATCTAGGATTTATCACGTAATTAACATATGTTGTAATGGGGCAAGCACATAGCAAATTATGTATTCCACTGTATGTTTTGATTGTTTCATTGAAATACCTACAGTGTATGTATGTGTTGTGCGAGCATCACACCCACAAGGAAACTTGAATTTAAGCTTTGATAGGAATCAATTTGCCTTAATTGAATTCATCTCATTCCATCCCTTCTATATTAACAGTGTATATGTTTGCGAGTGAGTGAGTGTGTTTGCATATTTCTGTGTGCGTGTGTGTGTGTGTGTGCGTGCGTGCGTGCGTGTGAGTACGAACTGGGTGTATAATAGTCCAACCCCTGGACTGTATTTGGCAATCCGCCGACAACGAACGTTGGTGGCGCATCACAAACAAACAATTTTCACCCTCTTTCTCGGGGCGGACAGATTCGTGGAGTCGCATAATCAGTGGTCTGGCGCGGTGTGCGTACTATGTGAATCAGTGGCGTAATGTGTGTGGGAGAAGAGGCGGACAATAAAATACGGCCAGTATCTGGACTAGGTGTATAATGGTGTTACCCCTAGTAAAGTGCACTGATTTATAGTTTTTATTTTATATTATATTACCATTCAGTTTCTTAATTTGGGAAGGGGGGGGGGGCGGGTGTGGGTCAGGCAGTGTAAAGGAAACAAGGTGTTCAATGGCTTGTTATAATACCCTCACAAATCAACAAATGTGGTCCTAAGATACTGGGCTACACTGCTGCAGCATGTGCACAACGTATGTATGTTGTATTGAACTTCTGGGATTCTGAATTCTCTGTGTTGTGAAGTGTACAAGTGCAAGTGTATGCACAAAGCTACTGTCCTATGCAAGGTGGATCTTGTTCATAGTTGTATGTATTTTTGTAACAGAGAGACTGGTGTGTGACTGACAGAGAGAGAGAGATTCTCAGCTACCAGTATGTTGATGTATATTTTGTCTAAACTGTGTATGGTTGTGTACAGTTCTACCTGCTG